>JAWWEE010000158.1:11796112-12145254 GCA_035221455.1 Xenops minutus
GCCGGAGCCGCCGGGGGAGCGCGGACGGCAGGGCGAGCGAGAGAGACAGACAGCGAGACTTTTACCTTTTCTCTCTTTTTTTCTTCCCCCGTGCTCAGCCACCATGCCGCGGACGCCGCTGCCCGCGGGGCCCGAGCGGCGGCTGAGCCCAGCGCCCTCGTCCTGAGGGGATGCGGGAGGCGCGGCCGGGGCGCAGCTAGCGCGACCCGCGCCTCTCGCCCGACCCCCCCTCCCGGGTCCCCGACCACCATGAGGGAAGAGAGAGAGCCCGCGGCGGCCGCCGCCTCCCCGCACGGCCCCGGCAGAGCCCCGCAGCCCTGCCCGCAGCCGGACGGCGGCGCGGAGAGCCTGCGGAACGGATACGTGAAGAGCTGCGCGACCCCCCTGCGCCAGGACCCCCCGAAGAGCTTCCTCTCCCTGCTGCTCTTCCCCGCCGCCTCCTCCTCCGGCGCTCGGCTCGCCCTGGGCGTCCTGGCCGCCGCTGTCCTCTCGCTCCTGGCCTTTCCCGGCCAGGGCAGCGCCCGGGAGCGGCAGGACGGGAGCAGCTGGCGGAGCCCGCGGCCGCTGCACGCCTTGCTGTGCCTGTCCCGCTGCCTCAGCCCCCTCTTCAGCATCGCCTGTGCCTTCTTCTTCCTCACCTGCTACCTGGCCGGCGGCCGGCGCGGGGAGCACGGCGGCGGCACTCCCCGCTGGTGGCTGCTGGCGCTGCCCGTGTGCTGCTTCTCGGGGGACTTCGTGGCGCTGCAGTGGCTGCTGCCCGCGGACGGGCACGAAGAGGAGCCGCATATCATCCTAGGAAGGCTCCTGACGGTGCTGGGCGCGGTGGCAGCGCTGACCCTGCTGCAGAGCTCCCTGAAGTTGCGCCGGACCCTCCTCGTCGTGGTCTTCTCCAGCCTGGTGTGGCTGGTGCCGCTCACCAGCCTGCCCTCGCTGCCCCCAGCCCTCAGACCGCTGCTGGCCGGCACGGCAGGGGTGGCAGGCTGCCTCCTGGCACTCTGTGGCGGGGAGCACGGCATCTTCTCGGCTCAGAGCCGAGGAGCGCACCACCAGCATCACCGCCACCCCCGGCTCCCCAGCGTGGAGGAAAAAGTGCCTGTGATCAGACCCAGGAGGAGATCTAGCTGCGTGTCCTTAGGGGAAACTTCGGCCAGCTACTACGGCAGCTGCAAAATGTTTAGGAGACCCTCGTTGCCTTGCATTTCCAGAGAGCAGGTAGGTTTCT
Organism: Xenops minutus; assembly: GCA_035221455.1. NCBI lineage: Eukaryota > Metazoa > Chordata > Aves > Passeriformes > Furnariidae > Xenops > Xenops minutus. The sequence continues at coordinate 11,797,335 of JAWWEE010000158.1, forward strand.
CCGAGACTTGGAAGAGAAACTTTCCAGCGCCACTGGCTTTTCCTAAGCGCTGTGTGTGTCTGTGCTGGATGTCTGCTCCCTGGCAAACTCCTGCTAGAGGAAGGGAGGGAAACGCTAGTCCCTTAGCGAGTTTCTCAGCTCGGTTCTGCACAATCGATACAATCCTGTCTTTCTGTGTGGGACCTAAATCATAATAATGTATTTGCTATAAGACAGAAGGCTGGCTCGCTTTTTTATGCAATCTTAAACAGTAGTTCTTATTGATTAGAACAAAACCTCAAACCAGACATCTTCAGCTATCAGTTACCGTGTTATTGCGATTGTTTCTTTTCCAAAGCCCCCCACCTCCGCTTCTGGCAGATTTTACGAGAGAAAGAAACCACAGCTTTCTAGCTTCTCGGCACTTCTGGTTCTTCCCGCTTTCTGTCGACAAAGTCATTTTCAAGTGCTAAAGAAAGACCAAGTTTTGAGGGATATTATTTCTCACATGTTGGCGTAGTTTGAGTGGCAGCTGTCCTTCTGCCTTGAAGGTTACTGTCGCTTGTTCCTCTGTCTCTTCCTCAGCCTCTCCTCCTCGCTCCGCCTCAGTTAACGGTAGTTTTGAGCTGAGGGGTTTTAAGAAACCTCTTTTTACTGAAGAGAGAGCTGTTCAGTAGGGTCTGGAGGGATGCCCGAAACGCTCAGTTTTCTTGAATGGAACTCTGTTGGTTTCTACCTCCCGGAAAACTTTTCAATGAGTCTTGTTTTTTGTAGCGTAAACCCCCGTGAGTGTGGGGGAGTTTGTTTTTATTTGGGCACTTGCACGTCAACTGCAGGAACATCGAGTTGTGCTGGAACTGGCCCGAGGCTGCTGCAAGTGGATTATCAGCTCGTTGTAGGAGAGAGAATGAGGGGAGTGTATTTAATAAACATACAAGTGAGCAGTTTCTGAGAGTGATTGTTGCTGCAGAATCCCCTGTTGCTGTCGTGGCTGAAATTCATGTGTGCTAAATGAAATTTTCTAATTTTGCTTTGACATGTATTCTGTAATGCACTTCCTTTGATTGATTGTGGATTAGGTCTGAGGAGCTGGATCTGAAACGGTGGAGTAGTTCCCGAGCATTTTTTCCCCTGCGTTTGCACAATAGAATTAATACAGCGGTAATTGTTTTTGCATAAAAGGTTAAAATGCAAATATGCTGTAACAGGCTTCAGAAGTAATTCAGTGGGTTGTAGATTATCTAATGCATACAATGAAAGAAACATTAAAATATTAAACTAGCAGTTAAGATATGTAAGGAATATTGTATAACAATTTACACTCTCTGTTCCCTTCGGGATAGTAAATGTTCCTGTCTTCTGTCACATTAGTCTGCAGTACAGAAATCTCAGAAAATGTGATTTCATTAACCTTTCTGGATGATAGAAGGTATTTGTTCATATACAAGTTACTAAAAGCTTCCTTTAACGTTCTTCTCACTTCTTAAAGGCATGCACATATTTCAAGTTAGGGCATTCATTGTTCTTTAAGTAACATCATAAATGTCAACTATAAGTAAATACGTAGAATTTATTGGCAGTACTTAAATCATACGTGTTCATAATAAAATGTAGCTGTTTGGTAGACTTCCAGAAGTTGATATCTTTGTTATCACTAGGTATGAACAACAAAGAGATATGGAGGTCTTCATTTTCCTAATAGTCTCTTATGCTTTACAATAAATATTTGCGCTTTGTTAAGCACCGTTTAAATGGGACTCACAGATACTTCTTCTGTACTGTATTTTATATGCAATTTTACAAGGATAACATAGGTTAAATCCTCTGATCTCATGTCTGACTTGGAGAGAGATCAGACATTGCAGAGCTGATAAAAAACCAATTGTTTGGGCAGGAGAAGGGAGAATTTAGCCCATAATGTGTGACTTTATTTGAGTAAACAGTACAAAGTTTTTATATTGCTTCCTTGAAACAGAAGGAATATATGCATTTAATGCTTTTCAGAGAGCATTTATTGTATGAGTTTTCTTTAAGGGCTGATTACATGTTTTGCAAATCTTTATAAAATATTACAACAGTTCTTTTCAAATATTAATATTTTAACAAGGAGTTTAATGAGCATTGTTAGGAAGATCAGTACAAGGAATGTGCTGCAGGTCCACCATGACAGGGATATTTCAACAAATAAGAGTTCTTATTGTGATTCTCTTAGATGTATTTTGTGCGATTGTTATGAATGTCTTGTATGCAGAGTTTTATGTCAAATATAGAATAGCAGGTCAGAAGGGTCCCCAAGGATCATGTGGTCCAACCCTTCTTGGCAAAAGACAAGATAGCTCAACACCTTGTCCAGCTAAATCTTAAAATTGTCCAATATTGGGGAACCTACCACTTCCCTGGGGAGAGTCATCCAATCACTGATGGTTCTCACTGTGAAAAAATTTTGTCTTGTGTAGATTTTAATTACTCTTTGAGGAAAATAGGGAATGTTATTATTGACCTTAAATTTTCAGTTATGTTTTTCGTTAATAAGCTCCAGCCAGCAATTCTAAGGGGTTTGTGTGCATGGACCGGGGGGCAGGATGGAACATGAACACACAGGTATGTGCAACCAGTACTGTTGTGGACACAGAAATTGGATATAGCTATCACTGTTTTCTGGGGCAGAAGTAGAAAGAGGCCCTGTAAACATGATCCTGTAAAAGTTTGCTAGTTTGAGCAATCCTCATGACAAATATTTAGATTATTGCTTTCTGTACTTCAACAGGTGCAGCAACTATAATGCTGGATAGTTGATAAAATTAGATTACCTTTATTCTTGCCTTTTATACGAGCATTCATATTTACTTTAGCCATCAAAGTCTGAAAATTCCTGCTGTGTGTGACTTCTCTACAGTACATACGTCTGTCAGTGTAGTTTGGGGTGGGAGAAAAAAACTTGAATAGATTTTATCTTTGAATTTTTATGTAAATATACTCAATTGCCATTATCAAATATATAAATACACATAGAAGGAATCAGTATGACTAAAATTAAAGCTGAAAATTAGACAATTGAAATGTCTGTTCTGAACTCGGCTATATTAACACTTCTCACAGAAATTCTTGTGATTTTAGCAGTAAGTAGGCTTTTTGTATTCTTACTTCTGTGTTCTTGGACTTAGAGAGGTATTGCAGTAAGGCTACAGTATATTGATTGGTGTTTCAAATTTTGTGTTGGTCATATTTTAATTGCATGTGTTACTTAGATACTAATCTGTTAGCTGTACCTATTGCTACTGATATCAAAGGGTTTATCTTTACATTTATCACTTAATTTCATAATTTCTTTTTTGCCTTGAAGCCAAACCAGATTTGGGAATCTAAAAGGTGCTTGTCAGTATTGCAGCTCTTGTAAACGCTGTCCTGAAAAGAATGGTAGTAAAACATTTTTTTTTCCTTTAACTTGATGGTGGACATATATATGAGAGCAAACAACCATGTGTAGGAAATCATACATAGGAGCTTCTCAAAATCAGAAAGAGTATGTGGTTTCTAAAATGTGCATTTTTCCTTCAGTAAAGAATAGACCTTCCTAGTTAAATACACGTGATAATTGTCCAAAATAGTCTGCAAACAGAGCTGATACTTTTTCTAGTTACCTGACTAGGTTCAAAGAGGTAGGAAAGCTGTGATATTTCATGGACAAGGAGTGCCTTCATGTTGCATTCTGTCAATTGCAGGAAAAATTGTCTTGTGGTTAGGTTGTTGGATTGACCACCACCTCTCCTCAGTTTCTGTTCCAATGTATCTCATACTTTTGATGTATCACCTTAGGAAGATAAGGACTTGATTTCAAGAGTCTAAAATATTTATGTAATCTGAAATTAATGCAGTTCCTTGTTTGCTTAGGAAATTTGCATCTGTCTCTGTTACCTATTTGTGAAACAAATTATACTTCTTTCTGGGTATTCTGGGTATAAAATTCCTAGTGCAGAAGCTGTCTGTTAATGTGTATTTTAGAGTGTCTTAAAATTGTTAGATTCAGATACTGTTTGCAGCCTAGAAACATTTGAACCTCCCCCTGTTAATTGTAGGAAATAATACAAAATGTAGTACTTCTTGCTATGTACAAACTAGCTTTTGTTTCCCTCTCATGATTACAGTGGCTGTTACCACAGTTGTACCTGCGTGTCAAGGTGTGTTTCAGTTGGTAACAGAATCTTCATATCTCTTAAGTTTGTCTTATGGGAAAAATCAAGGTAGCAATGCATGTTGAGCTGTAAATAAAATAAATCTCAGTGGGATGCAACTGAGTGTGAGGAATGTGCAAAGAGGGGGATTACATGGTGAATGAAACAGACTTGGAAAACTTTCTGCAACCATATTTGGGATGAGTAGGATTCTATTGTTTCTCTTTGGTTCTCTCTGACCTTGACAAATATTTTGTGTTAGATGAAATGTGAAATGAGAAGATTCTTGGTATGGGTTGCATACTTTTTTTTTTTTTTAATTATATTAGTTATATAGTTTTATTCTTGAACTGTTATACCACAAAGAAATGATGATTTGAGTATGGTTTGTCCATACAGAGGTCAGAGTTCAAGATGGTACCCTGTGGCAAAGTGACTCCCAGGATTCTGCAGTGGCTCACAGATAATGTCAAAAAAGGGTATTAGGGAGACTGAGTGCAGTTAAAACTCTGTTAGCTAAATTTACCTTAAGCTGGCTTTTACATATCCAGGACTTGGTGGAAGTTGATATTCTGCACAATTAAAAGCAGGGAAGCACATCTGCAAGGTGTCAGTGTAGCAAGGGAGGTTGACAGTTTCTTCAGGTGTGTTTTTCTGTAAAGGAAAGGTAAATGGAGAAAGGAAGAAGATCAAAGACAACTTGTGTGCAAATATTTGAGAAGTTTGGTGGAAGGTGAGGGTGGCATATTACAGGAGTGACCAGAGGGCCAGAAAGAAATGGAAGAAACCATGCGAGACGGCATTAAAGAAACCTAGCAGAATAAATTGGATAAAGTACTAATATTCAGCTTGGACCAGGAAGATGTTTTAAATTTATGAAAGAAACTTGTATAGATGAGGAATGAAAGGTTCCCATGAGAGCTTAGAATGACAAAGACAGCAGCCTCCATGCTGAGGTTTGTGACCAGTATATTCTGTGAAGTTAAATGTGAAAGAGAAGAGAGAGAATTGCAAGGAGTCAGATATATTTTCCTGAGAAAAAGACTCATCTTTTGGCACAATGTATGTCTGTGCATGTAGGTGTCTGGCAGTACTGTCCCAAGAGTTGAACTTGACCAACAGAACTGATGGAACAGTAAGGCCTTAGAAGATCCAAATTTCAGCAAGTTTTATGAAAAAAAAGGTAAGTGGGAAGGGAGGAGACCCTATAGAATATGCCCTAGGGCAAGTCTGCAGTGTGAGCTGAACTCTAAGAATCTTCATGACAGTGTCTCATGTCATGAGTGAATATGAGAATGGAGGTGGGGTGTAGGGGCGAGTCTTTTAAAACTTGTGACATTTGATAGGAAAGTTATACTTTTAAAAAAGCCTTTTTCCTCTGGTTTTTCTTTTCCAATACCTCAAAGTGAAAACTTCATGCAGCTTTACTATCCTTGCAACAAATCACTGAACAAAGTTGTCTATGGGATGGTATTAGTTGCTGAAAATGGGAAAGAGTAAATCTTGTACTTTTGTTCAAAGATAAGGATTACACGCAGGGAGACTGAGAGATGAAGTCTGTTTTATCATTGATGCAAAAACCTGTTGAGGAAAACAGATGAGAATCTTCTGCCTGCCAAATGCGAAGGGAGAAGAGACCACAGGAGGCTACAGACATAGAATATTTTGCTGGAATCTTACTGAATTTTCCAGGATAAAACTAAGTGGAGAGCAAGCGGAAAGAATAGTTAAAGGTGAGAATAAAGGGGAGTCAAAGGACATGTTGAATTTCAACATGTCCTTTCCAATGGGTGAAAACAATGCTTAACAAGATGGAACGACACAACAGAATAAATTTTAGTGGTGAAAATAAAAAGGGACTTTCCTGCAACACAATAGCAGAAACGAAAATGTATGGTTAAAGCTAGGGCTGGGATTGGTGAGGGCAGACTGTGTAACGTATGATTGATTCTTAGTGAAGCATAAAAAGGATCAATAGCTTTCAGGATCCAGTGGGAGTAAAAGTGTACTAGAGCCTTCAAAACAGATAGGAGCCATGGGTGTTAATAAATTAGAGTTCACAGGGTTAGAAATAAACTGACAGATGATGGTATTTGGGGAAGGGAAGTGTGAAAGAAATAGGTCAGAGAGGTCTGTGCTTAAGGAAGACCAGTTAAGTGAATGGCCTTACTGGTGAGTGTGACAAAGCAACCTGTTCTAGGAACCAGAGACACCATAACAACACATGACTGCTGAAACAAAGTGACAGTTTTATTCTTGAAAATGGATCATAAAGCTTTGGAAAAGGACATAATTAATATAAATACACTCAGCTGATGACCAGGAGTAAGTTTTGATGTGTTGGTCCATCCTTACTTTTATATGTTTTTATATGTTCCTTTGAAACAAATGCAGGTTTGTTTCAAACCTGTTTATTGGGAGAAGGACAGACTAGGGCACAGATATGCAAGTAGGTTTTTTATATCCATCTATTTTTTTGACAGTTCAATACTTATGTAAAATAGTGCTGTTATGCAGATCATTAATGACCACCAGTGCTAACCTCACTTTTATACAAGCAGATGTGGAAAAACTTGGCATATTTACACTTTAATGACTGATTTAATGGTAATACTGGCAAGTTTTGTTACCCAGCTTTGAGTTGCCAACCTTAATGTTCTTCCCTTTATGCAAACCCAAATACCTTCACTAAGTTAAAGGCATATTTGCATCAAACATTCCATTTGTTTTTCATTTGATAAATAGAAGTTTGTTTTATGGAATATGAAAATTATATTTTTCCTTTTTATTATTTTAAAGTTTTTCAAGATACCATAGAAAATTTACCATATGAGGCTGTATTTGAGTGCTTTAAATTTGGGTTTGAGAAATCTTCTTTTCTGTGGAACATTCCAGGCCTTTTGGTATGAATTAGCAATATAGGTATGTTGTTACCTATATCCATGCTGGTACTTGTAACTGAGAAATACACATGGGGTTTAATTTAGGGTGAGCACGTTCATTATGCCCAAAGCAGCCAGGGCTGCTGCCTCACCACAGGGGAACTGTACCTCTGATAGGTGGTGATACAGCAAGACTGTGTCACACCTGCCTCTTTGTATCTACTGTCAGTACAGTTTTATCAGCAAAATTCATAATAAAGAATAAACCTTTCTGAAAGTGTGTGGAAATTTAATTTAGCAGAGGGAAGCTTCATCAGTCTTATTGGAATAATGGCTTAACTGTGGCTCCCTGCACAGGCACTATGGTGTTAGTGTCTCTTTAACCTTTATTATTAGTTGTGTCACATTTTCTTTTTGTTTAATTAACCAATTAACTCCCTTTAATGGGATAGGTGCTAAACTAAAGACTAAAAAAAGACATTTTTACACTAGGCAAAATGCCTGCATCTTCAGCTGTTTGTTTTTTATTTTTAACAATATTTACATTTCAGGTCTTTTTAATTTTCTTAGAGTCAGCTCATGTCACAGGTTCAATCGTGATATATTTTAAGGATTTTTAAATTTATTTCTTTTCCTCCTGAAATGTTGTTGTACCTGTTTGCCACTTCAGGAATATAATTTTGTTCCTTCTGTCTAGTAGATTCTCTTAAAAGGATTCTAAATTTCTGAATACTGTAAGTTACTAATATAGGATAAGAAGTATCCTATATTGGTTTTTAAAGAGCAGGTATCAGTGAGTTTCTCTAGTACTTTCTCACTTTCCAGAATAGTTTTTATCCTTTCACAGAAATTGCTGATACACCTTGGTGGCCAAGGAGCCTCACACTGTGTGTACTTTATAGGCAGGGATGGTCTCTTAGAAGGGCTTGTAACTTTGAAAGTGAACTGACTTTTGGTGAACTTTCTCTGATACAGAGATTGATCTCTGTATTCATAAGACATTGTTAGTAGTTAATAAAACCCAGCATCATATATGTAGTTTAACGATGCTAACTTAAAAAAAAAAAAAAAAAAAAGCATGTTTTTGGGAGAAGTCTTAAGTGATTATTGTCTTGATTAGTGTTCACAGTAGCCCTCATTTCATTTGATTTGTCACCTAGACAGTGTAACATGTAAGTACACTCACAGGTCCTTTGATAGGAGCTCTTGCAGTTCCGTAGTATCCTACACATTCTCCCTCCATTAGAATTATCCTCATTACACAGTATGAAATTACATTTCACTTAATTTAGACTGCATTTTTGTAGATACAAGCAGTTATATTCTTATGTGTGTGTAGCAGAGGAGGGAAATTTGTATTGAAACCTGAAGGTGTGATTAGTAGGCTGAAAAAGTTTAGTTCCTGCTGTGCCTGTGAAACACCATCTGCTCTGGCACTGACTGCCCTGAAGGAATTGGCTCAGATTAGATGAAGTAAAGGCACAGTTTTCCTCTTGGTTAGTCGGATCTGCAAGAAGCAGACTTTATTTTGCTCAGGGAAAGATGAATGTTGATTCAGGTTATACTGTTTCCATTGAGACTGGCCATACAAAAGGACACTGAAACACAGATGTGCCTACTATGTATTACTGCTTATAGATGGGGGCTTGAGTCTTCCTAACATATTAGTATAGAATGGAGCAGTATATTTCATATCTTAACTAAAAAAACACAAACAAGCTTGTCTTGTCTATCCTGTATGTGTCCTTTTTCTGTCCGTGTTTCAGCTGACTCCATTTTTAGGGCAGCATAGTAGCCTTTTGGGGATCACTGAAAAATGCTTACAAAACAAATTTCACATGAATCGTACAATGAGAGAATTTCCACAGATTATGCACACAGATGTTTAGGTATCTTCCAGTTTTCTGGTTTTTATTTAAATAGTAAAAAGCTGTGGAATGTTACTTAGGATCTTTCCGATGATTAAAGAACTATAATATGTCTGTCTGAAGTTAAAATGAGTTATTACCATGATGTAAATAACAGCTTTTTGCTGTTATGGCAAAGCACATTTGAAAGTATTTTGATTATAAGTATCTGTTAACTTATTTTTATGCAGTTGTAGAAAGCATTAGTTAGAATTTATATCAGCATTTCTTGCTACTTTTTTTATTCAACATAACACTATGTTTCCATGCTCTGGTAATACTGAAAGTCTAATTTTTCCTTCTATTTGGAGTCTCTGCTTGAACAAGTTTGATTTAGAAAGAAGAGTTTGGAACAGTTTTTATGTTAATGGCCAGTCTTTTTTTGGTCATTGCTTTTAATTAATTTATTTTTTGTGACTGGAAGCCTGTTTGTTAGGTGCCAAAAAATTTTAGAGAAGTTTGCAATCGATTTTCTACGATATTAGGATGAAAATAAGAAAATGGGAGAATCGGAGCAGAAGCAGATGCTGCTATTGCTTTTGAGTGTGGCCTGTGTTTTCAAATCCTCTGAGACCATGACAATCATATCGCAGACATCTGCAGCATGGTCTTATGAAGAAGAGTGCTTAGTCTATGTGTGAAGGATAAGAATTTTCTATGAAGAGTAAAAATCAAAACTATTCAAAAGACCCAATATTAATATCATTAGGGATAAAATTTCCACGGAAATTCATTTAGAAACTGGTACTTTACATGTGGTTATGAAATTGGTTCCTTGATCAGGAAAGTGTCTTACAACCTTAGGAAATATTTAGACTGTGTTTCATGTAATAAGGAGATGCCATTTCAGGCATCTACAAAAGTCAGTACAGCTTTAATGATGGATCTATAAAGGTATATTTAGTATTATGTCATTTTTCTTTTAAGACACTAGTTGCAGTTAAAATCTCACTGCTAAGTTTTGTAAGCTTTCTGTGCTTGCCTTTACACTTATTCTAGCAGGAAGCTCCCTAGGGTCAGTAGGGTACTTAAGCCTTCAAGTGGAAAAGAACATGTGTTTTGCAGTGTTTAAGGATTGAGATTACAGTTCTTACTTGTTTAAAAATTCACAGGGTTTAGTGTAATTTATAACTTTAGCTCTTTAGTAGCAAGTGTTAACAGTCTTGAACACATTCTTAATGCTATTTCCTTTCACCTGTCTGGTGATGGGGAGGGTTGGTTTGTTTAGAAGACACATCCTTATTTTTAATTATTTTTGCCTTGAAAGTACAAGAAAAATAGTTTTCCAGGAGCCTAATGTTTAATAGTAAATTGATTATTTGCTTGTCATTTTTGAAATGTCATTTTTCTTTCTGTCTTTACCTTCCCTTAATTTTGTAATAATTCTAACACAAGTGTGTTCTTTTTCTTCCTTTGTGTTACAAGATCAGTACCATAACTTAGCCCAAAATTACAAGCGTCTCTTTCAGCAGAGACACAAAAATGTCCTAACTCAACATATTTTACTTTTTTAGAAACATACCAAACTATTTCTTGAAAAAAACTGTAGAATATTTGGTAACATAAATTTTTAACATACAAGAATGAAATATTTATTTGCACTTTGTTTCTAGAATCTCTTACTTCAGTACATGAAACTGTCCATTATTGAAAAATTATACATATTTGGAGTGCATTTAAGAAGGCACATACGTTTATTTTTCACACAGTCATGCAAACCTTATCCTTTACCTTGATAGTATAGGATGCTGTAAAGTTGTTTGGTTTTTTTGTTTTTTTTTTTGTTTTTTTTTTTCATTTCGTTCTCTTGGTTCTGCAAGTTAGATGCAAGGTGCTCACCCATCTGCTTCATTCTCCATAAACATAACTGCAAGTTTAGTTGTGACATCTGAGCATTTAGTAAGTCCACTTTGGTAGCTGGAGCTTATTTTTTGGCTGCCCAAAGCGAATCTGTATGTCTTTGGTATTTTCGAAGCTGAAAACAATCCTCTCTTTGTTTATTTCCTGGATGGAAGGGACAAAGATTTTCTAGGTTGGTTTGGGGTTTGTTTTTTGGGGGTTTTTCCTTTTCCTTTTTTTTTTTTTTTTTTTAAGACTAAACCTTTAGCCATCTTGTTTATGTTTTGCCTAGCTCTTTCCTATCATAAGCAAGTGAGGAGGTAGAAATAGGAGTAGTATTGACTCAAGTCTGTATCTGTAGCAAAGTAGCTGGTTGACTAATGATAATAGCTGTGCCTCAAAAAATAAATACTGATCACCTTGCTCCCTTCACAACTGAGGGGAAAAAGATAGAGGATTTGTATTTGTTAATGTACCTTCCTGCAATATTTTAGAGCTATAAGAAGTCTTTCCTTAGTATTTGTAATATTGACATGGGACTCAATTGAGGTATTTCATTCTGATTACAGCTTGGGTTGTAACAGAATCAGTAAGAACAGAGGAATGTTTTCTGTCCTGGTGTCTTGAGATCCACAAGGCAAACATGTTTAACTGGACTTTTTGCAGAATTTTTTTTCTTTTCAAGGAAATTTTGAACTTTATTTCCAATTTCTGAGTAATGGTTTTGTTCAGCATGTCTGTTAGATTTCCGGCTGTGTTCCAGGTCTGTTTTTCTTTCCATTAGCTCTGATTCACTCTTCGATGTGTTCTGCAGTGGTACCCCTGTAGATTTCAGGAAGAGAGGTAACCCAATAAAAGCTAAAGTTAAGAAAAACAGCAAGTTCCCCACATCTGTCTTGTTACAAGCGTCATTTGGGAGGTTACCCAGCTTGGTGACCAGAACTGTATTTTTTTTCTTGTGTCCCAGGTATAGCAGGTGACAGAGCTGAAGAAAACTATGTTGTGATGGTGGATTCCATAGCTGGTGGATTGTTATAAGGCAGATAACAATTCTGAGTAATACAAAAGAACTAAATCATTAGTATTTGAATAGATTTCCAAGCCTTGTAGAGGCTCAACTTCTATTCAAAATTGTCTTGCTATATATCAGTTACATAATTTGAATGGTTAAGTCCTTTGGTGCTTTTGTTCATATTTAGATACAAGTATTTTCAGTGTCCTCTGCAAAAACTTGTATGTGGATGTTCTTCCTCTTGGTTCTAATCCAGGCACCTAAAAACTCATTTTATCAAAGACTTCCTCGGCAACCATTTTATGTTTTAGTTTTGGAGAACTTGTGTGAAATTTGAATTCCATAATCTAAAGCCATCATGTGGGTCATGAATTTTCTTCAGGCTCCCTAATCCATTGGTGAATAGAGTTAGGGTGGGAGTCTTTTGTATCCCAGCATAACCCTGTAGCAATAGTCTTACTAGTCTATGCTGGTTTGCTTCCCTCCCCTTCAGGGATATTTGGGTTCCTCAGCATCCCTTGCGTCATCCCACATTTTTCTAACTATCATTGCCTCTTCATCCCGGAAACTTCTTGATCTCTGTCTGGAATTTTCATAACACATACCAGTCTGCTTCCTTTATTTTTTTTTTTTTTTTTTTTTTATTTAGCTGGCTTTCCATTCAGTTGAGGAAAATGGGTCTATGGGTGAAGAAAATATTTCTTTCTTCTTTTCTTCTTCCTTCCTGCATAGTATGTGAGTACTGCAACATCTGTACAAAGAGGGATGCAGGTGCATGGGAAAAAACTAAGAAGTGATGTAGAGTGAAACTGTATTAATTGAGTAGAAAAGCCTGATGATGGAAACATCTGTCTCTGAGATGCTAACAAATAGTTAATGGCTGACTAAGCCAGAGAATTGATTATATAATATTAACCTTTTAGCTTCCTATTTTCTGTGTAAGTATAGTTGCCAGTGCATACCTGCATACTGGTCTTTGGAGTTTTATTTCAGGCTGCTCATTTATCTGTACCCCTGGGCTTTTTGGTCTAAAACTTGGTATTTTATTTTTTTGGAATATGGTTAAATTATGATACTAGATTTGAACATGAAGGCTTCCCAAGAAACTGGGGAAACCACGATGTGTTTGAAAGAATCAAGCTGCCAGTTACTGGAAAATCAAGATGTCTTAGATCTCCTTGTAGAGCAGTTCTAGTGTGATGTGACCCTGGCCTGCTGAGCGAGCAAGCTTCTGGGAAAGGAATGCTGCAGAGTCCCTACCATGGCCTGCTCCCTGCACCTTCACGTTTGATACTCAGTTCTCTTTAGTGGTCAGGAAGCTGCTGTGGCAGGTTGTTCTGGCTGGCTGTCATCTGCCTGCTTCAGAATGCTTGAGGGGGATTTCCCACTGAAAGGTGCACTGGGTAGATCAGTTTGTGAAAGTGGGAGGCTTTTCAGCAGTGAATTTCATGTGCCTTTTGTCTTGGTGAAGAGTTGCCCTGAATTTTTAACAAAACAACAACAACAAAATTATTTTTACCTTGCCTTTTTGCTTTCTTTGTGGCCCACAACTATTCCCATAGTGCGGAAGAACAGTTGCGTTCTTTACACCGGATAAGCACCGATGTCAGCACATAAAAGCTCTGTGCTGAAAATAGTTTGTTTCATGTTTATTCACCTCGTGAAATGACCAAATTCAAATCCACATTTAAAAATAAACTGTAAAATAATCTATGTTTTCTGTGTGTGCAATATATGGTCAGACAGGTCAGCATTTGTTTGTTTTTATTAATTTTTTTACCTCTAAAATCTGCAGTTTCCCAGCAGGATAGCTCACTAATGATACCCATGTTCTCTCTCTCTTTTTTTTTTCCTGTTTTTTAAGATCAAAATGCGATTTTTGTATTCCTTGGTGTATACAGTAACTGTTTTATGATTTGTTTTTAAAATAAAATTCTTACTTACATATACTTATATAGCAGTGTACATCTATTTGAATTGAATGAGAATTACTTTAAGAAATACTCTTGATGTTTGTATCTAATTTACTTTGAGTATAGTGTAAAATCAGGAAAATTCTGCAGCTATAAGGTTAAGATTGATGCTTTATGTAAAATCTGTAGGCGACTAATTTTTAAAATTTAATTTGTGGCAGAAACTTTCAGGAGTGCAAATGCAAATTAAAAGATGTGTTACTTTATTTAAAAAAAAAAAAATTAAATAGTTTTCTTTCTTGTGCTTTCCTTCTCAACCAAAAACAGGAGATGCAGTGTAGACAGCTGCTGCAAAGGTGTGAGGAAATGAAAACGCCTGCACAAAGCATCGCTGTAAAAGTTAGTTTAAGACAAGCCGGGTTAGCTGTAAAGATGCTACTCAAGGGTTAAGCTCAGTGCGTTTCGCTGGCTGCTGAGTGAAACAGGATGCAGTGACTACATTGTCAGACTGCTGGTGTGAGTGCAAACAGATGAGGAAATGCTGGATCAGGCACTTCAGCAACTTGGGCTGTTCCCTAGGAAACCGCTTGCGTCATACTTGCCAGCAATTAGCTTACAGTTCTTTTATTTTTGATAGTGTTGCAAGCTGAACTCGCCCCTTACAAAGGGAAAGACTGGCTTGGGCTCAAGCCTTTTGGTTGTGACTGTGGCTACAGCGCTCATGAGAATTTGTGAGGCGGATAAATTGAAAAATTATTTAAACTTTTTAGTCTTCTTCTCTAAAGAATATTGTAGCCAGGCTCGGTTCTCAAAGATGTGATCTGTATGAAAATGATCTTCCTCTAGTTGCTAAAATTAAGTGCTCTGAGTTTGACCAGCATTTTGGGTATCACCACCTTTTCCAGGTTAGCCCAAAGTAGTTTTATTTTGGTGCTACATATTAAAAACTTTGTTTTCAAAATTAACGGTACCTTAGGCTTAACCTCCAAAGCACGGGATTCTAAATTCTATATTGTTCTAAATATTTTTTTTTTTTTCCTGTTGTGATTAAAACTCAGTAACTTCCAGTAGTTACCTAGCCACGAATATAAAGCAGTTAGTGTTGAAAGCAGTGTGTGTTTTATCTCAGAAAATCATCATGTCTCCTGCATTTCGCTTCAGAACTGTAAACAATTTTACAGTAACTAATATTGATGGATGTTGTTAGTATGGGTATTGCCTCATGGCTAGCTATGGCTGGAGTTTCTCTGAGGAAAATCACACAGTGACCAGCAGCTTAAACCAAAAATGTTTGTGTTTTTATTTTTCTGTGGTTTTTACATAGGCAAACACATGAATAAACCTAGATTTTAACAAACTAGAATTATAGCACACAGTTGAAGGCCAGACTTGTTAAAATGTCAAGGTTAATTCAGAATACATGTGTTTCTGTGTTTATACGAAGCTTAAAAATTCAATATATTTTAAATGTGTACTAGGATTTTCAAATTATTTTGGAAGCATTCCTCCCTATAACCCCCTGCATTTATTTGCATGTTATAGGAATAAAAGAAAAAACACAACCTTCCCACCCTGTCACAAGAAGAACACCCCAAACAAGGAACACCAGCGAAAAAAACCCCAAACCACCACCAACCAACTTGAAACTCAACTTTCCCCTCCCCCCACCCCTGAACCCTTGAATACAAGGCTTAGAAAGATTGAGTATCTTCATTTCTGCACATTTATGATAAATTGGCTTGGCTGTAAGATTGGCAGGTCATATTTTTAGGGTGTTTCCTGGACTCTATGCCAGTGTCATTTATGGTTAGCTGATCTCTGAGGCTGCATTCCAAACCATAGTCAGTGTCTACAAGGCCCACAATCTTTGTGCAGGTGTCTCTTCAATTGTATTTTGCATAAGTTAAAAAAAACCACTCAAAAACAAATCAGAATGGTGTGGAGCTGGCTAAAACACTGGAATGCTTTTATAATGGAAGAGCAGCTGGTTTTGCTGACACTTCAGAGTAGTTTGTCTGGCTTGTCCAACCTCACTCCAACATTGCACGTGACCTCTGCTTGGTTTATGCTACATTTGGTGTCTGATCATATCAGCTCAACTGTGAGTTATGCAGTTTTAATGTTGGAGTCAAGGAGTAATAGGGCTTAAGTCTGTATTACCAATAAATAGCTAATGTCGATGTTAGCAAAGAAAGATCTGGAAATCACAATTTTGAGTTTTGTCCTTAATCTTTATCCCTTCAATTCTGGACAGTAAAATGGAGGCTAAGATGTCATCAGGTCACTGTTGGTTTCCATGATTGTATGTCTGGTAATTTTGCCATTTATTTAGAGCAATTCCTGCAAGTTATGCAATGCATTAGACATATCAAATATTTGCTTTTATCCTTTTTTAGTATTTTAGCCCTGTAAGCCTTGTCAGTCTTCCTTCAGTGAAGGAAATGGGAGTTACATGATCACATACTAATTTTTTTTTGCATAAATTTTAATGTTGTTTAATTATCTGACTTGAGTCTTTATTCTGGCACTTGTTAGCTATTTTCAAAATGCTTTTATGTGCTGACAACTTTCCGTTGCTGTTTTCTGAACTCTCAGCAAGACTGCTTGGTGTACATGCATATTTCAAAGGATCAGTCTAATAACAGATGGAACTGGATGCTACTTGGCTATTTCATCTTTCAGACATTACAGTAAAGGACTGCAATTTTTTTTCAGCAAAGTAGGTGAAGTTTCGTCCAGTTCCCATGGAAACATTTGTTTTATATCTGTTTTAATCCTATGACTTCATAAGTCAACTTGTCTAGTATTGTTTATTTTGTAACTTCTAGAATCAGTCAGATAGGTGGGTGCTATGAAAGAGAAAAGGGATTAAGGGCTCTTCTGTCTTTTTCTGATAGTGATTTTTACTATGGAAAGCAAATTAGTAAAATGTTTCTGCAAGTCTTACACTATGAAATGTTTTGTAGAAAATGCCACTGAAAACGTGAAGGAAGCAACTGAGAATCCACTGTTTTTTTTTATGCATGTAGCCAAAAGGTCCAGCAGTCAGATCACCTTGCATGGAAAGTTTTGTGCATCAGGAATGTTTCCATGCTTTTCTGAGCAGCACAAAGGGTTGTTTTCTTTGTTTTGTGTCCTCATCATATGGTTATGTTCCTATATGATTGTTAGAATACCCTAAGATGGGCAGCCTTTAAAAAAAAAATTACTATTTCCATTGTCTTATTTGAATAACTTTCTTCCATATCTTTTTATTTCCAAAATATCTTTGCCAGTAATGGGGTTTTTATTGTTTGTTTGTTTCCATGTAATCATTAAGATCAATAGAGGAAATTTTGTAGGCTTAGTTCTGTTCACCAGCCCCTTTCTCCTGATATTAAAATCTTCCTCTTTCCTGTGAATAGGAAGTTTCTCTACATCTCCACCCCAGAACATCACAACTTCAGGCTGCGGGAAATCTCTCATTGGGCTTCTTTGTTTATTTTGGATTTTCAGAGAATAAAAGCTAGGGGGAATAACAGAGAGAAATGCCATAGCCATCTCTAAAGTTTCCTGGCATGTCACAAGTTTTCCTTCGTTATTTTGTGATTTTCATAGTTTATTTATTTTCTGCATCCAAGTAACTAACTTATTTCTAGTTTCTTCAGTATCAACCTTTCTCTCAATGTGTTTGATGTCCACATAGAGTTTTGAGTCTTCAAGTAGTCAATAAAATGTAACAGTTTGCTAAAATCTTGTGGAATGGAGAGCTCCTTTCTCATTTTCATTGCTTTAGGTTATAGTTGCAGATGATTTTTCTCAGTCTTCATGCCTTTCTTCAGGTTTCTTCTGCACTAGCAATTTTATAAGCATTTTTGACTTAAAAGATTGTCCTTTATGTACTGCACCTATTTAGACAAAATGTTTTTGCTGAGATGCACATTGGAGGTCAAAACTTCAATGGCTTTTGAAATCTAGTAGTAGAGTCCTATCAGTAACTTTTCTATACCTCCCTCCTTCTTTTGTTTTCTCCTTTATTTATTTATTTTTTAAAAATTGAAATGCTGACCTCTTGTATTTGTCTCTGCTACATTCTATTTCTCCCCCAAGTCTTCCTCATTGTTCCTTCACATATTGGTGGGGTTTTTTTGTTTTAAGGTGGTGTTTTTTTGGTGAGTTTTTTTGAGGTTTTTGACCTCTTTTTTTTTTTTTCCCTTATAATGCCAGTAGCAGAACTGAGTAAAATGTGTGGCGCAACTGCAGGATTTGTCATCTGGGAGGTCCAATTGTAGTGCAAGTGTTGATTAAAATTATGAGTTTTGAGGTCAGAACATAGTAATTTTTTGATACTAAGAACTATGTCCAACTTGGATTAATTTTTATGTAGTCACAAAGAAAGGGAATTATGTTTCTTTTTTGACCTTTGGATATATCATTTCTAATCTGAACACCTCTGCTCAAATGTTCCAACTCCCTGAATGCTTTATGGCACTGACACTGAAAGGAGTGGTCCTTCCCAGCCCTTTCTGCTCATTCCTGCCCTGGCACCATCCCCCATTGTGCTGACACAAGCATTCATGAGACTACACAGTGAACTAAATTGGGGAACTAATCCATGTTAAAAGTAATCAGTTCTTTTTGTAGCTCCTTGCCACGTGTCTGCATGAATGCTTTTGCTGCGTAAGGGAGGGAGTGAGGCAGGGATGGGAATGAGCAGCTGAGGGAGGGCAGGACTGCTGCTTTATTGTGGCAATGCCAAGCTGTGCTGATTTAAGAGACTTAATGGCACTGCTGTGTAAAGAACGGATGTGTTAGAGCTTCCCAATAAATCAGTCAGAAAAGCATCCCCTCATGCCCAAAAGCCTCTATATTTTTTTTCTCTGTCTTGAGTGAACTGTATACTCTGCGTTGCCTACTTGAAGTAAAGGAACAAAATGCTTAAACACTGGATAGCTGATATATGGTGAACAGGTACTTAAAATACAGATACTAAGCAATTGCAGTCAGATGTGGTACCATGCTTGCAACATATAATGTTATCTGCAAAGTTTTCACAAAGACCTTGAGTGGAAAGGTGCAATTTAGATATTTAAGTGAGACTTGTACGTAAATGAGGCAGAGGGTTCATTTGAAAAACACTTTAGGAATCATCCTGCATTCATAGGTAAGAACAGAATGAATTGGTAAAGAGCACATGAGAATCAAATTCTTCCAAATACTGGAGTATTTGGCACTCATTTAAAACAGTGTTTTAGTAGTCTACTGTTTATGTGAAAATTCCTCATAATTTCTGGAGTGAAGTAAAATGAAAACATTATAAAGCTGTAGCAACACTTTTGTGAGTCACCTTATGAGTCTTGGACTCACATCAGTTCATCGTGCTTCCATCTACAGGACTAAATGTGTAACATGATAATGAAGAAGATCTATTGCCTGGGACTGTTTCTTTTGTGAACTTTTTTTGCGTTTTCTTCTTCATTGTGCTGGAGGTTTGTGATCAAAGAGAAAATCATCTGCAGTCCTGCTGTTTTGAGTTGTTACTTCTACTCCTTTATGAAACCTGAAATGTTAAATCTTGCCTTGTGCAACTAATGATGCTTTCCTAACAAAAGGACGGTTTCTCACTGCCTAAATGTTATTATTTTTCCATAAATTAATGTTCAGGAACAAAAAGAGGACATTTACTCTTGATTAAGTTCACATTTTTTGAACCAAAGCATTAACAAAAATGTTGATTACATAGATTCTTAACAAAGATCAAACTCAAACCTGGGAAAAGGGAGAGGAAAACAAAAAATAAACTGGAGAGAAAGCTTTAATCACAAAAAGAGGAAACTTTAGGAGCCTAAAATTTGCAAATAAAGCCTGATGTCAAGCTGAATTAGCTTGATAATTTATCTTCCGTATCAATTACTCTTAGCAAGAAGATGCAGTTAGAACACTTTATTTTTATTCTGTCAAATAAATGTTTTTCAGAACTTGATTTATTTCCTAGTGATTGTGCAAGATAATGTGTTCTAGACAATGCAGTGTGAAGTATGAAGGATGTACAGGGTCCTCTGTCACTGGAATTCCCAGCATATCATAGAATCACAGAATTCTGTGGGCTGGAAGGGACCTTAAAGGTCATCTAGTTACCACCACACTGTGTGGGCAGGGACACCGTTCACTAGATCAGGTTACCCAGATCTCCATCCAGCCTGTCCTTGATCACTTCCAGGGATGTGTTCTGTAGGATCTTTAGCAAGTGTGACTAGTGAAACCATTATTAGGAATATATTATAAGAAATAGTTGAAGAGAATTATTGAGGCAGTTTGGCAAGGGCTTTTGAATCGTGTGGCTCTTAGCAGTCATCCATTATAATGACCCTGCAGTCTCAAGAAAAGGGACAGTGTTTGTGATGGCCCTAAAACAACTGTATGTACTGCTGCTAATGGTACAGTTGAGACAATTTGCAGCATACTGTGAAATCTGCCCAGGAAATTGGGTGAACATGGGTGGATATTTTGTGTTGAATTCCTTTCTGCCATTAATTATTTTGATAAATTGAACATTTAGAAAAGTAGCCCACAAGACTTAAACATTTTGCCAAAACTCCTTATTGTGGCAGATGAACTGTCAAAAGTTGAATGCTCTGTGAATTTAGCCAATGTCTCCTGTAAATGGTCAGTGCCTTCAGGGATATAACCCAGGGCCAGAGCAGGCAATTCTAATCTGATTTCCCTGCTTTATTTTCTAAACCACAATGTCTGGGGGCCTCCAGTCAAAAATCTGTCTTTCTTATAAGTTACAGGCTTTGTTCTCAATGTGAATGTCCTGTGTGCAGTTTAATTAATTAATTAGCTTGGTTACAGTGCTGTGTGAGTTGAGGAAAATTAAAGATTACCCTTTTATCTATTGGTCAGAAACATGCCTCAAACAGAAGCAATTTCAGAATCTCTTAACTGTTTGCTTTGGTACTTAATATACAGCTTAATTCACATAAGATTGCAAATTTTTTTTTGTATGTTAAAATGCTCAAAAAAGCTATAATACATTTGTATATTTAGGTTTTATTATGTAAAGGAGACTTTTAGTCTCTTTTTTTGTGGAATACTTATAAAGTAAAGGATTCTTGTTTTGTCAAAATGCTTAAAGATAGTACTTTTAGAAGACATTGTTTTGTCAGAAAATTTAAATTAATTATTAAAAGTATTCAAAGGTTTCAAATTTCCAATACAGAAATTAGGAATACTGAGATTAAAATTAACACTATTGATTCCACATCTTCTCGTAAGTGCTTTGCGTAGCTTTATTGGTTTTGTTTGACTGAAGAATTGCTGCATTCTGCTGTGCTGGCTATTTAGCCACCCTAATAGTGGCTATTTAGTAGTGATTGCTAGAATATTGACTTTGAAGTTTAAGAGAAAAAAAATCCATATGCCCCAAAACTCCAAAATTTCATAAAAAAGAAAAAAAAATTAGAATACCATACTTTCACAGAACATAAGTACTTTTTCCACCCTATTTTTAGATTTGTTTGTTTAATGACTGAATTTTTATGATGTGTCTAAATATTGTAAAATGCCCTGTATTTTCACACTGAAATCTCATAACTTCAAAGCAGCTACACAACTTTTTATATCAGTAAAATTATTGTCAACATCAAAAATATAACCAAAAATAATTGAAATTACATGGTAACTTTTACATTTTGACATTTAAAACATACTGTTTAGTATTGTGACTAGTTTGCCAACTTATATGAACTGTTCAGGATGTTTTTGTTTAAGCAGTTGTCGTCATTTTTATAACCATCTGTACACATTGAGAAACTGCATTTTCTAATTTGCAAAGTAGTAGCTCATTTTCTGTGTCCTGAGGCAATTAATTAAAACTGTTTAAGTGTGATAGTGAGAGTTAACATCATTTAACATAGTAGTGTGACTCAGTCTTACAGTGTTTCAGGTTTGAAGTTTCCACATCAGTTTTTTAAAAGACCAATACAAAGTTTTTTCAATGAAGAGTAAATCTATTGAACCGTTTGATCCTGCAAATCAATCAGCGTTTCTAAGTAGCTTCTTCTAGTCTTAACCAACTCATTTTTGTGACGTCCTAAGTTGTTTCCTCTAAACATCTTTCTTAAAGTTTTAGCCCTTAACTTGCACTGCTTCTTGAAATCATAGTCCTTACAAGAAGCTAAAGCATCTTTTTAGTTATGTCAATGTATCCCTTAAGTTTATGACACAAGACAAAACGTCTTGAAGAAATAATTTCCTTTTTCCTATTTTGTCTTCCTGTTAAATACTAATAAAAGACACTGTCATGTTGGGTCACAAGAGTGACTGGAAAAGTGTCCGATGGAAAAGGACCTGGAGGCAGTGGTTGACTGCCAACTGTATATGAGCCAGCGTGTTCCCAAGTGGCCAAGAGGGCCAGCAGCATCCTGGCTTGGATCAGAAATAGTGTGTCCAGCAGGACTAGGGCAGGGATTGTCTACCTGTACTTGGCACTGGTCAGGCCACAACCTGAGTCCAGTTTTGGGCCTGTCATGACCCAAAAGACATTGAGGTGCTGGCGGGAGTCCAGAGAACAGAGCTGGGGAAGGGTCTGAAGCACAAGTCCTATGAGGAGCAGCTGAGGGAGCTGGGGTTGTTTAGCTTGGATTAAAGGAGACTCAGGGGAGACCTCATCACTCCCTACAACTACCTGAAAGGAGGCTGCAGCCAGCTTTGGGGGTCAGTCTCTTCTCCCAGGTAACAAGTGACAGGATGAGAGAAAATAGCCTCAAGTTGAATCAGGAGAGGTTTAGATTGGATGTTAGGAAAAATATTTCCATGGTTAGTGTTGTAAATGGTAAGTGTTGTAAATCATTGGAACAAACTACCCAGAGAAGCAATGGAGTCATCATCCCTGGATGTGTTCAAAAAACATGTGGTTAGGGCACTTGAGAACATGATTTAATGGTGAACGTGGTGGCAGTGCTAGGCTGATGATTGAACTTGATCTTAAAGGTCTTTTCCAATCTTAACAATTGTGTGATTCTATGGTCATATCTGGACTTGGTAAAGAATTTTTCTTCCCTTAACATAGATGTCTGTTTTCAAGGTTGTCTCTGCAGTGGCTATTCTGTCCTTTTTTTTGGATCTACTTTTATAGGGTAATTTATTTGGCATATAACCCTGTACTCAATTATGACCTTAACATTTTGTAAATTTAGGCAAATTTATGTATGTGCATGTAGTGTATGTATGCACACCTTCTAGCTTAATTCAAATGCCTTTTTTGTCATGCAATCATACATAGAATCATAGAATGGTTTGAGTTGGAAGGGATCTTAAAGATCCTCTAGTTCTTCCCCCACCCTGCAATGAGCAGGGACACCTTCCCCTAGGCCAGATTGCTCAGGGCGCTGTCCAGCCTCGCCTTGAACACTTCCAGGAATGGGGCATCCACAGCTTCTCTGGGCAACCTGTTTTGGTGCCTCACCACCCTCACAATAAAGAATTTCTTCCTAACATCTAATCTAAGCTTACTCTCAGTTTGAAGCCATTCCCCCTTGTCCTGTCACTACAGCTGCTGATAAGGAGCCCCTTTCTGGCTTCCTTGTAGGCCCCCCTCCAACACTGGAAGGTTTCTATGAGGTGTCCATGCAACCTTCTCTTCTCCAGGCTGAACAGCCTCAAAGTTTTCAGCCTGAAGTATTCATCCCAAGTATCTTTGAATTCCTTGGTTTATTTCAGTGAAATCTGACAGAGGATAAACCTCTAACTCCAAGTTGCCAGGTAATCTGGTCTTAAGACAAAAGTTCCAAGGATTTCATCATTTGTGCTCCTTGCTGAGCTACTTACCCCTTTTACTGAAAAAGCATGTTTATTTTTCTGGTATTCCTTGTTGTGATGTTTGTTTAAGTTTTGGGAAGATGGTCTTCTATGTAGTGAAACATGACAGCTTATTTCCTATCATGTTATAGGACTTTATTTATTGTTCTTCAGTCTTGCTACAGAAACAAGCTGTCTAGCAATGACAGCTCCAAGATAAATAAAATGCTTTCTTATTTATTGACTAATTTATTTATGCTCTGAGCCTTTCTTGCAGAGACTGTAACTTCTTTTTCATTGTAACAGACTACTGATAGGAGTGGCAATGGCTGTTCTTTGGAGGAGGCGCTTGAACAAGTTTTAACTTGGCAAGAGGCCTGATTCACTGCTGCTGCTGGGATGGGAAAGCAAGCTGTCTCACTGGTATTTTATTTTGTGAAGTAAAAGGACAGGTCACAATCTATTCTTGTGGAGCCCTGAATAGTCAAATGGACAGCAGGATGAAATAAAGGAGGCAAAAAGATGCAATAGAGAAGCTTGCTTTTCAAGGAAAAGATGAGCTTTCATAGAATTCCTTTTCTCAAAATGACCAGAAAGTGGGGTTTTATTCATTTCCACTAACTTTCCTCAGTCTTTTCTGATACGTAAAGTTATTTTCCCCTCCTTTAAGAAATGGAAATTATGTGTAAGTATGTTTCTCATTGTATCTCCAAGTTCACCTTCTGTTTCCAGATAAGATGGCTTTTGTATTTATTATATTGCTCAAATGCATGTGTTGTCTAGTTCAGCAGTGAGGTAATTTTTTTGTTTGTTTTAAAATTAACTAGCTACCATTTATGAAGGAGAGGATGAAGAAGGAAAAAGGCAATTACTTAAAACTTGTCAGTTTTCAAGATCAGTTATTAAAACAACAAAATTAATCTCCCAGTAAGTCTTACCTCTTTATGGGACACAAAGCTGGCATTGTAGGAGCATAATTCTGACTAGAATTCTGTGAAGTGTGTGCTTACTGCATAGGCTGCATTTTTGGGAACAACTGGACATTTGTTTCTGGCTCTTTGCTTCCTATCTCAAGTCATATTTAAAAGATTATCCAGGTGGCTTCTGAATATCTCTTTGGGAAGTTTATCAGGAGTGAGACTTTAGACAACAGAGTCTCCTGCTGGTGCTGCAGGAGTCTCCTGCATGGTTAAACTGTGTTCTAGCCCCTTGAATATTCTCAAAATACAGCAGTAGTTTGAACAGCTAGTTGTTCCCTTCAGCACCTTGATAGTTTCCAGATACAGCAGCAAGAAAAGTGATGCTTTGTTTCCCAAGGGTATTAGAAGACTGGAAACTCAGTTTTCAGCTGTCATGATGAGAGGTGTGATGGGAAGTAAATTCAGAATCCTGGAAAAGTTGACTTAGAGTCCAGGTACAGGCATATAAATCAGAAAGCAAGCTGAAGCAATTTCTGAACTCTATCGGAGTCAATGAGTAAAGCTTTCCTGAGTTTAGTAAAGCTATTTTTTTTCTTCAGATCTCTCTGCTTGACTTCCAGATAAACTGCTTAGACCTCTGGATAGCATCAGAATGTTTCAGTTTGGGGTCATATAGCTATTCTTGGCCCAAATTACATCTGGTCCAGATGTCCAGAGACAATATTCTTCAGGGGGGCTTTGGAATCACAGAAATAACTTTCTCCCAATCCTGATAGCAGAACAAAAAATACTGAGATGAATGAGGCCACAGATGATCTGCTTCAGATCAGGTTGGTTTTACTTGCTTCTTTTCCTTGTCTTTGTTTTAGAGATTTGGTAAAACTCATGTCAGGAATTTAGTATTAAAATATCAGAGAATTATCCCTGTTTACTGTCTTTTATATAGTTTTTCCACTTTGCTTATGGATGGTGTGTTTCTTCTGATGGAGTGAAGGGGGAATGTTCCTGATTTGGGTTACTTCCATTTGATATAGCATATGTTCCCGTTAGCCCTCCTGAATTTATGGTAATACTTATGTTAACTTAATGGAAGAGGCAGACTGTGTTCTCTTTCCATGCACTTTTTTGATTGGAGAGGTGTGCAGCAAAAGACTGTGATAAATGCATGCACAGCCTCTCAGGTCTGAGTAACTAATTATAGTTCAGAGGTTGAGAGTGACTGTTGAATGTGAGGTTTTACATTGGAAATATGTCAAAAGAATATGAAAATAAGCATTCTGGTTTTTTTGTAATATTGACTCATATTATTCAGTGTCCTGTTTTTGGCCGCTCTAGTTTTAGCTTCTTCCTTCATGTTTTCTCAGAGCCAGCAGGAGGAATGTGAGCACACAAGGTACAGACTCCCTCTGTTATGGTGTCCAGAATTACTGTGCATTCCTATTAGGCCCAGCTCTAATGAGAAAACCGCTTCTTTTTCACAGACTGAAGCTAGAGAATGCCTACTAGAGGTCTAATACCTATTTCTATACATTAAATAACATTTTAAAACTTGTGTAAACAATGCAAATTTTTTTCTTATTCAAGATATTTCCTGAAGTGTAGCAAGTGCTTCAAAACTTTATAATATGTTGTCAAAGAATGGAAAGTATCAAGCTACTCAGAATCTGGCCTTTACTTAAAAAATACACTGGACCAATAAATAAGCCTGTTCATAGAGCTTTCACACACGTTCTTTCTAAATTAAAGCCCTGTAATTGTAAAATTAAATTCTGGAAGCTGTGGCAAACAGCTTTGCATTTGTACAGTTTTATGTTGTTTATTCTTCAGGGTCCTCTAAATAATTTTTTTATTGAGTTATTTAAAGGAGAGCACTTCTAAGTTCCTTAAATACTGGACTTGCTAGATATTTGACTACTTAGAAAGTAATGATGGGATAATTATTTCTACTGGTGCAGGTTGTTTTGTGAGATCTTTTGTTTTCCTGCAGTGAGAACAACAGGGCTTTGTCCCTGTAAACAGTTACCCAATAAAATTGTTACTGGATTTGAATTTTCATTTACAAATTAAACAGAAGTGAAAGAAGCTCAAACCTTGCATTCCAAAAATGACAAAACTACTGATGACTACTTTTTCCTTTTATTTTCTTTCCTTTCCTTTTTTTTTTTTTTTTTCCTGCTGGGAGAGTGAACTGTTGAAAATATAAAAATTAAATCTATTACTCATTGTATTCACTGATATTTAGGCAGATAAACATTCTTTGAAAGTCCTGTGAATTTTTAGAAAAAATCTTTTGTGGTTTATATTTATAAATTTGTATATTTCCTGAAGCTATGGTGAGCTCTGCATACTTCATTCTTTTTCAATTGTAAACATAGTTTCGGTACTACCACTTTTGCACCAAATGCTGTTCCTAAGCGACTGCTGACGTCAGTTGGTGCAGCACAAGAAGGTTTGTGTGTTTATCTGCTGTGGGCAGACTCTTAGAAAAGACGAAAGTATGTAACTAGATTAGGCCAAAGAGATTGCTGCTTTAAATAAGTGTACATACTGTTTGCAATGCCTTACTCTTTTTTTTCTTTTTTTTTTTTTAATGTATTTTATTTTGATTAGCAGTTGTATCTTCTGTTGCATATGCCACAGTATCTCTTTTGCAGGAGATGATAAGGAGGGGTATATATTCTCTTTGCTGTTGCTTTAAAGGGGCAGCGGTTTTTACTTCTTCTCTATGGCATAGTTAGAATGAGAATTTAAAAGGAGTATGTGCCACAGCATAAAACTTTCACATACCTGATCTCGAGGTTAGAAATGAAAGCAGGCTTACAAGTTCCAGTTTAAGTGAAACATTTACCTAGAGATTTTTGGCCAGAACCTACACATTTGGAAAAACTGGAATGATACTCTTGGAATATTTTACTGCATGCCTTTGTGTCAAATGGAATTGGAATGGAGCTGGCTTAATGACCTTTGTGGATTTTTTTTTTTCCTTGACTATACTTGCAGCACACCCACAATGAATAAAAATTACCTGTAGCAAAAACTTTTTGCATGAAAATCTTCTTATGAAAATACAGGAGTTTAGTAATGGGCATGCAGTCATTCTAGGCCAAAAAGTGATGTTAAGAAGTTTACTGGAGGTAGTAGTACTGACTGGCATAATAAGGCAGGAAGAAAAAGGACCAGAATCTCTTATTCAGGCTGAAGAGTAGAAGCAGCAACTTTCAGAACTAAATAAAAGCTGAGAACAATTGTTCCTAATTAACTTAGATTAGAATTAAAGAAAATGCCTGTGGGACATAGGAGAATATTAGCAAACATAAAGGTGAAAAAGTTAAGCTAAATAAGGTCCATTTTGAATGTGGCTGTGGTGATGACCATTCTCGAAGTCCCCATCAATCTCTAAATTTTGTGTACTGTTATTTTGGGCTATCCAGTCTTGCCTTGAGGACCTTCATGGATGGAAACTGCACAGCTTCTCTGTGCATCCTTCTTTACCTTGTCTCACTGCTTGTGTGTCCTCATAATGAGAAATTTTTTCTCTTGCATCTAGTCTAAACTTCTTGTTTCAACATGGCCTCACATCTTCCCACTATGCACCACTGGGTACTGCTGTTGTTGTCTTCTTGAACTCCTGTTAGACACTGGCAGGTTGCTATTAGGTCCCCACAAAAGTCATTGCCAGCCTCTCCTCACCTGGTAGGTTCTTCATTCCTGGAGTCATCTTTGTGGTTCTCTGCTGAACTTGGTCTTGTTTGGCAATGACCTGTCTCTATTGGGGAGCCCCAAACTGGATGTACTGTTCTGGGTATGGTCTCTAAGAGCGAGCAGAGGGTGCAGGCATTTCTCTTGCTCTGGTGGCTGTGCTGCTGTGAACACAGGCCAGGGAACTGCTGGCTGCCTTTGCTGCCAGGGCATGCTGCAGGCCCCTGTCCAGCCCTTCCCCCTTTTCAGAAGAGCAGTTCTCAGCCTGTATCATTGCAGGGCACTCTTCCTTCCCACATGCAGGGATTCATGTATGTCACTGTTGTATTTCATAAGACTCCTGTTCATTTGTTCCTCCAGCTTGTCCAGATCCCTCTGAATGGCAGCCGAGCCCCTCATATGTGTAAGCAACTCTTGTAAACTTCCACTGTGTAGAACAACATGGTAGGTTTTAATTCAGGGTGAAAAAAGTTAAGTAGCTGCAGGTGCTATTGCCCATTTGCTCTTACTGCTTCTTTCTTCTGGGCCTTTATTGAATTTTCGTTCCCTTTTACTGTATTTTCCTACTATAAGAATTCTTTTTAACTTCCAATAGGAAAGGTGGAGTTAGGAGATGACATGTAATACAGTAAACTGTTCTTAAACAAATGGTCAAGTTACTTGTGAATTTCATTAGTATAAAAACATAAAAATGGCTCAGATTAAGACTTCATTTAGCTTAAGATTCTGTCTCTAATCTCTGATCTTTGTCTAAGGTCAATTTTAACATCTGTTCGTAACAGTTAAATATCTTTTACATCTTTGACTTGAAGATGTCATATTAAACAGACTTTTGGGGCCAAAACATGGGTTGGAACTTCTTCTGTCTATCCTATGCATCTGTCTGTTATAACAGTGTCTCTAGAAGCAGCACACCAAGGGAAAAATCAATAAAAACTCTAATCACAAGTTGCTGCTTATCATCTTCCCATCCATTGCAAGAGCTAATGTGCAATTAAATGCATTAAAGGTCATGGGGGAAAAGAAAGTAGCTGTAATCAGAAGCTGATGGAAGATATGATAACGTATGATACTCTTCTTTCTTTTTTCCCATACCGCCTTCCTACACTCTCTCAGCTTCCACCTGTTTTCAGCTCAGGGGACTCTCTAATGTGGTTTAGCTATTTAGTTGCAAGTGCTGTTCAGTCTCCTTTTCAATGTATGGACGTTTCCTCCTTTTCCCAGTTTTCCCTCGAATTTATTAAACTTCTTGCATCCTTTGATAAAGCAGGTTACTTACTACTTTAGGGAAGAACTGTCTCTTTCTGGTTTGGACTGGTTCTAGCCCATTCTAATGGCTTCTGATTATTGTGCTGTAAAAAAGTAGCCTACCGTGTTTACCTCGCTCCTGATCAGTACCTTAGGCAGAATTTGTAACAATCATGAGTTCTGTGTAGCAATGTCCATGGCAGCTAGCAATGACAATAACTGATTTGTTTAAAAATTATTTTAGGGTGATTTAGAATAACCTTGATGCATCAAACTTCATGAGTTTGTATATTCTTAGGCTGAATATTTTGCAGTAATAAATAGTTTTTCTGTTTCCTGGAGGTTAATGAATACCTGCCATGAAGATTTTTTGTTGCAGGCTGATGCTGCTCAAAACTCTTACGAGTTTAGTAGGTGTGCTTGTGCAAAACACCTGGAGACAGGTGAAGAGCAGAGAAATACACTCACTGAGAAATCATACCGTGCTATTACATTAGTTTCCTTTTCCAGGGGAAAGTTGTTGATTTGTTGTTGTGAGATCAGTTGGAATTACCTTAACTGTCTTTACATACTTAGAGAAATGGGTGCACCTCGGACATATGGTTTGGGTTTTTACCAGTATTTGTTTTGCAGGTTCTGCTCTTGTTTACAGAGAACAAACTTGGTATGTTTTTATAAATGAATGGATTATTCCAAAGTGTATTCTTTCATTGTCACTGACTTCAAAAGGCAGCCACAGCAGATCCCAAAATACAGTTTTATAGACTGAAAAGGTCAATCCTTCCTTGTTAGGTCTTGTATTAACATTAAAAGTAATATTTAAATATTTTTAGAAAAAACTAATTTTTTATAACTTGTGACCTTATAACAGTCCTGTTTCAAAATGCTGCTTTGGAATATTATACGAAATAAATTTAATATCTATAATGGTTTTTTTTTAAATGAAACTCATTAATATGTTAAATAGTTTAAGCAGTTACTGTAACCTCTTCTTGAATTGAGTATAAAATATTAAAATGAAATTTTCAGGAACACTTGTGAATTAACAATAATTATTTTAAATTTAGACAAATCTACAGGTATTTATTACATTTCTTAATTGCAATACAACCTATAACAACCATTCCTGTATCAGGTTTCTTAGTTGCAATCCTTTATATTCTATTAGTTGTTGAAATTGTAATTGGGTTCTGATGCAAACCCTTTTCTCTTTAAATTTATAATAGACAAATTGAGAAGTATTTGTCTCCAGACTTGCAAGAAATACCTGTGCTGGATCTTTATAAGTTTTCAATTGGTTATTTGCTGGGTGTTTTTGATAAAGAAGTGGAACAAATTTGGATTATGTGTGACATTAGTATGAGATGCTGGAAACAGAATAATCTTTCACTCATAATTGGCTAACAGATTTTATTGTTCTGTTTATAGAGAGTTATGAAAATATACATTTGATTTTTGATCCTGTGCTTTTGCTTTTTTTTTCCAGATATAAAGTGGAACAAGTATAAAACTAGTGTTAAGCTAGAAACACCTTGAAAGGCTAGAAGACTTCACCAGCTATACCTTGGTTTTGGTTAGCATGTGTTGGACAGCAGTTATTAGGAAAGTTGGCTGAGAGGGTGCATTTAGAAAGTTACAAATCAAATATATTTGTACATAAGCACTGAAGATGCTTTTTGTCTCTGTAGCCCAGAATAAATACTTCAGTGAGGGATAGTTCACAAATGGCTGCCAAAAAGGAGAAAGGTTTGTATATAAGCTGGGCTTGGTATCTGAAAGAATTAGTTTCAACTCAGTGTGTTAATGGTTAATGCCAGGTTGTAGTTGTTGGAAGCAACCTGAATGTATAGGCTTTATTTTGTGATTTCTTTATGAGATGTTTTTTTCTGGACACAACTGCTTTAACATGGTGTCCTAGAGTGGGTCCATAGCATATTTTGTGAAATATTAGTTACTGTCTTTCTGCTCTTGGTAGTTTTGCCTCATTGCCTTATTTCAGAAACTGGCTTGACTAAAGTATTGGTTCTCTTATACGTTATACAGCAGTTCTCAAACTACTTGGGACGACCAAAAGTTGCCATCCTACTTTGGGTTGCAGAAGTTGCAAAGGGAATTCCATCACTAGTGTAAAAACTTCATTGTTTATTAATATTTGGAGTTCTAACCCTAGCAGAAATGATGCTCAAAATGGAATTGTATCAAAACAGGGGAAATAAAATTGGCAACTCCTTCTTTTGATATAAAGGTGAGATGGGGATACAGGTAACATTTATTCTTTCATAGAAAACCTCTACTATTGACATATTATGACTCTATGACCTCTTGAGGTTTCTTTTGAATGGAATTATCCTAGAAGACTATGTACCTGTTGGTGTGAAATTTTGTGTAGACATAGTTAACTAGTGAGGTACTGCTGAGGGCATGTTTGCAGTAGCACATAATTCTTCTCAGGCTGTGAATCCTGGGAAAGGAGCTGAGCAAATATTTAAGTATTGAGTCAATGTTGAACTCCAGCCACTGTGGCTACTGAGCCTAGTACTGCCTAAGCTTTTTAGCTTGTAGCTCTCTTGTTTTCTAATATACTACTTGTTAGTTTGTATGAATGAACTAGAAACAGTACCTTTGATGACTACTCATAACTCTTCTGTCATTGTAGAAATAGGCCATAGAACTTTATATGTGCCATCTTTCTGTTCACTGAATTAAACTTTCAAAAATCAGAGATCCTTATTTCTTTAACCAGTACCTCAAACAGTCTGTTAGCTTACTGTGTTAGTGTAAACTTATCAGCATGTATTAATTCTATGTTTCAGAAGGTGAGGGGAAGCAGACTAAATGTTCAGTGTTCTGAAAAAGACTTTTTAGATGCCTTCAGTATATTCTCACTGTACAGCACAGCAGTCACAGCAACTTTGTGTTAAAATCATGTTGTGCCTTCAAATATCATTGAAACCTGAAAATTTTTTGCTAACACAACACAAACTTCTAGTTGCTCTGATGTTTAACTTACCAGTTGGACTAAATCTGGTGAATTCTGGAGGAAAAGGTTCATATGCTTTAACTCTGTGTTGCAACTCCCTGACTGCAGCATTAGTTGCCTTTAATGTCAATGACCAAACTCTTCAAAAAATAAACCTCTTGTTGATATTTTTAATTTAGTTCTCTTATCCCCATCCTGACATGAAACTTTTGTTGATTTTGGATATTGACTTAAGGCTGCTGAAGTAATTCATGGTAGAATGAGCTTTGAAGTATATTTTGCTTAACAGCATGAGTCTGTGTCTTCCTTTAAAGAAGTATGTTCCATACAGAAGAACTATCAGAGATTTGCACATTTTAGATTGGGAAAGAAGAGACACCATGTGATTCCTGTTCTTTACTACATAAATGTGTGCAATATATAATGAATAAACTGCATACATTATTCACATTAGAATTTTTCAACTGTTTTACTCTGTAAGCACAAAATCTATTTTAAAATTCTCAGTTTGTGAATCATGTAAAATTTTGTTCTCTTTCATAAAGGATTACAGGTAGATTTTGAACATGCTGATCTTTGGTTTAACTGAGTACATGAATTAGAGAAATATTTCTGAAATTCCTGCATATATCTGTTCTGAAGGAAGGTTTGGTGCATTTACCCAATCAATTGGTGCAACTTGAGGACTCTTGTGAGTGAAAAACAAGGCAGAAGGGGAACTCTGGAGTAGAAAAGGTGCTGACTCACACAACAAGCAGAGATTTCAGTACTTGAACAGGTTGGCATTTGGTAGGGCTGTGGTGGGTTGACCTTGGCTGGATGCTAGTTGCTCATCAGGTTGCTCCTCAGCTGGACAGGAGCTCATGGGTTGAGATAAGGACAGGAAGAGGTCCCTCATCAATTACTATCACAGGTGAAATAGACTCTACTTGGGGAAATTAATTTATTAACAATCAAATCAGGGTAGGATGACGAGAAGTAAAACCAAATCTTAAAAACACCTTCCTCCCACCCCTCCCTTCTTCCCAGGCTTAACTTTATTCTCAGTTCTCTACCTCATTCCCCGAGCCGTGCAGGTGAACAGGGACTGGAGGTTGTGGCCAATTTATCACAGGTAATTTCTGCCCCTGCTTCCTCTCAGGGGGAGGACTCCTTCTCCTGCAGTATGGGATCTCTCTCATGGGAGACAGTCATCCATGAACTTCTCCAGTATGAGTCCTTCCCACAGACTGCAGTTGTTCATGAACTGCTCCATGTGGGTTTCTTCTGCTGGGTGCAGTCCTTCAGGGACAGGCTGCAAACCTGCTCCAGTGTGGGCTTCTCTCTCCACAGGTCCACAGGTCCTGCTCCAGCAGAAGCCTGCTTCAGTGTGGGCTTCCCATGGGGTCACTGCCTCCTTTGGGCACCCACCTGCCCTGGCATGGGGTCCTCGATGGACCTCCACAGGCTGCAGCGGCACAGCTGCCTCACCATGGTCTGCACCATGGGCTGCAGGGGAATCTCTGCTCCAGCACCTGGAGCACCTGCTCCCCCTCCTTCTGCACTGACTTTGGTGTCTGCAGGGCTGTTCCTCTTACATGTTCTCACTCCTCTCTTCTCTGGCTGCAATTGCTGACATGCATTAAGTTTTTTCCTCTCTTAAATATGTTATTCCCAGAGGTGCTGCCACCATCTCTGATTGGCTCAGCCTTGGCCACCAGCAGGCTTGTGAGCCTTGGCGCCATCTGGCATTTGCTTCACCAGAAACAGGGAAAGCTTCCAGAAGCTTCTCACAGAAACTACCCCTTAGCCCTGCCACTACCCAAACCTCACCCCACATACAAAGGTCCTGCTAGATGTCATTCTCCTCTATTAGGCTGAGGTACTACTGTCTCTTTTGAGACTTGAATTTTTTGATGTTTGTTAATAGCTTCATTATTATAAGGGTTGAAGCAGCTCTTTGATGAACGGAACCACTAAGAAATCAATACTAAGCACTCTGCAACAAAAGTTTGTGCTTCTAAAGTCTGTAATAATTCCCCTTTGCACCAGCACTACGCTGGATTTGGGATACAGGACTTAAAAAAATCATCCACCAGGCTTTATCAAGAAAGTTAGATATTAATAGTGGTATTATGGGTACCCATAAAACAGCAGAGTAGTTTGCAAAAACATTCTTACAAATCAGTCTGAACAAAAGAGGACTAATGCCATTTTTTACAAGCTGACTTCTATGTTTAATTCAGAACAGTGAAAATCTTACCAGTCTAAAGAATCTAAGTAATTGTAAATTGTTGGAGATTGAGAGAGTTGGAGGCAACATCAATATTAATTTTAATGGAAGAATTTTTTCTTCCTTCAAAGGTCTTGCATTTTGTGGCACCTTAGAAATTTTAAAACTGCATGAATTAAATATATCTTTATGTCGATTGTTCAGATTTTGCACGAAGGTCGGATGCTCAGATTAAATCTTTAGATACCACCAATGATTGTTTATTGGAGCAGCCAACCAGAAAAGGAAAAACAACTGTTAATTTCTTCCTGAGGAATATTTAGAATCTCCTTCAAAACAGCAATCAAAGACATCTCTATAAGTAATGATTGCAGAGTCAATGATCATTTAGAGTTCATGTTGGAGCAATGGAAAACAAAAGATCGGTTACATTTGTGCTCAGAAAAACTGTTAAAACTAAAGGGGAAAGTAAATGAAGTAGAATCCCTGCAGGCAGCATAGACACTGTTTCAGGACATCATACTGGAAACCTGAGGCAAATGCATGCCATTTATCAGAATAAGAGCTAAAGATAAAAAGACATATGCCATGATTAAACAGGATGCTAAAAAAGGCTCATAGGTAAAAGTAAGCATTCTTAAAAAATTGTATCTAGAACCCACAGATTAAATGTATTAGCTCAAGGCAGATAAAAAATAATCTGAAGACCAACTTGCATAAAATATATTTAAATATTAGTAATATTTGTACAAATGCATTAGTAACGTCAAACCTCCCAGAACACCTATAGGATTAGCAGGCTCTCAGAAATAGAAGGAGCATCCGTATAAGATGAGGCCACAGTGGGAAAACAAAAGATTCTTTTTTAGTGATGTTTGTTGTGGGAGAGCCTGGAGAAAATACCTATGCTGGAAATGCATAGGTAATGTTTCAGAGGCTTTAAGTCAAATTTAAGTGTTGTAAAATACATTTGTTACTGGAAAACCATCAGACTTTCAGGAAGAGATAATGCATGCCCAAGGTTCTCAAGAAACTTGAGGAAAAATCAACCAAATTGCTGAATGTAATGTGCAGCTATTTACTTAAATTTGATTAGGTTGCCTTTGACTGCAAGTTGGCCAATAATCACAATTTTCATGGCAGGCAAATTGATAAAATCATAACAAACTTCAGAGAAAGACATTCTGGGGAAGAGTCAACACCACTTTTGTGAGTCTCGTATCCAAGGTTGTGAGAATTTTCTGAAGGAACTAGAAAGCTTGTAGATAATAAAGATCCATCTTCTAGAGTGTGCTTGGATTTCTACAAGTTTGTGCACTGTCCACTTTGTCACCTGAATTGTAAATAGGAATTTGAGCAATTGGAAGAATCTGGTTTGATTGGAATGCCAGAGACAGGGGCAGCTGGTATATGTGACAGTAAGTGTTGGTACAGGAGCTGCTTTTATTTGATGTATTTTGTTAGTATGAATGTGTAGTTAGTTAGTATGAGTGTGTAAAACTAATTTTTGCATAGTGCTATAGATAATGAAAATGTAAAACCTGGACTGAACATGGGAGTATTTGAGTAGATGTTTGTATGGTTTGTTTTAGCTTTGCACATAGTAAGCAAACATTTACTACATTACAAACAGTTCCAAAGTGAAATCAAGCTTCTTTTAAGCTTGTCTAGCCAAAACTGATTAGTAAATTGATTTCTAAATTATAATCTAACTTCTCTTTACCTCCCTTTTCCAAACTGAAAACTACTATATTGATGCATTGACTTAAACTTAGCTTATTCTTTCTTTTTCTCTCATTGGTTTGAATATTATCTCAGAGTCTTCTGTTGTAGGACAAGACAAAGTTGAAGAGAAATGGCCTTTATGGCAATGATGTGCGTGGTGTTGTCTTTCTGAAATTCTGCTCTGGGATTAGCTATAATTTTTAAAATTGTATTTTGCATGCAGTCAATAAACTTATCTTTATAGCACAGTACATGAAGATTTCATCACAGTATGTACAATCTGATCTGAAGTGGACTTGGTCTATAGTTTCATCTCTGAGTTTGGGCTCTGTCCCAGAACAGAACAGGAGAATGGTTTCCTCTGTGCTTTCTTTCTCCCTTGCCTTGTCTTGCCTGGTTTGATTGCAGTAGGGATAAGAACTGGATGTGGGTGTGGAGAAGAAAATAAGTCCAATGTTTTGGTAAGCAGACAGGAAGAAGTTGGGGCTGAAGGAAAGGAGCTTCAAATGGTGGTTTGAGCTTGAACGAGAGTGGAATAGTTATGTCTGGAGTAATGAGATTGACATGCTAGACAAGGAGGTTATGGTGAGAAGCTTGGGAAGTAAACAGAGCTGGAGGTATCCGAGGAATGAAACTTGAATAAGGAGTTACGGGTTGGGTTTGGGTTAGTGCTGAATGGACAGGGCTGTAAATCTTGTATTTGAGAGACCAAACAGAAACTTGTGCCTTCTGAGGAACATGGTAATCCAGAGCCTGACTGACACCAACCATCTCCCTCAGCTATGAGCAAGCACCTGAGAAAGGCTCTTAGTGTTTTCTAACAGTTGCCTGAACAAGAGATACCAACCTGACTTCTGCCATTGCTTGCTCCAGTGGGATTGATCTCCTTGTGGCTTGTCACTTGATTAGTGTAATGACATATGATGAAATTTAACAGTTTTAGTTTTTCTTGAGAACAATTAGGTAGTAGCAATAACAAAGCTAAAGTGGGCTGTGTTTCTGAAGGATTAAAAAAATTAAAATGAAAATGCCTATGATTTTGCCAGTTCTAGTTATACAATTCCATACACCTCTTCTGTCCCCCTTTGCCCTCCAAATCCTGAAATTTGTGGTGCATTGCAGTGAGCAATGAGAGGTTTTGTTTTGTTTTCTCACTATAGTTCCCAGTTCTCTGTGACTTCAAGTAACTGTAAAGAAGGAGTTGGAGGTCAGAAAAAAAGAAGTGATGGACTTAGGTTGGAGATAATTGAATATTACATTGGAGAACTGAGTTTTATGACTTTGTCAATGAAATTTCTTTCTGTGTTGGATCCTTGGTTAGTCGCTAAAATCTGACTTTTCCCAAGTGCTTCTTTAATTGTGGGTTGTGTTTTGGTTTTGTTATTTGTTAGGTTTGTGTTTTGTGACTATGAATCTGATTGGTGGTGAAGGTAACCACTCCTTGCTGTAACCAAAGGTTATCAACTGTACTTTGAGTGACTTAGAGCCGATGTTGTGGTGAAAGAAACTGAACATTCAGTTAGGCATCTAAATATGGCAAGATTATTTTTAATTAATTTTTATAATCTGAGTTACCAATCAGTAAAGTACTCTGATGTTTTGTAAGCATTTTGTTACCAATTTTGTAAGAATGTTCAGGTGTTATCATGGGAGGAACTGTACCAAAGGCAGCAGAAGTGAAAAAAAATTCAGTGCATTCAGCAATTATGGGGCTATGCACAAAATAATAAAGCGGCTGAGTACTGCGTTCTTTCTGTGGACCTGATCCATTGCTTTTTGACTGTGCCAACTCACACTTGCTATGGTCTTTGTTGACAAGCAAAATTTCTACCTCATTTGCCTATCTGTAAATCTCTTAAAACTAAGTCTTCATAATATATTGACACTGATTGTCTTTGCTTCTTTTTCTTTTTAGAGGCACATTAGCATTATGTTTACTAAACATAATTATTGCATCCAACTTGAGGTTACCTTTTGAGGCTGAGAATTTCAGAGACACATTTCCTACATGGAATTTTGAGAAATGCTTTCCATTTGCTTGAATAAGTGATGACAAACTACATACATGTAGTTCACATTGTTCTGTTGCAACAGAACAAGTTCTGTCAGTCATGAATTCAAATCTTTGTTTCTAATACACCAGCACATGGCAGTGGTAATGTGATTCTAAAATATGAACCACAATATTTTCAGTGTCTAGAACACTGTGAATGCTGCTTCTATACCATACAACTTTGTTAAAAATATATGTATTAATTATATGCCTTTATATTATACTATAGTGTATAGTGGGTTTTTATATGTTTCAATTCGAATATTGCAGTTTTATGTGCAGTAAAGCATGGGATGCAATTAGGAAACCTGCATTTATGCTTTTCAGTTTTACCTGAAATGTTACCATACCTCAACAGCCTTCCATTACACATGATTATGATAAAACCTTTCCTTTTCCATAAATCATTTATCTGTTCTCCAGGTACAAGCTGAATATGTTCAGAGAAAATAATCAGTCTTGATAATTGAAGATATGCAATAAATTCTGTAGTTGACTAGACTTCTTAAGAACTATGTCTTATTTTGTTTCAGGGTAAGATGAGAAAGTATAATTTTTTTGGTTGTAAAAGCTGAATGACAAAGGATCTTTCTCTGATACAGCATTGTTATGCTGATAACCAGTCTGTTTCAGTTGTCTTTCTGTCTTTGTCTTCAAAATATTTGTCATAATACGTTCATCTGTCTTGGAGAAGTTGGTTTTTAAAATATCATTATAGAAAACTCCTTATAAAATTAATCTGTATTCTCTTCCCAGTTTGGAAGGTGTACAGTAAAGAACATATGAGATCACACTAAATGTGTGGAAGAAAAAGAAATACTAAATTGTTTCTTTGCTCTAAAATGGTCTAAATTAACCTTTCATCCCATGATCATTTAGCTGTGTGGGTGGGTGTGTTGCCATGGCTTGGCTAGTTTATGGTACATCAGCTGTTCTGCAGTAATTGCTGATGGATTTGCTTTTATTTCCAGTGTAGTAATATATTCCCTGTGTATTTTCTCTGAGGGGTGATAACTTGAAGTATTAAAAAGAGTGAGAGGCTTCAGACGGAGCAGCTGAAAAGCAGTGGCTCTCACCACACTAATTGCCTAATGGATAAGTCTGAGAGGCCCTAATGCTTAGAAAAATGTCTTGGGGAGGGGAGGGGGGGGCGTGTAGAGTCCCTTCCATGTGAAACTGTAGCAATTCTCATATCTTAAGTCATTTACTGTCAACCTGGTCCTACCAGATGAGAAACCAGGTAATTCACATTTCCTGCAATTAAGAGGGATATATATTGAGAGTTTTGGATTTATCATGTTTCTTCAAAAGTTTACTATAATTTTAGCACTTTTATTACTTTATTCATAACTTCCAAGGTTTTACTCTGCCCTTTCTTTACAATACTCCAAAGAAATTTCAGCTACTACTTGCACAGCATGTATAAGAATGTTAAATGGGTTGATTCAATTTATTGCATTAATATTAGAAATCTCAGCATTTCACTGTTGTTTGAGTACAGGTTCATTTAACAATTTCTATCCTGTTGATTTGATCCAATAGTTACATTTTTAAACTGATGACAAAAGTTTTCTATTTATTTATTCTATTTCTATTTATTTATTTATTTATTAATATTTAACCATTTTACATGTATTCTGAAGATTTAGGTTAAAATCGCTGAAGTCCAAGGAATATCATGTTGAAAAACTGTCTCTACTTCTGTGGGAGGCAATTTTTCTCACTTGCTCCACTGGCCTCAAGTTTTTTTTAAATTGTGAGTGAAAACCTGTCCCTTCATGTAAAGATGCTCTTCAGAACGACAGATTGTATGTAATATGCTGATTTCTCAGCAGCTGAACTTCCTTTCCTAGCAGCCTGTAGCAATTTGGTTCAACATTTGCATGTTAATAGTATAAAAAAAGTCAAATTTGCATCTTTTATCACAAGTAATGGTTTTGTATACAGACTGATGATGCAGTATGGAACCAGTTCTGAGAAGGCAATTCATGAATATAAATAGTCCCATTTTACAAGTATTTTGCCAAGGTCAATGGGAAAGAGGAGGGAGGTCAGAAGGAGCTCCTTAGTCACAATCACATCTGGAGCAGAAACAAACTCTTTCTTTGTCTGTAGAAATTTGGCAATGTTTTAGGGTTGCCAGAGTTTAGATGTTAAAATCTGGGACAATGGCAGAGAACTAAACTGTGCATACATAGATTGACTGTGCATGGAAAGTACAATTTATCCGCATAATAACCGCTTTTTCTCGATGCCCTGTAGCCTTGATTTCTGCCTGTTTGGAAAAACAACTGTCACTAGAGAAATACAGGAAAAGCCATACCATAAATGCTTTTCATAAGGCTTTGAATTTGAACACTAGAACATAACATCCTAATTACACAGGACGTCTGGCAGTCCTGTGGGGTTCAGTCTGCATTTTTCCTTCATCACAGAAGAAATATTAATGCAGCAGCAGAAGCATTCTTTGCATACAGTGATTACTGTTCAAGATAGCACTACTGGCACTTGGTTTTGACCTCTAAACTTATTTCTTCTTGGCAGTGGCTTTTGGTATTGTCCAACTCCAGACTGGTGTCTTCTCAAAGGAAAAATATTTTTGTTTTCTCTTATCTGTCAATCTGTCCACTTAAGTAGCCTCTGTTATCATAATATTATAAAATGTGACACACAAGTTGTCTCTGAGTGGAGAAAAAAAAGCATGTCTGCAAGTTCCAAAAAGGGTGGTGCTTGTGTGTTTTTTTATGCAGCTTCTCAGTTTAATACTGGATTTTAAGGAAACTGCTTTGGGAATAGATGATCTTCAGGGAAAGAGGGCATGGGTTGTCTTGAAAAAAAATAAATAAAATTAATTAACAACTCAAGAGGATGAAAAGTTTATATTATTGCCACAAAAACTATCACAGACAAGGGACCTGATGGTGGGCACTTTCTACAAAGTATCTTCCTGCCAAAATAATCTCCTTTATAAGAATTTTTCTTCCATTTCCAGCATGTCAAATTGATGGAGTACATAAACCTTTTCTATGACTGTTGACTGATCTTTGTAGTTTCACTGGACAAATATTTTGTATTTGACAGTTGTTGTACATAATCAGTCTGGAATGAAGCCATAAAGAGGAATCACTGAATATGTGCTTGAGGAGAAAGATCAGCCCTGAGGTATCAGCTGATGAATAATCCAAGCATTGTGTCCTCATACCCCCTGAAGCATTCCCACAGGTTTGAAGTACTGTTTGGATATGGGACTTACTGCTTTCCAAATTCAAGGCCATTTGTGTTACAGCTCAGCATGAAGCTGTGGTGCCATGTAGATTTAGGAAACTTAAAATACTTTTAGATGACCTAATGGCCATGATGATATATGTCTGAAATGACAGAGTTGTGGTAAAAGGTTTTAAATGCATTTAGTTCTCTCTGTTGCAGCAGATGAGGAATGGTTCACAGTATGCTGTTACGTGAGCTGATTGAAGGCAGGAGCAGCCTTAGCTTCCTGTGGGCATCATCTGCCCAATGCCTTAGCACATTGCTGATGAGCTCAGAGAGAGCATTAAGCCTTCGGAGTTATTTAATTTCCGGTGTCTCAGATAGTTTGTCAGAATGGTAGCTTGGAAATAGGCTGCATCCTCAGACCTTTCAAGGTTTCAAATAACCCTGTTTCAGTTTAGTGTTCAGTAGTTGAATTCAGTAGTGTTCAGTATAAAATTATGATCAGCATGGATATTGCAGTGTAGTACCATCCTTAGGAATGTCGGAAGATTTTGAAGTAAAAAGGTTTTTCAGGAACATCTTTGGGAAGGACATTGTTAGCCTGCTTCCAGAAAGGTTCATTCAAGGATAAGAAAGTTGTAATGTAAACCATGTAGATCTAAGAACTGTAAGCCCTCAAGTACATTTTAAAAAGCCTATTTTGGGTCAATGCAACAAACAGTGGAAGAGGAATGGTGGAAGGAGGTACTGGGATTTTTAATTAAAATTAAAAAATTGATTGAAAAGTCAGCCTATATGTTTGTTTCTGTGTATTTTCATATCACTGGAAGGATCTATTGGTTGTATTTGTTTTGTGTTTTAATAGCAAGTATTTATATACTTCCTTTTTTGTTTCAAAATGCAATGCCTAGTATACAAAAGCAAACAAGGCAAAAAGCTCCTATTCAAATGTATACATACATACATCAATATCAGTGGTGTGACCTCTTAACTTGTACATCACTAGTCACTATCTCCCCAAAAGATCATAATTAAGAAATCAACTTCTGTCTGAATTCTAAAGTTATTCAATGTGTCCAGATGAAGACATACAAGAAAATTATTGTAATTTTTTTCATGATATGATGAAGGCAAAAAATATTAGAACATGTTGAAAATTTCAAAAATTTCTTTGATCTCATTTGGGACTATAGACTTCCTGTGTGCCAGTCTTACTGGTGCAGTTCATGCAATGACACAATGGCTGAAATCTGTAGATTTTTTTTAAAACTTTATTGGTAGTTATATTGTATCTGGTAAAATTTATTCAGTCAGTTTCTGTGGAAATGTGATAGTGAGGCTTAACATGTGTCATTGTAGAATAAAGTTCAGTTCTGACGTAGTGCTTTTGACCTTCCTCAGTTTGTAGCACTTTGATTTTCCTACAAATGTCTTTGTTTTAATTTCTTTAAACATACAAGTACTCATGGGGGAGGAGATGGATAAAAATAAGAAAAAAAATATACATAAGAAAAAAGATCTTGGCATTATAAGAGATAAAAAATTTTAGAAAGTAATTCTTTAGTCATTTTATACATTTAAGTTTTAATACTAGGAGTGAATCATAACTTTCTAGTTACTTTTCAAGTTAAACTTCATCTTTGCTCAGACAGACTTCATTACAAAAACTCAAATCTTGCTCTTTTTACGGATTACGCAAACCACATTTATATTGCATAAAGATGCATTTTCTTTTCATTCATTATTATACAAAATGATTATTTATGGGTTTAAGCTGCACATAAAATCAGAAGTATTGTGAAGTGGAATGGAAAATTTCATAAGTGTGCCCTGCTATGGCTGACTAGAGATGTTCCTAAGGCCCTTCAAGCACTTGCAGGGTGTCAGTGCCTGACAGATGACCACTTGCTTGTTAAATGCTCTACAGTGGTCCCTCCTCAACTTACACATCATACCGTGACTTTACGTAAAGTTAACAACTGCATTTCTGTCCTGTCAGATTCCTTTGCCTCTCCTGGCAAATGTTTATACTACCTGTATAAGGAATGGGGAGCTTATAGGAGGTTTTTCTAAAGCCAGTTTTTAGGTTGGTATACCTTGTGCCAGAAAAGTTTGTAGACTTACTCCCTATCTAAATATTTTGTAAAGTTTTTGATTGGTCTTGTTTCTCTACTTCAAAGTGACAAATGCACTTGCAAGTATTGACAGTGCACTTTGTATTAGGGCGTACAAAGCTAAATTTAGGATGGGGCAAGTAACAAAACTGTGCTATGACTGAGGTCAGAGGTAGCTGTGGACCTTATCTGAGTGTGACGGGTAACTGCGTGGCCTCAGCATTTCTATGATATGGGAATAGAAAGATGGTGCAGTGGCAGGAGAGAAACTGCAGCTCCTTTACATCCCTCAAATATTCTGGCCAGGTTGCCTGGCACTTTATCATGTCATTCACAATTTTGTCATTCTAGGTTCATGCAACACATAGATTTAGACTGTTATATTTCATTTTTTAGCAGCTAATAGAGCAGAAAGA
Organism: Xenops minutus; assembly: GCA_035221455.1. Lineage (NCBI taxonomy): Eukaryota > Metazoa > Chordata > Aves > Passeriformes > Furnariidae > Xenops > Xenops minutus. The sequence goes on from JAWWEE010000158.1 coordinate 11,841,396, forward strand.
ACAATTCCTGTCCAGGAAGAGGTATGTTTATTCAGTAAATAGTATTGGGGATATAATATGTATTTTAGCTCAGTTTCCAAAGGAAGTGAAGCTTATGTGATTCTGCCTTGCAGGCAGAAAGGTACAGGAGACTGTTTGTGCTCCCTGTGTTAGCCTGTGCATGTGTCCCCTCTCACTTGCTAGCTTCATTTCAAAAAAACTGATAGAGAAGTAGTTATTTTACTGATGATCCACTTCCTATAAGTTTAGGGATTGTAGGTATTAATGTTTCCATTGGAAGCTTCTATGTGTGCTCTACTAGAGAGCACTTACTGTGGGAGAAAGACCTCGGGAACATTGTGAGTGCGTGGCAGTCTTAGTTTCAATTTAAATTTTTGGTGTGTTGTTTTTGACTGTTCCCTTTTGATCTTTTACCATATAGCATTTCATTACGTGAATTTTGAGACATTGATATGGAATTTTTGTTTCTTAACTTTCTCACTTAAAGTGAGCCCTTTCTGAAAGATTTGCTAAAACTATGAGGAACTAAGAGTTCCTTCCAGTAAATCTTTAACTTCATTGCAGGTACCAGGTAATCAAGCAGGAGTTTCCCTGTTGCCTTGATATTCTGAGGTCTCTAAAGATGTGAAGTTCTTTATGGTGTTTTCTTCCTCCAGCTGCTCCCTGTCCATTCTAAGTATGTTTTGTTGAACCATGTAGCTTGTTTGAGTAAGTATATGACTGTTGCATACCTCTTTGAAGATGTTTACACTTTGGAATTTAAATTTGCCAAACTTATTTTGATATTATGATTTCTCATACCACTTTCTTGAGCATAATAATGAATTTTTTTCAATTTTTGCAAAAGTGTGAACAAATTGTTATGTTTTATGAATAATTTTATCTATTTTTTCTGTGTAGGGAGAGAGAAAGTAAGAAGTAGAGGGATGACTGATTTAGGCATCTTCTCAGTTCTTCCACTTTTGAAACTAAAAGATGACTTTTATCCGTTTATTTGAGGAAGTAATGTTGGGATAGGACTTGTAACAGAGGTATAGTTGTGTTCTTCACTTTAGACTGTCTCCCGCTGTAGCGATGGTTGCCAAGCAGTGATACTGTAATAATATTTTGACAAACAACTATTCCTGCTTGTTAGGAAACAAAACAGAAAACTGCTACCAAATAAGGCATATTTACATGTTTAATAATTTTTCTGGTTTGATTTTTATCTTGTGAATATAGATCAATGTGTGTTCTTCTGATAAACCCGGAGATAGTTTCCTAATACACAGTTCTTCCAGTTAATTTGAGAAAATACAAAGTGTGGGCTAATCTTTTAGCTCTAATATACTCTGACTTTTTTATGATGAAGGCCCCCCAAGACTGAGAAATGTGTAGACCTTAATTCTCATAAATTTTGACAATTAGTCAAAATTGCTGTGAACAAAAGAGCATTGAAAAATTATTTTGATATGATATGACTGTCAAAACTTACTCAGGTGTGTTCAGCTTGCACCTTGCATTCTACCTGCCAAAAAAAAATATTCCTGGCTGCATTTCAGTTCATGGCTAATGTGGATTACTTTATTACATTTTAAATTATTAATTCTTTTTAAGAACAAAATATATGAAACTCAGTAATGTTTGAAAGAAGACAATAGAAATAGTGTTTGTTCTAATTCCTTCACAGAGGTAGGGCAAAATAATATAACTTGTGTAAATAATTACTGATTCTTTTCTTAAGTACACTGTGCTTTTTGAATGAAAGGTAGTATTATGGGAGTCTTGGGGCTTAAGGAATTATTTAAGATATTTTCCTGCAATTTAAATATTGGCATCTGGGTTCGTGTTTTTGAAGACGCCTGCCAAGAAGAAAAGGCCGGATGGCATTGGAGCATCCATACATTGTAGCTGAATGCTGAGAGTTCCTTCAGGCTGTCTCATGCTCTCTCTGAGCCCTGTTCTGAGCCCCAAGATTCAAAAATGCTTGCATAATTGGGTACTGTTTTGTGACTTATTAATTGCTCTCTTGGGTATATAGTTGCATGTGAGTCAGATTGGCCACTTTCCCAGCTTGCATCACTGGCAGCTGTTTTGCTTGAGGCAGATGGCTTGTAAGAGAAGTACCCGTAAATTAGGGCACTGCTACTTTTTTCAAACCATTCTGTGAGAGGGAACCTGAAGAGATGATGTTTCAAAGTGGTTTTTGTACACCCTGCTAAATTTCTTTGTGTCCAAATAGCATGTTTTACTGTCATCTCTATTCTTTAAAGAGAATTTTAGGACAGTGCAGACACTACAATGTAATGAGCACGAAAAAGTTAAATTATAGTAAGAACCATTGGTGATGCCTTCTATATGAAAGAAGGTTGTGAAAAAAACGTATCAGAAAGAGGAAAGCACCTTAATACCCTTTCTATAATGACAGAGCATTTTTAGGTGCAGTAGCAAGAGAGGAAATGGAACAGCATATGATAAGAAAATCTCAATGGGCTACTCAAGTGTTTTAAACATATTTGTGTGTAAAATTTTTCTTCTGGACTTCAAGCTCACAGTTCCCATGTTGAAGTTTAATAGCTAGACTTCTAGAAAACTACTTCTAAGGAGTAGTATGAGACTTGTGCAATTTCCTTTCAGTTAAGGAAGGAATCATGCTTCTTCATCCATATGTTCGTTCCATAAGTGTACATATACTACTGCTTTGGAGACTAGAAAATTTCTTGCTTGATCAGGACCCATGGACATGCACAAACCTTGTCTTTCTATGTGTCTTCTCATTGGCATAAACCAAAGGTCTAATCCTAGAGTCGCCACTTCTTAAAACTACACAACAATTTTAACCAGAGCAACTTACTACTTTTGGTGTCTGTTTATTCCTTTATTCCCATACTGATGTATTTTTTTAAAGCAAATTACTTTTGGTCTTCTCTGGTTTGTGCCTCAAAGATTCTTATTTACTATTGACCATGCTTGCAATCGTCCGGTGGGTTTTAAGAACCACCTTTACTGCAGAGGCTACTTCTGAGTTTCATGTCCCTTTACACCTTTTCAGTAAGGAATGCATTTGAGAAATGTGATATATGAGCTGCACTCATACTCCAGGAAATAAAGGGTTATTAATAATTTTCTGCAATGCAGTCCTAAGCTTTCATGGTCTGGTGGCAATTTGGGAAGGCTTCTAAATCCAACTGAGGTTCAGTTGGGATGTGCTATAAATGAAGAGAAGATAGGCTCTAAAAAAGAATCGGTCTGTAACCAAATTTAGCTTGGAGAAAATAGTTTTTGCTTCTTCCCTGGGGAAACAATTCTCTTAAGGTGAGCTGTGTCAGAGCTTTTGGTCTGTAATACTGGTCCAAGCTGCCTTTGTACATAGACTGCTGTTAAACCTCTCATTGCTTTCTCGCCTTACTGTGAAGCACTTGGGAGCACCTCTGCTTGCAAACTGGCCACAGAGCCAAAGTCTGTAAGTGTTCAAATCAGAATTAGTTTTTAAAATAACATTAATATTCTGAGGATGGGTTTTCTGTGCTTGGTAGAGTTGAGGTGATTTAGTGCAATCCTAGTTATGCTGCATATGACATGATCTAGAGCAAATATTTAAAACATTCATTCACTCATATTCTCAGCTAAAATTAACTTTTGTGATAAGACACAGACATTCTTATTAAAAGTAGGTTCTAGAGTAAAGCTATTGGTAGTTACAGGATGGGTGCAGAAATTACTACGATTTGTTCTGTTCTATGTATTTAAAGAACAAAATTAGTCCCTTTGGGCCTAATGTTTCATAAGTGTGTGTGTATCCTGTTTTATCATCTGCTGTTAAAATTTAATGTTGCTGCTCTTAGTTTTTCAGTGTTAAAAGATACTTTCAGAATCTGGTGGCATAATTGAAGCACAAGGAAAAGAGGCAACTGCCATCACAGAGCTCCCAAGGAGGAAGAGTATCCTCCCTGCTTAAAGACGAGCAACTAATTCCAGGTTAAGTCCATGAGCTTTACCATTTCTGACTGATCATAACAGCCTAGAGGAGACTGAGGGAAGACCTCATTACAGTCTACAGCTTCCTCACAAGTGGAAGATGAAGGGCAGGCATTGATATCTTCTCTGTGGTTACCAGTGACAGGACCTGAGGGAATGGCCTGAAGTTGTGTCAGGGGATGTTTAGGTTGGATATTGGAAAAAGGTTCTTCCCCCAGAGGGTGGTTGGGCACAGAACAGGCTCCCCAGGGCAGTGGTCACAGCACCAAGGCTGGCAGAGTTCAAGAAGTGTTTGGACAATGCTCTCGGGCACTTGGTGTGACTCTTGGGGTCCTGTTCAGGGCCAGGAGCTGGACTTTGCTGAACCTTGTGGGTCCCTTCCAATGCAGTATATTCTGTGAGTCCATGACAACTGCCTTCACTGACAGAGAAACTACTGCATAAGTAGATATGGAAAGATTTGAATCATAAAAGGCCAACTGTTCTCTCTGTGTGGGATTTTCTTGAAAAAATGTGACAGCAGGAAAAAAACGAAGCAGCAAAGGCAGCGGTCAATTATTTTTAATAAGATCTGCCTTCTTTAAAATTTGTGAGATCTTTGGTTGTTTGTTTTTGTGGGGTTTGTTTGTTTGTTTTGGTTTGTTTTTTTCGCCTGCTATCAACTTCCCCCAACTGATCTCTGGGTCAAAATCCCTGGCAATATGCATGGCAATTATGTGATGTCTTGACCTAATCACCCTGTAGGCCAGCTGACTGTCCTAGGCACAAACAAATACAAAAAAGTTAGTCAGTGTCAACAGGCAGATTGGCAAAAAGAGAGAAGTTAAAAAAAAATTTAAAAGGAAAAAAAGGAAGGAAAGACAAAAAAAGTACCATAGAAGAAATTATTCTGTGTTCCCATATATTTCAGACAAGGTTCTGTCAATCTGTTTTTACATTTCTGAGTCCATCGCTGCTTAATTTTTTTGTCTGAAACTCACCAGCTGTAAAGTATCTTTCTTTTCAGTGGTATCCATGACATATAAATTTACATGTCAGTGATTTGTTTTGAGTAATATTCTTTCCAATTCCATCAGCATAAATAGGACAACTTCTATACACAGTTTGTTTATTTCTCTCTTCTTTCTTACGGATTATTTACCAGAATATATTTGGAGTGAAGAGATGGATATTCAGTGTCTGCTTACCTCTGCTTTTTTTGGAGAGTAAGATATTGGTTATTTTGATTATCCTTACTTCCAAACTTTCATAATTTAATATGAGAATTTAAGTAGTTTAACCTTACATTATGCTATTTGCAGCTGGGCAAAGAAAATGTTAGTGATAAGCATGAATAAATCCAGCAGGGTTCAAAAGAATAAATACCCTTCACTTGAAGATTTACTGTTGTCCACCTTCCTTATCATATGATCATCTTTACTTAAGAAGACACGTAAACTTATGTTTCAAAACTGTTCTTTCAGGTTGTTTGATTCAGTACAGTAGAATACACTCATGATCATCAGCTGTCAGCATCAAATTAAAAATTAAGCACTTATGTAGATAAGCAGGTCATGCACCTTTGTATGACAATCTGAGCACTCTGAAAAATGCATTTAAAATATAAATAATCCTTTTGAAAGAAAATAGCAAGTTAAGGACTGGTAATTTAGAATCTCACCAAAATATTAGTTCTTCCTTATTTCTCCTTTCTCTTTCCTCAGGCTACTTCTGATTTAATTTCTTTCCAAGTAGAAAGAGTAAAATTATTGGAGGATAATGAATGCAGTAAAACTGAACTTGTTTTCATTTACAAGTATAGTTAGTAATAAACAAATTTAAATTTCAAATGCAGCTTTTGGAGATCTCTAGCTAATTTTAAGGGGAGTACTAATCTCCTCAATAATTCTTACACATCTTTTATGAATTTGTGTTCTTTTAAGGTATTTGGTGATATAATGTTCAGTCTAGAGACATGTACCTTGTGCTTTTTACAGCAGGTATATAGTTATGATTGTGACAGTGCCTATCATCTTTAGAATAGGCTCACAAATCACTGATTTTAAAAAGTAGATTCTAATTGGATGTGCTAATAAAAGTCTCTTCAATGTGTTTGATTACTTAAGCATAATTGCACCAAATTCTCAGCTCTATTGGCTTCAGTTTTGTGTTTATTTTAATATTTGGTGTTGCATTCTGTTCCTTGGAGATCTGTGCTGCTGGAAGTGCCGCTCTTCCCCTTATTTGTCTCTATTGGGCATTTCTGATTATTTTTAGTTGCCAGCCAGATATTCCCATTTGGAAAGTGTAAGGAGAAATAAAATTGAGATGCATTACATGACAAAACAAAAGTTCTGTAGCTTGCTTTTCCAATGGATTTTGTGAGCATTATGGAAGATGATGTTTTAATATGTTTCTTCATTTCTTCTGTTGCGTTACTTAGTTTGATGACAGAAGTGATGATACTGTTAGTGCAATGATGTTTTTAAAAGCATTTATAATGCAATTAGATATTTTATATACCCTTTTTCTGTAGAATTTGTGTGTATATACATATATATAGGCATGTATATGCATACATAGGCATGCATATACCTGTATATAAAAATGTAGACAGTCTGAAAAGGAGATGTAATTGAGATTTTCCAAGCTCTTTGATCTGCCTCATATTTAAGCTTTAAAGAACCTACATACTTAGCTATTGGTGGAGGAGGACTAGGTCATTAATGTCAATTATTCTGCAAAAGGAGCAAGTAGATTAAATAAGATATGAGCCATAATACAAAAAAAAAAATCAGATGGATAGTATATATATTTTTTTAAAAAAAATATTTCTTTTAAAGTGAATGACTGGTGTAGTGTAACTCCTTGGAAGGCGTAGGACACTTGGCAGCATATTGAGTGAGGGGCAGAGAAGCACATTCCATACTACAAGAGTGAAGGAAGAATGCAGAGTTTGTTTAGTCTAGAGAAGAGAAGACAGAGCGAGGATCCCATTAATGCATATAAATATCACAAAGGTGGGTGCCAAGAGGATGGTGCCGGGCTCTTTTCAGTGGTGCCCAGTGACAGAACGAGGAGCAATGGCCATAAACTAAAACACAAGAAGTTCCACCTCAACATGAGCAAGAACTTTCTTTATACCAAGGGTGGCAGAGCACTGGAACAGGTTGCCCAGGGAGGTTGTGGCCTCTCCCCCCTCTAGAGACATTTCAAACCCACCTGGATGTGTTCCTGTGTCACCTGCTCTGGGTGACCCTGCCTCGGCAGGGGGTTGGACTGGATTATCTCCAGAGGTCCCTTCCAACCCGAACAGTTCTGTGATTCTGTAAGATTTACAGAAAAAGGCTGGGGACCTGTAGTTCAGGCAGAGATGGGTGAGAGGAATAATTCTATAAGCAAGCCTCATTAGGAAATTTCCCAAGGACACAAAAGGGTAGTACAGTTTGGTGAAACTAGGAAGATTGCTAAGGTGGGCCCATTTTTATAATTACTTGTTTTACCTTAATATGGAGATGATACCAAACTGATCCACCCAGCCCAGACTTTTTATCTTTAATAGTAGTCAGTAGTAGCATTTGTTTCAGAAGTGGGTTCGTTCCCCTCTGTGGTCCTCTACCATGTTTTGTCATATGGCAGTTTGGACCACCTTAGGTAGAGGTTATGTCTCTGCTGTGCTGAGTAGCCATGGATTGATCAGTCTCTGTGAATTTTTTTAACATCTACGGTTACATCAAATTTCTGTAAAAACCTGCAGTAATGACTGCAATAATTTAACCACGTAGTGTGTGAAAAATACCTCCTTTGGATTGTTTTAAACCTGCTTGCCAAATAGTCTAATTGTATGGCCCCCATTCACATGCTTGTGAACAGCACTGACGCACCATTCCATAACATTGGTAACTGTAGGGCATAGTAATAATCCCTTTGTTTCCCTCATGCTTGAGGGATCCCAGTCTGTGTAGCTCCTCACAGTAGAAGCTTGATTTCACTTCTTAGCCTGTCCTTTTTTATTCCTTCAATACTTCTGTATCTGTATGAGTCTCAGACTGGGTGTCACATGGATCTAGGCAGTGACACTGTTTTATATTTTTTGATGTTCCTTTTATAATATTTCATTTATTGTCTTTGAGAATCAGGTTGATGCAAATGACTCCAAGATCTCTTTTCTGTTGTTTTTGATAAGCCCAGCTTTCTATATAAATAGTTTAAAATTTATTTTTGCTCTTGGCATTTACTCATTAATTAGTGCTGAATTTCAGCAGTGTCTTATTCCTATGAACTTGGTATATTAAGACCTATTGATGCTTTTTCACAATCAACTCTTTCTGAATAGCCTCAGGAATTTTGTATCATCAGTGCTTGTTGACACTTCAGACATCTATTGCTGTAACAATTAATTTTGGGTGGGCTGATTAAGAATTTTGAGGAAATATCTATTGGAAATTTTTTTCTTTTGATGAACTTTCTTCTCTTCTTTATTTCTGTGTTTTAATTCAGAGAGAGCCATCCTTTTCTTCCCAGGTAAATATGATTTCTTCAGGACTATTGAGGGGAGAGCATGTCATATTTTTTTGTGTGATTTTTTGGTTTGTTTGTTTTCTAATCAAAGTACACTGGGTGAATGGTTCTCTTTTATTGGTGTGTCCACTCTGTTTCAAAAAGTCCAGCAAATTTGTCTGGCATAGGTGTAGGAAAAACCTACCAATTTTTGTCAATGTTTCATTTAAATGGTCCATCTGTAAGTTAATTTTGTAGGGTGCCATCCCTGCCAGTTTCTGTCTATTTGCTCTCATAGTTTCCCCACATTCTCCTGGATCCCTTTAAAAGTTGATGTTATAGCTGTTAATTTCCAGTCCCATGGTACAAGGCACAGCTTGGGGTTGGTTATAACACAGTGTACAGATTTTACTCCTTTGAATGTTACTAGAATAAAATCTTTTCTTTCATGCACTGGATCAAATTTGATTAAATACCTGATAATTTATTTTGTCCAGTCCATCTCCTACTTGAATTTGTGTGTGCTTTACAAGGATATTTGATTAATACATACTTTTTGAATGTCATAAGTTAACTGATTTATTAAAAATACTCAAATAGAGAAAAAACTCAAATTGTTACAATTCAATGTAAAGATTGTAATTAAATGCTGTAGAAGACATTTGTTACATGTATTAATTTTGGAATGAAATCCATAATTCCTGGACTGGAAAAAAATGTATGTTTTTAAAACACAAGGCACATAGCTTTCAGTTAAAACCCGCCAAGCTATCCCTTTTTAATAAAATTGATATTTTTAAATGGAATAGCCAATTACAGTGGTCTGATAGGTGTTATCAAAGCTTTTCTGCTTGTCTCGTTGGGACAGTATTTTTCTAGTCAGATATTGCTGGGAGTCTCAGCATCCCGTTGTTTTTCTATGGTTAAAATTCTTGGCATTTTCCCCTTTTCTGCTTTAGGAAAAAAATCAAAATCAAAACCTGCGAGTTCTAAGAGGTGCTAGGCCAGAGCTGAATTTGTTGATAAGAACATAGAATTGGTCACAGATGAATGTAGACTTTTTTGTTTGTTTGTTTGTTTGATTGGTTTGGTTTGGGTTTTTTGTTTTGCTTTGGTTTTTTTAGGTTCATTTTATTAGCAGCTGTTTTGAAAACATAGTCAGAAAGAGATTTCATAGCAACACATTAAAGGCCATAAGAAAAAGGCCAAAGAACGAAAAAATTAGTCTTGCTCCCCAAGGAAAAGTTACTTTGCCTGCATTTATAATATTTGATGGATTTATTGGGCATGCTACACTGCAACTTTATTGTAAGTAATACTTGTCCCAAATGGCAAATGATATTCTCACTGCCAATGTTGTACTCTGTAGACATTTATGTAACTTTCACTATAGTGATGATTTTGCTAAAAATGTGTTGCAGTTTAAAAGAACATCCCAATGCTTTTCTGCTGATATAGAAAAGACTGGCAAGCTATTCTTATTATCTTACAATCACTGGAAGACACTTGACGCATCTTGACCTCCTTCTTTCATATTAGTTTTTCCATCTGAGTCATGTTACCAAAATGAAAGAAAAAGAAATTGTACTGTCTGAGCATTTTTAAGATCAACTCAATCTGATATATGGCAAGATTTGATTTCTTTTTTGGAGGAGTGAGGTGTTTGGATAATAATTTCACTCGTCAAAATCATAAGAAAAAAACAGGGTTGATTCTCCTTTTTTTGTTGGTGGTTTGTTGTTTTTTTTTGAAGGGGGGGTTGGATGATGATTTCACTCATCAAAATTGTATATAATTGTATTATAGAAACAAAACCTTTTAGGTTTGTTAGTCTAGGGAACAAGTCAGCCTCACTAATTTTCATAATCCTCTTTTGTGCTAGAGTTTTGTCTGATGGTATAGGGTAGCAAAGGAGCTTAGAGAGTAAATCAAAACAGTGCAGTGAAAACAGGCTTTTGGACACAATTTTCCATTGGCTTTTTGTAAAAAAAGTTGTACAGTTATGTCTTCAAGTGTGGGAGAGTCCTGTGATAGTCTGAACAACAGAATGGAACACAATATACAAAAAGGCCAATGAAGAAAAGAGCCTCCAGTTTAGGAGATGTTGCTTATGGGACAGAGATTATTTTTCTTTCCTGGAAGTGCACCTTTACTTACCATATTAGCAGAATGTGAAATTCACCTTATGTCTACATGGAGTGAATCACGTTGGGGAGGATGTGCTAATAAACCTTATTGAACCCACAGCATTTCACAGCTTGGGGAGTTTTAGGGTGTTTGGGGTTCTTTTTCTCTCTTTTAAATGAAATGTGAGCTCGTTCATCCCTCAGTCTTTTCATACAGAACTCTTTCACCAGCTAAGTGAGTGGTAACCACTGACTGCATTCTTTCTTCCTCGATGAGGGAATTTATCATGAGGCAATGTGGAACAATCTGTGTGGCCCTCTCTGTACTGCTAGTGGTGGCAATCAAAAGTGATCCTTTGTTCACTTTGCCTGTGCAAGATAACCATGACTTAAACATATATCTATGCAAGACTTGCCATTTTGGGGACAAAGCGCATCTCCCCGTGTAGTTTTACTTAAGTTAGTCATCTTCTATTGCTACAACAAGTGGGAAGGCATCACTGTTCTTTCTTTTTCATTTAGAACAGCATCACAACATTACTACCTGGAAAAAAAAAATTCTACATTCTTTCTGATCTTTTGTGTTTGAGTATTTTCTCAGCTGCTTATGAAACTGCCAACTAAAGTGCTATTTACCATGAATACATCAGAGAAAAGTAAGCTGGCTTTTTCTGTAGGATGCAGCAATTTGCATCCTCCTCTCTTTCTGAGAGCAATCTGTAGTACATTCTTCAGAGTTTCCATATTTCCCCCCCCAAGAGATCTCATCTTGCATTTCTTGGCATAACAACCAGAAACTTGTCCATTAAGATATTTTTCTTAATACTGATTTAACTTTCACTAACACAATTGCTCTTGTAATAAGTCTCATAATTATACTCTCATCTGTTTTTAAATTATTGCTTTTAAGTCTTTAGCTTGAGCAATGGAGAATGTGGCCATTTCAGTCCCCATGTATAACTTTCAATCAAAGCCCAGCAGCAATATTTGCTTTCCTTTATACCATAACATCTTCTTTGGTGTCTTGAACAGCTTCTATCCACTTAATTCTCTTAACTTCAGTCCCTGTAACATTTCTTTTTGGGTCATCATCAAGTTATTGAAAGAAAATAACACTCATTTGTGTAAAGCTTTTGCCCTGTGGCAATATTGTAAATAAAAATTTTTAAGATGACAACTCAATCAAATGAAAAAATATTGCTGTTCAGTGATTTCAAGAGTTTGTTACTCTGAAGGTGCTGTGTTTCTGAACTAGCCTGAGGGTTTTGATAATCCAGCCTCACTGTCTGCAAAAATTTGCCTAGCGCCTGAAGTGAGCTGGAGAATAACTCTAAGCTTTTGCAAAAACAACTTGTTCAGTGGGTGATCTGCACAAAAGTATTGCTGATTGTTTGCTTCCTCGCTGTACAACTTCGACATTTACAGATCCACAATGAAAGGGAACTTTGCAAAATCTGTATTTGACTTGTGAGATGCCTTTGTGTGCAGTATTGGATCTGTCAGTATTTTACATCAGTTCCGAGAAGGGTGATCAGAGAAATGCGAAGGTGAAAAATCCATCGACCTTTGTAATATACAGAGGAATATGACATGGCTCCTTGGGCTGTGTTGTTGAGGCTGAAAGAATATTCTCAGAATTAGCGTTGCTTACTTAATATCCTTATCTTGAGGTGGCTGCTGTTGCCATTGACAAGATACTAGACTAGGTGATCATTCGGTCTAATTAATTTGATGCTAACCATTCTCAGATTCATGTTAATGAATTTTTGACTGAGAGAGTTGTATAGCTTAATTTTATGCTGCTTGTTTTAGAGGGGCACTTAGGGAGAGAGGAAAATATAAGTATTTCAACAAGGTTTTAAAGAGAAATTTGTGAGAAAACTCTGGGAAAAATTCAGTATCTCTTTTTTTTTCAGCTCGATGCTGAAAAAAAGACTTGTGGTCTTATGAAATAGTTTCTCTTTGCTGAAAAGAAAAAGATCCAAGGATGATTCTGTATGTTTAGTGCAATAGGTGGAAAAGCACCAGTTGCTTGAAAAATTTAAGTCAATAGAGGGAGAAATTTTTTCATCCCTATTAACTGTGTTTAATTACTGCATTAAGAATACCTCAGCATACAGTAAAATATTTCAGCTAAGATTTGTGCACATCCTTCTATTACAGAAAGAAAATGTAAGGTTGCTCTGTGTTCCAACATGATACAGTAATAGCATGTCAGCACAGCAGTAAAGGCTTTTACTGTGTATGATTGTAAAATAATGCCAGCAGGTAAATGCAAAAAGGATGTTTTGGGAGCAATTTCTAGGTTTTGCTTTCTGTAAAATAAACATGACTTCTAAAAAAAAAAAAAATGCTTTAGGTTTTGGATGACACTAAAAGTTAGTACAGAATGCCAGAAGTACTGGCCCAGAGCAGTAATCCGCCTAACACTATTACTTTTCTTTGATGGTGATTAGAACCACATGCTCTAAAGGAAAATGCTTATAATGGGCAATTAAAGGATCTGCACATAGCAGGCTTTTTTTCCCCCCTCTGCCCTCCCTCCTTCAGTTGCCATAAATTGTTGGTTGGCCTTTATTCTGACGTGCAAGTCTGACAAAACCTAGAAGGAACAGGAAATGACCTAAGTGTGGTTTTAGACAGTTTTTTTTTCATTACCTACATAATAAGAAAAAAAAAAGCCCTCTACTTTCCGTTGATAGACAAAACACCTTTTAGAACCTTTTTGAAACATTTAAAGATCCTAAAAAAGTATAAAAAAGATCAGATGAAATATCAAGCAATAAGAAAACTGTGAACTTTCTACACCAGACAAAGTAGAAGCTGACCTGCTGATACGCCTGGGTGCAAAAGCAGAAGTAACATGTCTTTTAAAAACAAGCCAATGAAACAAACATATAAAAAAAGAAACAAAACCCCAGCCAAACAAAAAAAAATATTTTTCTGCTTTCAGAGAGCAGTGTTAACTTTAAGAATAAGCCTGCTGAAGGCTTATTTGAAACTTCAGCATACAGTGGAACATTTTTTCTCTGTTTTTGTATCTGTGCTGAGGGAAAGTTACTAAAAATAGTAACTAAACATGTGAAGACTCTAAAGTGACATGTTAAAGTTTACTTAGGTGCAGCTCTTGACAAAGATTTATATTTGCATGGAAGATCAGAATACTGTGGAGTCTGGTGAAAACATTAAAGTGTCCAGACACCTGTGTGTTCCAGTGTTGTTCTTATCTGTCCTGCCTAGTATATTGCAGGTAGTATTTAATGTAAAGAATAATTTTAACTAAAGCAACTGAGTAGAAGCAAATCTTTTAATCCAAGGAAGATTTTAGGCTTCTTAAAAAAGAAAAAAACAGTGCAGTAGAGGCCACAGTCGTTGGACAGGGGATATGACTGTTTCCATCAGTACGTGTATCCAAACCTCAGAAGCAGGAAAGCACACACAGTTTCTATTCAAAGATTGTGGCTATCTGCAGACTTCACAACCTATTGGCCATTTTATAACCTTGGATAAATAAATTGTATATAGAGTCAGGAAGTGATAAGTATTAGGATACCAAAAATATCCTGGTTTTTTTCTGTCCCATTTATTTTCATGGGAAGGTTTAGGGAGTGGAGAAATACCATCATGATTCCAAATGCCTGAAGTATCACACTGAGTGTTGTATTTTGTCTTAATTACAATAATCTTCTCAAGTGGCTGCTGTTTTGGCCTGCAAGATTTCACAACAGAATGTTGTGTGTGTTATTTAAATAATGCTGCCTATACTTTGAGAGTCATTCTTTGGTTGCATCACCTTTAGTTCACACTGGATACAACTTAACTACTTAAAAACATACTGTTTTTCAACATCTACCTTTCCTACCGAGAGGGGGAAGAAAACTCTAACAAATTAATAAACCCTTGAAGAATCTAGGTTGTATACTGCTGTGTTTGGTTTTTGTGTCATTAAATTACATGGATTAAAAACGCTAATTGATTGTAAGCTGTTACACAAGACTAATCAGGAAAGAAAAGCAATGAATCTAGCATTAGTCTTGTTTGAAAGGCAGTCATGGAAAGAAATGGATATGTAAAGTAACCTTTTTCATATTTTACAATAAATTAATTTCTCATCTAGTTGTAGAATTTTGCTTTTGAAGGAGGTGAATTTTCACAGAGTTGATTTCTGAATCAAGTTGCTATGGTGTTGGTTTCATTGTTTAGTTAATTCTATGCTTGGTTGCTATGGAAATACTTATTTACGGAGCTAATGCCTAATGGTGTCAAACAGATGCTACTAGCAACTAGGAATCCTTTTTATTTGATCAATGAAAGACTCAGTCAGAAGTAGAAACTCAATTTTGTGCCTGTTTCTCTCCATTAAAGTTTTGGAGCATGGAATGTAATGGGTTTCTCAAATAGGACAAGTTTTATTTTCTTAACAGGCATTAGAGCACACGTTGAATCCCTTGAAAAGTATTGTCATTGAAACTAAATCCTAGTTTAGGTTTAGGCAATCATGCAGCAATCATACAACAATACTACAAATCTTAGCATTGTGTGTGGCCTTAGACAGTGTGCATGTATTAGTTATATTTGACTTTTAAGACTGATTTTTAGATTTGAAGGGTCTGAAACTTTTTTCTTTTTTTGGGTAGCTGTGTACTTTAAATCTCTGTGTAAGCATGAGTATTCTTCTTAGTATAACTTTGTGCAAACACAAATAATTCTTGAGTAACTAAGCTGACACGAATTTTTATTTTATAGGTTCAATTATCCTGAAAATATCATAGCACAATTATCTAGCCAAATATAGTTGGAGTTGAACATTAAATAAAAAAAAAGTGTTAAAAATGCCTAGTGTACTCTTCTAGTAATTGTAGTGGTTTATAACTTGAGAAAAGTAAAATCTACAGTCTTTTGTCATGCTTAAGCCTTTAGAAGTTGAAAATATTCCTCAGACATGTCTTTAACCAAATGGAGTTGTGGTATTCTTATAAAGAAGATCTAAAAAACTCCACCCTCCATGGCATCAACTCTCTGCTGAAAGACATATCTATTGCAGGCCCTGAAAACACTGTCTGTGCTGTGATAGGAAAGATAACTTCTTCTGTAGAAAAATAATTAAAACCAAAACAAAAACGTCTGAAAGCCCTGCCTATTTTCATTGACTGTCTTTTTTCATTTCTCATCTGTTTCTAGTTTACTAGGACTATAAATTTCTCAGAGGAGCACTTATTCCCTTTTTCTTTGTAAAAATTAGCATTGCTTGGTTCCTGTTGCTGTTGAAACTATGAGCTGTAGTGGGGAAGGCCTCTATTACTGTTACCTTGTGTTCTTTTTAAATGCATTTCTGATGTTGCTAACAATGTGTGCTTTGCAAAAGAGGCATCCTTAAGTTTGGTAGTGGTTAGGTTGATATTCTGCTGTTCAAAGAGCATGGCAATTGCTCTGGAGTATATGGAAATACTGTTTTTATTGTTTGAGAAAACATAAGCCAAGGGCACTCTCTGGTGCCTATGTCAATTTTCCTGCATGTATCCACTAAATGATATGTATTCAGAATCTCTTGAGGTTCGACTAAACACCTGTAGTACTGAATACAGTGTTCATTCTTCAGAACAGCAACCTTGTGGAGAATTTGTTGAGCTCTAACAACCTTTTCAGCCTTTAAAAAAACCCGTAATTTCAGTGATGCAAATTCCTTCTGCTGACACCCTTGGCCTGTTTTGAGTGACATGTTTCAGTTTGACCTCAGCTGGCTGGTGGCGGCCAGATCGGGAAAGGTCACTTGTGCTTAAAGCAGTTTTGTAAGCTGGCTTGTCTTCTTTTAACCATGCTGAAAATTTATTTCTGAGGCTAAGTAGATTCAATTATTATGGTTGACTAAGCCATAGTGTTATGTGTGGGGCTTTTTTGCTTTTGTTGGTTTTGGTTTGTTGTTTTTTTTTTAATAGCTGTCCTTCAAAATCCTCCTCGGCTTGACAAGCAAGCAGGAAAGTGTGTTCATTGCTCTTTGGATGAGATGGGAAGACTCTGGATTAGAGTCAGGCTGATATGAGAACTCCTCCGAGCTCACTGGTAATTTGGCATAGATGGTTCTGTGGAGGAGGGCTATACATTTCTCACCTTTCTGTTCATCTGCAATATCAGAGCCCAGAGCAGTTTCATTTTCAGAGGAGCTCCCAAACATTCAGTTGCTGTGATGTGATCCACTGACAATGGGCGCTTCAAGCCGAAGTGTGTGAGTTACTAAGCAGAGGTATAAGTTGCAGCTTGGAACTGTTATGACTCAGGTCCCTCCTAGATAAGGTGTTCCTTGATGGAGGAGGTGAGGAAGAACGTTATGTGCAATGGATTACAAAATCTTAGTATTACAGAGTACAGATCTTTCTGCAACAAGTTGCGTGGTTGCAAAATCAAAAATTGCTAAGGCTCTGCCTAAGACCTAATTTAAGGTCTCTTGGTCTGTTCACATTAGGTCAAAATAAACGTTATCCTTTCTACTCCTATTGTAAGATTGGGAATACTTTGTAACTTTTGTTGATGATCTACAGTGATTAATTAAAGCTTTGACGGTCTAACTCTCAACAAAAAGAATGCCAGAAATGCTGCTTGTGTAGTATTCCAGATTTAGCTTGCAAGACATAGTTTAATTAGACCAAGTCTGGTAGGTAATGAGGGCCAAAGTACAATTCTCTTAGTGGTAAGGAGTAAATTCTTCTTTAAACAGAGATTATTTTTTCCCCGAAGTAGAATTTATCAGCTGTTAACCTTTAAAACTTTCACTCTCCTTGTGCTTCTAACTATGTCAATTCTGCAGAAGGTTTGTTAAGGAACATGCTGCTGATTTCTGTTCGTTTCTCCCCAAATTGTTTCTATTGGGGAGGCTTTCTGGATTTGAGTGCCATCTTGTGGTGCATTGTGAGCACCTAAGGAAAGATAAACCCCCTTCTCATTAGTAACATGTAAGGAGTTGCTTAGGGAAAAGATTTACGAAGTTGTATTTACCATGGAAAAATACCCATCATTTAGCAATCTGCATTTTTTTCCCGTTGTGCTTAGCAGAAGAGTTTTCTACTTTGTGCCTCAAAGGTTCATCAGCTCACTTTAATTACTTTATTATGTGGTATGTGGAATGAGCCCTGAAAATCTGACCGACTGTGGCAGCCTGCCTGCTGAGTTAATATGTTGCTCCTGTCTTCTCTTAGGATATATCACTTCTAATGTACAATGGTGTGTAGTGAATTAAAGAAAAAACTGTTAGCAAAGTACAGCTAAACTTATGTTTACTTCAGAACTGTTTTGATTCCTTTGCTGTAAAATTGTTATCAGTGGCAAAGCTTAAATCTTCTGGTTTAAACGACAACAAAACATTTTTACTGATTAATCCAAGCTATGAAACTTTTCATTTAAATAAAATTGTGTATAAAATTGTGCCCTGCTATCTAAAATATCAAACCATTATTTGCAGTGGAAGCATATTGGAAAATTATTCTGCCTTGTGTATCCTGGGTGAGCATGAGACTCAAGTTGGAGCAGTAGCACTTTCCATTGAATAAGTTCTGCTTTTGCAACTTTGAGCCTGTAGTACAGAAGCTTTAATGTCAAAAGGAAGGTTTTGAACCTTTTTAGTCAAGAAGAATGACCCCAAAATTATCACTTATGTGAAGGTGTTTGTGTGTGTACACATACCTGTGCACAAAAGCTCCCAATGGCTTAAAGAGTGAATAAAGGAGTAAAAGAAGTTGCAGCTAAAGTTCTGGTACAAAAAAAATGTCCTAGAGCAACAGGGGCTTTTTTTTATTAAGAGCTCATTTACAATAAATGAGCAAAATGAGCTAACATGTCAAATATTTAAAAGAAAAATAAAATATTAGAAGTGGGAAATCTCTTTTCTATCCCATAATGGAGGCTGCTAGATTGTGAGCAAGCTGACGCAACTTTGTGGACCATTAGTATCAAAGGTTACTAATATAACTAACAAAACTCATGTGGACAGCTGATCTTTGTTGCTGATTGAGTCAAAAGTTAATGACGCAGATTAATACTGTCTCTGTGTGCAAGCTTAGGAGGGCAGAATGAAATCAAAAGATTTATTGATGTTCAATACAGTAAATAAATGTCAATCTAGAAGGATAAATCTCAGAATGAAGAAAATAAGAAAACAAAGGAACCAACCAAAAAGCCTAGCCTGCCAAGATGTTGCTAAAACCAAAGGCATCATGGCTGAATGGGTATGGCCAGATAATGTTAGTCATTATCTTATCAATGACAGACTAACAGACCTCTCAAGAAAAAAAAACCCAAAACCCAACCAAACAAAACCCCCAAAAGCACGGTAACTAGATGAATCACTTAAAAATTTTTAGATACTTAAATTTTTCCTTCTTGATTTTGGTCTTCTTGCTTTACCCAGTATGACTTTCTGATAGAGCATAATTTACTCCCAGTTCAAGCACATGCTTAATAACAAATCTCTTCAGTTTTCATAGCAAGTGG
Source organism: Xenops minutus (assembly GCA_035221455.1). NCBI lineage: Eukaryota > Metazoa > Chordata > Aves > Passeriformes > Furnariidae > Xenops > Xenops minutus. The sequence goes on from JAWWEE010000158.1 coordinate 11,860,439, forward strand.
ATGTCGTAACTACTAATTTTAACCATGGTTTAATGGTATCTCCATGAAGATAACTGAAGAGCAAAAGGACCTTTAAGTGCTGCCCTTGCTTGGGCACTGCTGACACGTCCACCTGTGTTTTTTTATTGACACTTTCTGCACCTTCTGCTGGATAAGTGCCAGACTGGAACACTGTGTTTTCTCCATGAAAGGGCTGTTAGTCTCAGAGGAATAAAAACATATATAGTTCTCACCTATTTAAAAAAAAAAAAAAAAGAGCAGAAAAGCTTCCAGGACATCTGACTTTCATTTCTTGTGTGTTGTTTTCATTTTTTGTCGGTATAGAAGACAAATAAAGTGAGTGCTGTTGACGTACTTGAAGCTGATAGTATCTTCAGATTGTGTTGCTGACGTTCTTTTGCGGGTTTGGTGGGTTTTGTGAGGTTATTCAGAACATGGAGCTCTGTAACCATGTTTAAGCAAAACCTAGCAAAACCTGCTGCAAGAAAATGTTTTTGAAATTGCTATTTTTTAACCTGAAGTATTGGGGAGGTTTTGGCCTTTTTAAAAAGTAAGTAATTTAATGCAATACTATCTGCACTGTATTTACAAAAATTGCTACTGTTTGAATGCTTCTGGAAAGAAAAAATATATATTGGAGGTTTTAGGCTGGATTTGCTTTGGCAGGTTCAGGTGAATAGGTGCAGGAAAGTACCGTCGTCACCTAATTTAGAGTACATGTTAAATGATTTATAAACAATCCAGAAATATTGAAATAAGGCCATATAACTATTCTGTCATCAAGATATCTCTCTTGCATGCAGTTTCTTGAGACTGTTCTATAGGGCTTTCTCTGGGCAGGATTAGCTAAGAAAATGGCCCAAGTTACATATGAAAACATGAAGGGAGAAACATTTTTCCTTTTATCGCATAATCAAGAGTTATGCCATTGTTGTTTTTCAATATTAGCATATCACCTATTACTCTTTTTTAAAATTTCAATTTATCTTTACAGATGATACTTTGGGATTGGGATTTGAAGCAATGGTACAAACCCTATTACCAGGTCAGTATATTATGAATTAAATCAATAGTGTTGCACTGATATTCTTAAAATTAATTATTTATTTATTTATTTTAACATTTGCAATGGATAAGATACTTATTTAAAACATAGAATACCATGAAAGGCTTTGACATACTAATAGTTTGCAATGTTTCCATCTATTCCAGAATGCTGGCACTGGAAATGATCTTTCAGTGCTAAATGAGGCTCGGAACATGCTGACAGACCTCCTGACTGATCCATCTCTTCCACCACACGTGATTTCTTCCCTTCGAAGCATTAATAGTTTGATTGGTGCTTTCTCAGGCACATGCAGGCCAAAGGCCAGTCCATTCACACCATTTTCTGGTTTCTTCCCCTGTCCTGAAATAGAGGATCCTGCTGAAAAAGATCGAAAGTTGCTCAAGGTCAAATGATTTTAATTTTCATTCATGTGTACATTGCAATTAAAAAAAAAATAAAGGAAAGTTCATCTGGGAAGAATGCTCCTGTATGCATGGTAGCTCCTTTAGTGAATACCTGTGGACAGTGTTTAAGGTCTAAAGAGAGCAGCTGTGAGAGCACATTAAATGTAATGTGAAAGGTACTAAAATGCAAATGATGTATAGACAGGTAAAAGCACTAGTCTGCACCCCAAACACATAATTCCTCAAAATAACAGCAAATATAAAATGAAGATATTATATTCTCATGATATGGGATGAACAGGGCTGTTCTTGATTCTCCCATGTTCTTTATCTAACAATTACTGTCAGTGTGGTTTTTTTTCGTTGACCTTTTTTCCCCAAGAAATTTACCCTTGTAGACAGCAAACTAGATATTAGATGGAAGCAAATCGCCTATGTAAAAGGAAAAAGATCACTTCTTTCTATGCAGCAAATCACATTATGTAAATCTACTGTGACTTCTCCATTATCTAGGGTAAATAACTGAAAGCAGGAACGTAGTTACTATATGACATGCTAAGGAATGTGGTGGAAAAATGTTAAAATATAGAAACTCAGCTGCAGGGCACCAGAGCTAGTAATTCTAGGGTAGCCCAGTATTGACAGCTTGAGGCTGTTTATTGTGGAGACTGGTCTGGGACATCCTTGCCTTGTAGTTGTTTACGTTTCCAGGAAGTGGGCACCTTGGCCCAAATTGATCAACTTGTTGGCTTAGTACTTTGGAGTCAGATAAACTGCCTTTAGCCAGATTCAGCCTGTGAAATGTCTATTGGGGACTGTATGTTTTCTGGGGAAAAACTCAGTGTCTGCAGGTTATTCTGTGGAAGATCCTGCAGAATCATTGCAGTATGAAATTCCTTGGAATGTCATGTGGGTATCTGCAGAAATGAGTTGGCTAGGGACCAAATGCATTCACCATGTTTTTCTTTGTGGATTTCTTTAAAAATTGCTGAAGATTGGTATACCTTTGGGGTTTTAAAATATCTATATAGCTAGTCAGAATTGTTTGAAATGTAAAATACTCATTACTGAAGACTGGTTAAGAAGAGTATGTGAAATTGAATGACTATGATTTTTCACAGTATTTTCTTCTCCTTCTTCTTAAAAGTAACTTTTTCTTTAAGTTTTGGGGGTTTTCTCTATAGAAATTTACCTTGTGGATAAAGCAGTGCTTGCCACTGCCAATCAATGATTGTTTGAATTTGGTATATGTTTAAGGGTAAGCCAAAAGATCCACACCCCCCCACCATGTATATTACTGTAAGGAAAAGATTCCTCTGATTTTCAAAAACCAGGTAAGCGAGCACAACTCCAGATTATGACACACCAAAGAAAATAACAAAATAATATTTCTTCAAAGTGGGACCTTTCAAACTATGTTGAGAGGTTCACATTCTCTCTTTCCCTGACTTGGAATATAGAAAATCTCCTCTATATTTAAAATTAGTTAGTTTTTTGTGGTTTTTTTTTTTTTTTTTAATGAGAATTATGTACATCTTTATTTCTCTTCTCCAATTTGCTTCCAAAGTGCATTCAATTATAATTTCATCAGGTGGTCAAAGATCATATGTAACTCACAGTGTTAGTATGCAAGACCCACCTGTCCTCACACAAACCTGTTGACCTCAATCAACACTGCCAATATTGCTTGGGGTTTTTGTTTTAAACAACTTTTATCCTGACATCCTTTTTACTATGCAGGATCTGATTACACACATCACTGCTATGCAGAAGAATCTCTCCCCCACTCATCCTTCCCTTGCTCTTCTTAATGGTCAGATCTAGGGTTGAGTTATCAAGTGGATTGTGGACTTAATGCAGTCAGATATGTATTTGTTTTAAATTTTGTTTAAAATACAGGGTATATGCTATCTGTTCAATGGATGAAGATATGCCAGAGCTGGATTTCCAATTTCAGTTCAGAGATCCTATCCTTTCTATTAGTTAGATTCTACTGGTTGCTATTTAAAAACAGATATACTTTCAGGGGTACTTCAGTAAGGCAGACCCAGTAAGTCCTGAGTTATTTCCACACAGGACAGTTTGAGTGCCACAGTCCCACTTTGCAGAGGGCTTTATGTTCCAGTACAGTGGGGATTCCCAATATCTGGGCTGCAGTGTGCCCAAAGTCACACAACTTCCAGGCTGGGAGTGGTGAGGTGCCTTGGAAGCTTCCTGGGTCCTGTGTGGCTGGTATGGAAGCAGAGAGGGAACTGACCCTGTGTGTTGTGCATCACCCTTTCAACAAGTTCCACAGTACTTGCACTGTTCAATATTCAGCGAGCTGACTTTATAGTTGTAGAAAAAGAACTCATAATCCAAGGCAAATTAATATCACTACATATATTGATTTGGGGAAAGAAACAAGAGATATGAGAAGTAATTATTCTTAATAAACTAAATAATTAGATGACATCTTTTTTTATTTTCTTAGGCAACAAGTGAATGTAAGATACTGTACTTACCGTTTCACTGTAAAAAGTAACAATAAATAGCCCTTATAAACCATAAACAAAATGTTAACATCTGTTTTTAATTATACAGATTTTAACTATGGTTAAATTACTCAACAGGGATTAAATAGCAGGAATAGCCTGCCAACACCACAGCTGAGGCGAACTTCAGGAGTTTCTGGCATGTCACCTATAGAATCAACATCTTCTAGATGGGAACGGTGTAACAGCAAGAGATCTCATCAGGAATATAGCACATCAAGGTAGGCACTGAACGACATTTTCAGGGCAATAATAATGTTGGAACTTGGCAGCAGAAGTATTTAATGTAAAATCTTGTGAATTAAGTCTCCAAATTCTGCCAGCATAAACTGGAAAAGTTAATTATACACTATGCTTTGTAACTGTTTGATCTTGAGTAGAAATCAGGTCATTCTGAGGTTAAATGGTGTGCCCTGTCATTATAAGTAGGCCTGCATATCAGTTTGAGTAGGAAACAGAAAGAAAGGTCCAACATAAATGATTGCAAAACAAACTAGTTTAGTCTCTGAACTTGTATTGACTTCCTCCTTCTTTTTATTTAAAATATATGTCACTTGCCAACTTCCCTTTACCTATACATAATTAAATGGGTGATATAACTTTCTTCTGTTTGGTAGCCACTGTTGTGTGTATTACAGGGGTTATTACTCCTACAGTCATCAAGCAAGTGGTAAGGTAGATTAAATCAGTCATCTCTTCTCTGCTTGTTAGTCAATATGGTGCAAGTCGAGCTTTTATTTTCAGAATTAAGATAACATTTTGAATTAGGATTAAAATAAATACTCTTTTTTAAATGTTGTATTAATGTTGTATTTTAATAATGTAAGTGAAAATTCACACATTTAGTTTTATTAAATGTGTAAGTGGGTATGCGTTTGCTCCAGAAATCTGTAAAAATATGTGAGGTTTTGCTTTGTTTTGCTTAGTTGCGTTTTTTGCTTGCTTTTCGTTTGGTGTTTTTTTGCTTTTTGTGGTGTTTTTGTGTTGGTTTTTTTTTGTTGTTTTTTTGGTTTTTTTGGTTTTTTTTAGTGGTTCTACATAAGGGAAGTATAATAGATGCATTTTAAAAAAAAGAAAATATGAGTTATGCTGATAACTGATAATTACTTATAGGGGAGGAAGGTTTATACATACATATCCAAGAATTTATGTATCAGTATGATATTTAATTTTAAAGTTAACCATTTAAATAATTTAGCCCTTGCAGTGGCTTTCCCCCCTTGAATAAAATATGTTCAAGCTCACCTGATTAAAAGTAGCAATATGGAAAACACTCTCTCCTACAATATGTGTTTGCTTTTTTGTGGTTGGTGTCCTGACATGCAGAGCCCTTGGCAACACTTGCACTGTCCCTGTCTCTTTGCACCTTCCAGCATCCTTCTTATCAGGTTCCCTTTAGCTTCTAACACAAAATCAGCTCTGAACTCCCCATGGGTGCTCACCTCACAGATAAGGTTCAATGAAATAGCTGCACTGGCATAGCTGTTCCTGCTGCCAAGAGGCAGTCCTGCATTCCTGCATTCCTCGAGCACTTCATGCCATTGACTCAGATGCTTAAATTGTCAGAAGAATAATAGATGACTACTTTCAATGGAATTCTTGCAGAATTGAAATAGACATTGCATAGTGTTGCAAAAAATTAATATTGCTATAAAAATTCATTTAATGTTTCAGAATTTGCTTTCTACCTATCCAGAGAGTGTTCAAAAACAATTCTTGAGAGCTGCTGGTTTATTTATATGCAAATTCTTGATTTGTTTTCTCATTCAAACACTAGCTCAAGATGAACTGACCTTGCCTCATATCTAGTCTTTCTGCACTAAATACTCTTGCAGCACTTTTATGAGCGTTAAAGTAATGCATGTGAGCTGTGATCACTAAACAAGGCACAAATAGTGAAAAGATCAATCCATCTTAGTTGTCAACCCAACATTTTTGAAATCTGACTAACCTGCCAAGCATCAGACTTCAAAACAATCACAGAACTGTTAAGGTTGGAAGGGACCTCTGAAAATTATCCAGTTCAAATTCCCTGCCAAGGCAGGGTCACCTGGAGCAGGTAACACAAGAACACATCCAGGTGGGTTTTGAATGTCTCCAGAGAGGGAGGCTCCACAACCTCCCTGCACAGCCTGTTCCAGTGCTCTGCCACCCTTGGTGTAAAGTTCTTGCTCATGTTGAGCTGGGGCTTCTTGTCTTTTACTTTATGGCCATGGTTCTTCGTCCTGTCACAAGGTACCACTGAAAAAAAATCTGGCACCATTCTCTTGAAACCCCTTTGAGATATTAATATCTGTTGATGAGATCCTTTCTCAGTATTCTCTTTTCTAGACTAAACATGCCCAGCTCTCTCAGTCTCTCCTCATAAGAGAGATGCTCCAGACCCCTCATCATCTTTCTGGCCTCCACTGGCACCTCCCCAGTAGCTGGATATACACAGAAATAAATCGGTGTTTATTCTTTAACTTATTTTTTTTGTATTCATATATTTAAACAAATGATGGCAGATCAAGTGTTATTTCTGTATCTTTTTGCTTACAATCTGATTAAGCAAGATTAAATCTGCTTTGGTAAATACTGGTTTTGCCCATTGAAGTGAAAAGGTTGGTTTTACATTAACTATTTGACTATTTTAACTTTGAAGTACACATATACAGTTATTTCTAATTGCATATTACATTTTTGTTTCCTAAAGGAGTAATTTGAATTCTGGAGTGAAATTTCATTCCAAGAACAGCAGATGGCAGAATTCAACAATTGAGTTGAATGATTTGGCTACTGAAGCACAATCTGATTTGATGACAAAAACAGCTTTAGTTTTAAGTTTGTAATGAACAAAATAATTAATTAAATATTGAAAATTTATTTGAAAACCACAATGGCTGTGGTTTTCATGGTATTTCCAAAGTAATCAATCCTTTGAATGTTCTCAGATCTGTTAGAAAATAATTTGCTTTGTTAAAATGTTCAAGAAAAGTAGTATGCTAAAAGTAAAAATTATTGCACTTGATCTGAGTATATTTATTGTGTCATTTTAGGACTGTATTAAGTTTTCTGTTGTTTTTACGCAGTACTCATCAGTTTTTGTTTCATATAATTGACATATATTGTCTAGCTGATCTTTATAATGCTCTTTCTTGAATGGTAGTAGTCATTATAGCTGTTTTGAAAGCATTTTATTTAATAAAAATGGAAGACAAACTAGGAGAGAAAAAAAAATTCTTACTGTTTTCTTTTCAGCCAAGGATCTCATTCAAATGGGTCTTTTGGTGCAAACTTGCTGACAATACCAAAGCAAAGATCATCTTCGATGACGTTGTCTCATCACATAGTCCCCAGACGAGCAGGTAAGAGCATGCAATTTATGTAGCTTAGGGACACAGCAGCAAGATAGTAGTTAGTACATCATGTGTTATAATTGGTTTTATTTCATGTAAACATAGTACCAAAATAATATCAGCATGTTCTTCATGTTGTTTAAATAGAGTCTTTGTAAGCAGCAATGTTTTTATTGTGACCTGAACCCTATGTAATGTTTGTTTTGGAAGGTGCTTCTCCTGGCCTGAGTCCTGTGGGGTCACCCAGTCATGGATCTGCCTCCAGTGGGGCTTTCAGCAACTGGTCACCTGTAGAATTTCCTGATACTGCTGATTTCCTTACAAAACCAAGCATTAATATCCATAAACCTCCAGGATACACATCTAGCTCTCCAGATTTTCAGCAGCAAGATAAAACACCTGTAGGTTATACGTGTAGCAGGTACTGTAAACTCTGTTACATATTTAATAACTTCTTATGTGTTGAAAAGAATGCAGTTAAAATGAAAAAAATATAGCAAGACCTATGCACCTACTAGGATTGAAAAAAGGTCATATGATCTCATAATAATATGTAACTGTATTATCCAGGGGAGACTAAAGAAGGCTTTATGTATGTCATTGATTTGAAATGGCCCATCCTTCACAGCGGCTGTTATTATAGATTAACGATATTCTATGGATTTTTAGAAAAGGAGGATTTCTTACTTGGGAATTGAGTTCTGTATTTCTGAATATTTTCTACTTATGAGCTCTACTTTATTAATGCGTGGAGGTGAGTCTGGGGGAGGTGGTGTTTGATCACTTTCTCAGTACAGACTAAATCTTTGTGTGCCAAATATAGGATAAAATACTAATGTCACTTGTGGGAGGAACCTTCAAAAGCATTTTTAAGAAAAGTAATCTGCAGATACTTTTCAGTAGAAGACAGCAGTAGCAAAAGAAGAAAATTACTGAATGTTGTAAATATTTTTCATGTATCCTGTAAGCTGTGGACGTCAGATACTCAAGCCTCTTCCAACACCAGAACCAGAATTCGCAAACTATAGAGACAGAAAATCAGGTGGGAATTGAAAACAGACAAATATTTGATATCAACTTGCTGCTTGGTTTTTTTTGTTTGTTTGGCTGGTTGGTTTAGTTGCATTAATTTTTTTGTATTTCAACATAAAATTTTTCCTATGTTTTAACTCACATGCATATATTTTACTTTATTTTGTGATTTAGAATAGTCAGGATAATATAAAATATTGTCTGCTTCATAGTAAGAATTTTAAATTAGGCTTCCACTCATACCTTCATTGTCCTGTACTCCATATATCAAGCAAGTTCTCTTCCAACTCAGCTAAACTAATCCCTGAACCATTTTTTGCAAATAAAAAGTTATAGCATTTCTCAATCTTCAGATAGATTCTGTCTAATAAAGTCTGTCTTTTATAACTTTTTAATTGTATAATTCTCAAATAAAATGATATAGAAACAAGCTGTTACTTATATTTCTGTGAATAATCTGTATGATCAGTTAAGAATTATTACAGTAGTAATTTACAAATAAATTATTGATATAATATTTATGTGTTTTCTTTAAGGTGAACTTGGAAGTGCTAATGTTTCAAAAGAATCTTTCCACCATATAGAGAAGAGAAAAGATCAAAGGAAGGAAATGATTGATCAAACACAAAATAATCTGCTTGTAAGCATGTAATTGCAAAAAAAGCTTGCAATAACTTTTATCAATACAGTATTTATTTGTAATTTCTAACTTGCTGTGAAGAGGTTTTTGCAGTGCTAAAATTGTAATTTCTTAAGGGAAATGGTGCATTGTCGGAATTCAAATTTTTATTTAACAACTGTCTATTTCTAGCTGGCATAAATTTCACTAGCAAATGACAAGAAGCTTTTATTGAACAAACTTGATTTCTGTAGATTTAATGTTGAGACTATGCTAAAACAACGATCAACTAGTATTTTCTCTTGGAAGTTTGCGAAAATGGTTTAATCTTTAGTAACATTTTGGGTTTATGCATCAAGTTTTTTAAACTTGTTCAATTACTGAGTTGCTAAAGGTCAGTAAATATCCAGTTAGCCTATGCGTATTTTTGCTTTGTTTTATACACTCATCTTGTTTAAAAAGAAATAAGAAGAAAAATTCAGCACTGTCTCAGAAAGCCCTGGAAATTGCTGCCCCAAAATTGGAAAAGTCAAGCCCTTAACTGTGCTGTTTGTACTATTGATTCATGATTTTATCTTAGCCATAGTTACAGCACCATTCAATAAGTTCACTAAGGTTTTACCATTTTCATGGGTTTTTTTGCCAACTCAACTGATAAATTAGTTTTCATTGTTATTTTAGGGATGATAAAATATCTTAATCTCATACAGGTGGAACAGAGTTATACATTAGAAACAATCCTATTAGACCATGATTCACTAATGGAGAAGATGAGCAATTGGAATTTCCAAATTTTTGACCTTGTAAAAGAAATGGGAGATCAGTCTGGAAGGATCCTTAGCCAGGTTTGTTGTCTTTTATTATATGAGGAAGGGTATGTAAAGCTGTTGTGCTTATATATTTTATTTAGATAATGAAGAAGTTTTGCAGTCAACATATGTATGAATGCTATATTGAAAAGCACAAATATGATTTCTCACATACTCCATGTCATTGTAAACCATAAAAATGATTTATCTATAGACAGCTCCAAATTTTCTGAATTTTATTCTCAATGTAAAGATAGGTCAGACTCACACTGACAGAGGTTTTGTCATAATATGCAATTTCCTGTGAAAATTTGTCTCCTGCTTTCAGAATTACTACCTTGTTTGTCAACCATTTCTTTTTTCTTTATTTCAGTAAAATATTTCTGCCAGCGCTACACCTGTGGGGGAAGAGAAGTGATCTTTTAGGCAGTCTTTTGCCTCTTGATCCTACAAACAATGGAATTTTTTTTCCATGCTGCTTTCTGCATGTAGTATTCCTTTTATCTCTTTCTGACTTATTACTAAGCTCTTTGTGCAGTTTCATATTGTGCTGAAGCCAATCTATGGGCAGGTGCAAAAGCATGATCCTGTTTGCTCTTCCCCAGCTTCTCCCATTTTTTAGTGTCACCTGAAAGCTTCTCTCTCTTTCTTTATAGTGGGTTTAGCAATCATGGAGCTATAGCAGAGCTGGATTTGCTTCTGATCTGCCCACAAAATATTTCTATTGCCAGTATCTTAGTTTTCCACCATGGAGTAGAATGCGTGTTATTTTTGTTCAAGATCAGTGTTAGCAACAAGCAGCTGGAAGGAAAGGAAATAAGACAGGAGCACTTTGGTGCAGTTGGAACCATAAGCCTGCACCTGAAGTCAGGAAAGAACAATGGGGATAATTTCATTTTTGTCATTAGACACTGACTTTTTTTTTTTCATAATGTACAATATTCTGGGTGTTGTTTTAAATCTTCAATTAGTCTTGTTTGGTCAAATGTTTTCAGGTCTTTTGTCACCTGAGCTAGTGACAAGTGTTAAGGTACAGACTAGAATGCCACAATCCTTTTTGGAGTGGTGTTTTTCCTGTAGGATACTAGTACTCTGTGATCCACACTGGCTTGCATTTATTTGTGTGCAGTCTAGGGGATAGTTCAAACTTGAAAGTACTTTAGTGTACAGGTTTTAACTTTACCAGAATTTCTCTCTCAGCGCTTCCCGATATTGTATGTGTGTGTGTGTTTCTCTTCCTTCTCCTCCCACCCCAGTCCTTTAGCCTGTTGTGCTGCAAGCACCTGAGATAAGTCTTACTTACCAGCCAATTAAAAACTGTATTTTACCATCATCACTTGTAGGATTCTCAAGTTGGGTATGTGAAAGGGGAATGGTTGGAACAGGTGGAAGGAGTGACGTCCCCTCATTTTGCTCTCCTGTTCCTTTGAGCATCTCCCATGTTTCAGAATTTCTTGTTTCTCTCACATGTCCAGGAAAAAAAAAGTTTTAAAAATGAAGAGCAGTTACTTGTTTTAAAAAGTTTTCTTAATATTTGCAGTCTTATGGGAGAGGTTAGGTTTTGAAGTTCATTAAGTTCTAGGTGTAAACCATAATATATGGCTTATATACATAAATGGGTGTTCTGAGTACATTTTGAAATATTCTTTCCTTTACCAACTCGCTTTGTTAAAAACACCCAAAGGCCTCAAAAACAAGCACAATGTTAAGGGATGTGTGTTGTTTCTTTTTTGTTGTTGTTGTTGCCTTTTTTTTTTGTTTTATTTTTTTAAATAGTAATGCCTCTGCTGCTATAGTTAAGTCATTTGAATTTTTGAATAATGTCAGAATATAGATTTCTTCTTTTTAGGTCACTAATGAGTTATTTACCTTACAAAAACTTTTGAGGAATTTTATTAAAAATAATTTGTATCAGTAAGAAAATAAAAGCTCTTTATTATTTTGTATTGAGAGGATCATAAAAATCTACATTTTTGTGATTAAAAAAATAAATATATCTCTATGACAATAGAATTCCGATAATCTTTAGTGGAATTTCATAATTCCCATGTGTGTTGGCAGACAAAATTTTAAAAACATTAATATGTGTAAAGTTGAAAAAGCAGAATATATGTAGGTATGTTTTTGAGACTAAAATTATTTTTTATATGTATTTAGGTAACTTATTCCTTGTTTAAAGACACTGGTTTGTTTGAAATTTTCAAAATTCCAACTCAAGAATTCATGAATTACTTCCGTGCGCTGGAAAATGGCTACAGAGATATTCCCTGTAAGTACCATCTAATTACATATGGGGTTTTTATATACATGTATTTGTTTGGTGTTTAATACAGAGGTAGGCAATGTCTGAGCTTAGTATATTTTTAATGAATACACTTGACAGAATTTAGAACTGATTTAATGAACTGCAGGGAAAAAATGGGTGGACTCCAAAACTGAATTTGTTAATATGTAAGTTGAAAATAATCTTAAAGATTCTGACTGAGTAGTTGGATTAAACATATTGAAGTCACTGGGATAATATTTGTTGATTTAACAGAAATTTGGATTAGTTCCTTAATAGAATAATAAAAAAAAAAAAAAAATGAGACTTTTGATGGTAATTATTCACCTTGATTAGTGGGGCAGCCAAATTTATTGGGAAACAAAGCAAAAACCACAATGCCCCTGCACACTCCCTCTCCCCCATGCCAAAGATGTTTGTCCAACCCAGGTACTTGAAGGTATCAGATTGCAAGTCATTCTAGTGGCTTACCATCATTGATTTAAAAGGCTCCTTAATCCCTTTCTGGCTCTCAGGTAAGATGAAGTGTGCACAGACAGTGTTTGATGTTTATCTAACTTCTTAAGAACATTCAGCGATACATACAGCCTCTACTAACATTTTAAGTTAAAATTTTTCTTTGTATTGAATCAAAATCTCACAATATATTAAATACCTTACATTTATTTTTTTTTAATTTTCTTCCTTTTGATTATACTTCACATAATGTTTTTGTTGTATCTGGATATTTTTCAGATCACAATCGTATACATGCCACAGATGTTCTCCATGCAGTGTGGTATCTGACAACACGGCCCATTCCTGGATTTCAGCAAATTCACAAGGAGCATATAATGGAAAGTGATATGGGTATGTATTCACATAAGTTATTTTTTTCTTTTGTTTTGCTGGAGAATGCTTTGATGAAACTACAACAGCTAAACCAAATTACTCTGGAAGAAAATATTTAGTTATTCTTATTGCTCAATTTCTTTTTTTATTTATTTCATTTTAATGTAAGGCAGGGGAAAAATCACAAAGTTAGCACACACCATTCAGAAATACCATGCAGTTGACTTTTAGAAAAATTATTAGATGAGTAATGGTTAGTTTGTTAGCCAAGAGTACTGGTTCACTTAATAAATTTTCTATGCTGAATGAAAACTCTGTATTCTGCCACAGTAAGGGTATTTTTAGAATTTGCAATACATTAGACTAATATTTCTTACCTTTATTGGAAAGTTAAACAGACCAAAGAAAAAATACTGAAGTATTTAACTTAATTGAAGTTCTCCTTAATGGCATTATTGTAATAATGAGTCTTCTTGAATTCTCTATTGGATATCACATGCAGACTTTCAGTGGCCACCCTAACAATAACTGCTTCTTCTCCAAGCTTTTCCTATAGATCTACAAGTCTGAGAAATGGGCAAATTATAGAAATACTAAGGGAGATGCTGATTGATCGTTTTTTTGGTTGGAGACAAACTGCAGAATTCTCTGTTAGTGCTGTCATTTTAAGAAGGCAACGAAATTGCAGGTCTGCCTAAAAGCTGAAGGTCTTTACCCACTTGTCAGTAAGGAAAAGGCAAAAAAGTGACCCTAACAGTAATATGTAACCATTGGTATCCATGTGGATTCTGTAGTTTGGACTTTGAGATGCACTCTTTTGCTAAATTGTGAGCAATCCTTCTTTGAAATTGTTGGTTTATCTGTAAACAATTGTATGACTTTTTCTTTTCTAGAGTATGAGTCTTTCTCTGCCAATTATTCAGCTTCATAGTCACAAATATATCCATACTATGCTTCCAACAATGTCTGGCTGAGTAATTTAAAATGTATTACATGTGAAGTACTTTTCTAAAAAATGCTTTATTTTTGTGCTTTCATTTTTTCAGATGAAGCCAGTGGTATTGCCCCTGCTCAAGTCAGTTATATTTCTTCAAAAAGTTGTTCTATTATTGATGATAGTTATGGTTGTCTGGCATCAAATATTCCTGCTTTGGAATTGATGGCTTTATATGTAGCAGCTGCCATGCATGATTATGATCATCCTGGTCGTACAAACGCTTTTCTAGTGGCCACAAATGCACCTCAGGTAAGAAATTCATTAACCAGGAAATTATTTGTCTGTGTCTGAAATCAGAATAAAGAAAATTTTTCTCTTCTATATCCCTACTGTAGCCTGTTTAGGATCATTTGCCCAATTAAAAAACGGAGAAATTAATTTGAACTGTTCTTGTGTGATATTTTAATTTTTCTTCCTTGATAAATTCTGATGTGTGTTTTGTACATATTGGCTGTGTATGCATGTAAAAACAATTCTCAGTTTACAAAACTGAGAATAACAACATAAATCAATTCAGGTTAACGTAGAGGATTATTTCGTAAAGAGGTGGCACTAGGACTGTCTAAGCAGCTAATTCATGGTTATCTTACATTTTGTGAATCCTTTGAAATCTAATGGTATCTGCAATTACTCTAAAAACACGTATCCAGTTAACTGCATCAGCTAATAAGAGAATTGGGATTGTTCAGCCTGGAGAAGAGAAGGCTCCCCAGTGACCTAATTGTGGCTTTCCAGTATCTGAATAGGCCTACAGGAAAGATGAAGGAGGACAAGAGCACTTAGTGACAGGACAAGGGGGAATGCCTTCAGATTGAGAGTAGGTTTAGATTAGATATTGGGAGGAAGTTCATTACTGTGAGAGTGGTGAGGCACCAAAACAGGTTGCCCAGAGAAGCTGTGGCTGCCCCATCCCTGAGGTGTTCAAGGTCAGGTTGGATGGAGCTCTGAGCAACCTGGTCTAGTGGAAAATGTCTTCATGGCAGCGTGGTTGAAACAAGATGGTCTTTAAGATCCCTTTCCAATCTAAGGCATTCTAGGATTCTATAATCTCTGTATTCCAAATAAGTTCTATATGGTAAATAGCCATTACCTTTAAAGGAGGGTAAGTAAGTAAGAAATCAGCAAGACATCTTTGGTTTTATCTCCCATATTCTACTTAATTGTTAGAACAGAGATTATAAAGAAAGAAGATGCTATGCACTTCAGGGTCTAAAAGGCAAAGGCAAGAGGTAAAGGAGAGTAAAGCTGAATGAAATAGCAGATAGAAAATAAAGATATGGCATGGAAGAATTGGAAGGAAAAGCACTTAGGAAATGCTGCCTAAGTTGCATGGTGAGATATTTTTTTTTCTTAAGGGCGGAATATTATCTGGGCAAGAATATTTATGATGGCTATTTGGATGTTTCTTAAAAAGTTAGAGACAAGAAACTTATATAATAGTAACCACAACATCAACAACAGTAAATCAGAAACCGATATGACTTGCCAGGAGATAGAGACTTTAAAATGAAATTTTCAGTAAGTTTTCAACAATTCCTTATTGCAAAAAGAGTCCAGGATGTTGGCAGTTATGTATTTCTGCTGCAAATAGTATACAAGGGAGAACAAAAATAAACAACACAGACATCTCAAATTTTCAAAGATAAAACATTCATTTTGTTCATGCTTTTTGCAGTTTTTGAGGACTTTTTTAAGGTTCTACCTAATTTATGTTCAATTAATTATTTTCTAGGATGTTTTATGTAAACATGGAAGTTGTGAGTAAAATCCACTACTGTTTTAATATTTTAGTTAACTCATTTAGAGTTAAAACATATGTATCAGTATTAAATGTAGCGCTTTGAAAACTAGTGATACTCCACACCATTTCCCATTAACAACAGTTCTTATATGCTTTGGAGTTTTTTGTTTGTTTGTTTTAAGGATGCTGGAATTAAGAGGAATTAAAAGCATATAGTTAGATTTTTTCCTAGTTTGGGATTTTTTCTTTTTTTTCTTTCTTTTTTTTTTTTTACATCAGTCTGTGACGTATAACACACAATGCTTGACATACACATTGCCAAGTCTATATTTTAAGTGTTTTGTGTATATGTGCCTCCAGTCTGAATGTAGCTGGCACTAAGATATTGTTAAGACCTTGTAAAGAAAGGAAAAACTTTGGTAGCTGTTAGGTTTGTTTTCTTTTTTCCCCCTCATCTGCCATTTTTATGTCTCTTTAACCCAAAAGTTAGAACACAAAACATAATTATCAATTTTTTTTGTCTGTTTTCCCTAACACTTGTTTCTAACTACCCCTTAAACTTCAGAATATTTAATTATAACTTTAAAACTTGACTCTGTCATTTATGATTCTCTGTTTTGTTGTTTGTTTTTTTTTTTCTTTAGGCTGTTCTCTACAATGACAGATCAGTCTTAGAAAACCACCATGCTGCTTCTGCCTGGAATCTTTTCTTATCACGACCAGAATACAACTTTTTATCGAATCTTGACCATGTAGAATTCAAGCGTTTTCGTTTCTTAGTGATTGAAGCAATCCTTGCTACAGATCTCAAGAAGCATTTTGATTTCCTTGCAGAATTTAATGCCAAGGTTTGTTACATTTTAGTGTCTGCACTGATCTGGTCATGACATGTTATCACTGCTTCTCACCATTTAAGTTTTATAATATTTGAATTTAAGTCATTAAAAATTCAAATAGAGTATTTATCTTTTACAAATCAATTGTAGGTTGTTTGTAGATTGCCTAATAGACTGAGCAGATGTGACATAGGGACTCACAGGAGACCTCAATCATATCTCAATCTTCCATCTTCTGAGAGGTGAAAAATAACCTTTTTTTTTCTTTTACTATACAAGGCAAAAGAAGATATAGAAAAATTATTGCAAGTGTCTGTTGTGCAAAGCCTGGAAGAAACCAAACCCACTGATGAATTGTTTTAACTTAATTTTTAAAAATGTATGTGTTCAATCCAGGTCAATGATATCAACAGTAATGGTATAGAATGGAGCAATGAAAACGATCGCCTACTGGCCTGTCAAATATGCATCAAACTGGCAGATATTAATGGCCCAGCCAAAGTTAGAGATCTGCATCTGAAGTGGACAGAAGGCATTGTTAATGAATTTTATGAACAGGTGGGTATGGAAAGGGTAATTTACTCTTTCTTTACTGACAGGCACATGATGAGATTTAGATGGTTTAACTAAATTAAACATAATTCCTTGTGTTTACATCTTCAGATAAAATATTTCCATCTTCTCATTCTGAATAGTGAAAATTTTATTTTCATAGGTAGCTTACAAACATGATCTTTTAGTTTCTATTAATTGTGTTAGAAAAGTTCCCAGCCGGTGTTTTTCAGATATTAGGAGTTGTTTTGTAGGGGAAGGGTTCCTTTCTTGGGATAATGCTGATAAACCAAAATCATTTCTTCCACTGTGGGAAGTTATGTTCAGAGATATGTTTCCATGTCAAAGAATATGTACAACATCCACAAGACTGGAAATGTATATCCAGCTAACTCTTAGTGCAAAGACAGAAAATACTTCAAAACTTTGAAAATGAAGTATTAAGAATATACATTAATAACAGTATTAAAATGTAAATAAGAATTTTGCAATGGAACTTTGATGAATAATCCTATCAAGATTAAGTGGAAAAAGTCTGAAAACTTGTTGCCTATTTTTATATTAGCAACTTCTATAAGCCCCCTAAAATATATTCTACATTCTCTGTTATTTTTCTGTAGTCACCTTCCTGAGGAGTTAACTAACTATGAGGCACAACTCAGGAGTGAAAAAAAAATTTCAAACTAGGAAGATAAAAGGAAACAATAAAATTCCTTCAGAGATTTAAGCTATAGCAAAAAAAAAAAAAAAAAAAAAATTAAAGTACTGACAATTACTGTAAGACCTTAGTATTCTAAGTTGCTCCTTTAGGAAAAGGCTTTTTCTTCGAAAACTAACATGTCCATGGAAGTGCTGAGAGAAGTGATTATAACTCAGCTTTGTCCGTGAACAACTGTTTGATTTTTTTCTTCTCCATTTTACAAAATGAGAAAAAAGCCATCCTGTAAATTCAAAGGAGTAGCAGCTCCAGTAGAACTGAGTCTCCACCCAGGCACAAGGGCATCTCACAGCAAAGTTTGAAGAAGGATTATGGGCTATGCAAGTCTGAGCCATAAACTGTCTTTATTTTAAATTTGTCTAATTACATTTTCATTCATTTAGTCTACACTGTTATTGCCTCCAGTAAAAAGGTACAATCCATGTGATGGTTCATGGTATCATAGAATATGCTGAGTCAGAAGGAACCACAAGGATCATCAAAGTCCAGCTCCTGACCCTGAACAGGACAGCCCCAAGAGTCACACCAAGTGCCCAAGAGCGTTGTCCAAATGCTTCTTGTACTCTGTCAGGCTTGGAGCTGTGACCACTGCCCTGGGGAGCCTGTTCTGTGCCCAACCACCCTCTGGGGGAAGAACATTTCCCTAATGTTCAACCTAAACCTCCCCTGACACAACTTCAGGCCATTCCCTCACCCCAGAGAAGAGACCAGTGCCTGTGGCTCTTCCCCTTGTGAGAAAGCTGTAGACTGTGGTTACTTGATTCCTTCAAAGAAATTTTTAAAATAAAAATTTAATTTTGTGAGGAATTCTGTTAATTTTTTTTTGTTTCTTTTTTAGGGTGATGAGGAAGCAAGTCTTGGATTACCTATAAGCCCCTTCATGGATCGTTCTTCTCCACAGCTTGCTAAACTGCAAGAATCTTTCATCACTCACATAGTTGGTCCCCTGTGTAATTCCTACAATGCAGCTGGGTTGCTTCCAGGGCAGTGGATTGATGAAGAGGAGGAGGATGCAGAAAGTACTGAAGATGATGATGGTGCACAGTTAGAGAGTGATAATGAAGAAATGGAAGATGATCTTATTTTAAGTAAGTTTCTGTATTACCGTTGGTGCTTGGCTGTCACTTAATAGATTCAGATACAGCAATGACAGTTGAAATTGTGTAGTATAAATTTTGCAGAATTTTCTATTATGCTGCTTCATAGATTTTAATATTTTAATAAAATTTTTGCTACTACCAGCAGATTTGCAATTTGAGACAGAAACTCATCAATGTCCTTTGCCATGCCACTATTTAAATATTCAGAATAACCATTCATGTGTCTTGTTTAAATTCACATCTCTCCTGCACTGTGCCTTTGGTTTTGTATGTGTAAAATACAATTACTTGGAGTGTCAAACAATCAAATATGCTTATAATTTTACAGAAGCTCAAAGAAAAAAAGGTAGACGAATATTTTGCCAGCTAATACACCATCTCAGTGAAAATCACAAAATATGGAAGAAAGTGATTGAAGAGGAAGAAAAAAATAAAACTGAAGGAGCTAAACTGCTGACTGAAATCTCATCTTTACCTCAAGCAGACGAAATTCAGGTTATTGAGGAAGCTGATGAAGATGAGGAACGACAACTAGGAGAAGACAAGACATGCTAAGAAAACTTCAGTGGTGTCCAGTATGATGATAGCCTATGTTTTTTTTCACTGTGCTGACTTTAGCCTGACACAGTTCACATAAAATTGAAAGGCCTTAATACTGTGAGAGGATTCTTTTCACTCTAGTGGAATCCCACTCCTATGCACTTTTGCCACACAGAATATGAAACTTTATTCAGAGATTGAATATTGTATACCCTGATGCAAAGTTCTTTATGCCTTAGTTGGTATAAAATATCCTGATATAATGCTGCCTTGCTGAATATGGAACTCTTCTTTTCCCTGAGGTACCTGCAGTTTTTAAAAAACCTTCAGTGACTTCAATTACCAAAGTGGCAAGAACTTTTCGCTAACCAGGAAACGCAGGATGAATCCTAACATTGTCTTGAGTTGCTTATTTCATGTTGTTTTCGAACATGAATGAGAAAAAGTCTGTGCCTATATGAAAACTATGTTACTGTTGCAGTGCAAGCCTGTTGTGGGGTGTCTACTTAGTGCAGTAGTGTGCTTAATGTAGTCATCTCAGAGCAACTGTTCAAGGACTGTGACATAAATGCTGATTTCTGATATTTGTGGTTTAAATAAGAGAAGAAAATCCAGGTGCATCTATTTCTGATGCTTTTTATTATTGTGCAGAATCTGATGTTTTATTTTTGCAGAAAATATTCAGGTTTGCAGTGGATGTTCATGATAATTCATTGAATACAAGGCTATTATCATCTGTTGCCTTGCTGTTTTGTGGTAGAACATTAAAAACCTGTTCCGCTACTTAAATTATGAAGGAATTTTATTCTTTTAGCCATAAGTAATGTTATATTTCCTGCCCTTACTCAGGTTCAGGTTTAAAAACAAGTCAACCACATCATAGATCTTTATCTTGCACCGATTTCCAATATTAAATTTTAAGGAAATAAGATCGTATCTCATTCATTCTTTGTATGTAAAACTTTAGGAGAATTAAAGAGTTTGGTTTTTATTTAAAAAAAAAAAAAAGACATGAACTACTGTTTCAAAATGGCCATTTTAATTTGCAATTTGCCTCACGTCTTTTGTTCCATCACAGACACAGCTTATATCACCTTCAAGTTTGGTGTATATCCTGAAATATACATATGGAAACCAGAACATGAAAACTTTGCATAAAGCCTAATAGTAAGATAAACCTCACTGTACTGTATCACATTTTTGATTGCTGAGTTTTAAAATAAGAAACTTAGACATTCCACACAAATGTATTTTTAGGAACACTAGCATTGTAGGTCTAATTTGAAAACAAACAAAAGAAGGCATAAATTAGGATACAAGTAAGTAACCAAGCCACAAATACAACTAGTTTTAAAAGTGCACCTTTTAGTACTAAACTTTTATATGCTGTGTAGCTGAATTCAATAAAAAACAAATGCACATGTGTTCAATTGCTAAACATATCATCATATTTGTGTTGGCATCAGTTGACTTGCAAAAAAGGTGACATTTCTGAGAGAACCTTGAGTAAATTTTATTACACTATTTTACACAATTTTTTTTTCTGCTCTTTGATTGGCCAGTTTAAATAAATGAATGCTGTGTTCTTCTATTTTTCACTAATAAGCTTTTTGTTGATCCACTTAAAAGACCACTGAAATGTGCTTTTGCTATTTTATGACTTCAGTGCCAAATCCCTCTTTACTGCCATTATTACTATCACTGCTTTTTTTTTTATTATTTTTTTATTTTTTTTTTTGTAACATGAGCAGTGTTAAAACCAGATATTTCTGGCATTAATAAAATATTGCACTATGGAATCTGACACTTATTGATCATACACTTGTATTTCACATTTCTTGGTCATGTATTTTCCTAACAGATAATGTGAAGACTGCAGACACTACTTCTTTCAGTATGCTGTATTCTCAGCATTTTGTGTGCTTGTGTATATACAAAAAATTTTGCTTTAGCTGAAAACATGATACAAATTAGCTTGTCTAAAGTTACTGTTCTATTATTTTACATTTTAGATTGGTTTCCATTTTCAGTTTCCCTTTAAAAATTAATATTAAAAAAGAATAAGAAGGTAAACATAACATTTTATCTTTTACTAGAGCATTGGCAGCATTTATAGCTGGAGACAATTTCCCCAGCAACTTTCTTACCTCAGGTTTCCCTTAAACTCTTTAGGAATACTGAAGCAGCTTTAAAATTCACTAACAAATAGCAAACCTCAGTGTTTAATAAACTATAATGTGAGTATGTATTTCCAATCAGATATTTTCAAGTTACAATAGCTCGATTCAAAGTTATTTTTAATTATGAATGTATTTAAAATCCACCTTAAAATGTCTGTTATTTATGCATGCTCAGGATGTGACTAATTGTTGCTCTTAGAGGAAGGGGAAAATAATGTACAAATGTCAGCAAAAGTTGGTTCAGGGCATGTTTGCAGGAGTGGATGGAACTGTAACTAGAAGTGTCTTAATCTTTCAAAAATGATGATGGAGGGTCATTTGAATGTTAACTGAGCTGTTTTCAAAGAGAACATAACTCCATATAAGGTACAGCACTTATTCTGGTAGCAACACACTGAGAAATTACAACCAAATTAAATCAGTGATCACACTTCAATTCACAGCTATCAGGGAAGGCTAAGAAGCAATGAAAACATACAAAAGAACACAAGTTAAATACTTTCTAATGCAGCACTGCTTTTTCTTTTTTCAAGAAGTGGATCTAATTAGCCTGCACTGAAGTTTATGCTGATGCAGAGGATACACTTTTCATGTGTAATATTTTCAGATTTAATTTGAGTGTCCCATCTCTTCATTGTTTTCTTTCACAATATGTGTCAGATTACTTGCTCCCATGCATATTGTGCATATAAAACTAGACTACAAAGCTTTCTGTAAGGACAAAATTCTCCCTGTGCTTCTGGAGACCTCTGGATACTGTGGACGTACTAACCTAGTAAAAATTGATTACTTGGATCCTCTTCCTGTGAGTTCTTCCTCCGTGACACAGTTAAATGGTGAGTCTAAGGTTCAAAATGAAAGGAATTGTGTAACATTACTTAAGGTATGTTCAAACTAACAAAGCTTGTATAAGACCGGATTTGCATTATGCATAGAATCATTTTTGTTGTACTCGCATTCAGTTTTAGCCACAACCAGTGACAGGTGAATCACAAAAGGAGTTAGCAGAATTCAAGAGCTCGCTTTTAGCTTTGCTGCTTCCTCCTGTGCAGGTGTAGTTGAGGCTGGGCCTCTGGATCCTCTGAAAGCATACACAGAATGTGAGGTAATCCAGAGTGTGTTATTGCCCAGAGAGGTTGTGGAGTCTCCCTCACTGGAGATACTCCAGAACCATCTGGATTCAATCCTGTGCCATGTGCTCTGGGATGACCCTGCTTGAGCAGGGAGGTTAGACCAGATGACCCACCGAGGTCCCTTCCAACCTGACCCATTCTATGATTCTGTGTAGCACTAAGATTCACATGGCAGAACTTTCCCTTTTGTCCAAAAAGCATTTGAGAAGGTGTGAGAGGTGCAGAATTGGACGTGCCTCGTAAACTGGTGAGAGTGAGATCAGGAATCCCAGCCTGAGAGACATCTTTTGGAGGAAAAGGATGGAATTAGCTTAGAGGAGGAGGATTAGAAAGAAGACGTAAGGAAGACACAGACATACAAATATACAAAAGATACTCAGATGAGACACTTTTTATTGTCTCAAGGCAGTTCATATTCAAAATAATATGGAAACAGGATATCTTTGGCAAGCATAATACTTGGATATTTAGAAATGAAATAGTAATGGAAAAGATACAATTATCACAATTTAAGTTGTGATGCAGATTTTAGAAAATTGATCTTTCTGTGGCCAATAAAGATTAGATCAAATAAATGCATGAAGTTGATTAAATGAGGTACAAAACGTATGATCAAGATAGTATATATTTTTGGTTTTTTCCTTCAGCTTTCCTCAGAATTGTGTTTCTGGACAACATGCTGCTTCATTCATGTCTATGTTAAGGTGAATGGGGTAATTAATTGCTTTAATTTTTGCAATGAAGAATTATCCTTTTAATATCTTCTGAAGTAAGCTTTTAACTTGCTATAAAAATCATATGGCGGATTCTCAGAGATGAAACTGGCTAGAGAACACAACTGTTGACTGCTCCCTATCTGATCTTAATTTAATAGGGCCAGAGGCATTATATTTGCCCTTTGCTAAGTGAGAAATAATAACATCTTATATTTCAGAAGAAAGAGGAAAGAAAGCTGATCGAATCAGCTGCTACAGGGTTAGCTTTCCATTGCGCTTGACCTTCTAGTTGGCAGTCACCCTCCTGGCATAGTGTACATCTTCCGCATCCTTATGAATCCAGCTAATAGATACAGAACTCTTGACAATCTCAATGATTTTTCTGTCCATTTGTTACTCTCATTTCTTGAAGACATTTCTGGCTTAGACTTGAAATCATCATTCCGTTTGGTCTGATTTCTGGTATCTTCAATCTCTAAAACGCTCCAAAAAATAAAGTCACTAGCAATTGCTTGTTTTGTTAGTAGTAGCATTAAGCTGTAGAAAATGGTTCCAGTAAAGAAGAAACTGTTTTCTTTTGATTCTGAGATTGAAATATTTGTCCTGAAATGGTCTGAATTTAAATGCTATTGCGATACAGTCAGAATATTAAGCAACAAATGCTTAAAGTATGTGACTGATTAGCACTTACTTGATTTTATGTGACACTACAGACACCCTTTAAAAAAGGCACAACACAACCAGAAATGTTTGATCAGAAGGTTTTTTTTGGAATAGTCCATGAGTCATCTTTTGATTTCTGTACTTCAAGAGATCACAGGTGATAGCAACTGGTGTCTTTGGTAGGTTCTACTACACAGGCTGTGTTATGTGACAGAATGTTATTGTCTGTGAAATCAAAGAGAGTAAAAATCTTCTACTGAGGAGAAACCTTCTGCCTTCTGGTTTATCTGTGAGGTTTCAGAAGGAAATGAAAAAGGTAACATTAGACCAACCAAGCCTTCAACAGTGAGAGACCATGGTATTTCAAATTATTCCTACAATTCACCTTGTGATTTGTCCATGTATTAAACATCTTGCCAAAAAACAGGTGATGAGTCACTTCTGACTCATCTCTCCAGGTCAGCAGAACCTTTTGCACCTTGAATGAGATCAAAGTATTTTCATTTAAATTGCATATGAAACAAAAACTAATGCTTAGCTTAAAATGCAAGTATTATACCAAAAATCCAGAGGATAACATTGACATACTTATTGAACATGGGCAGTGGACTGTATACTTTGTCCCCTGTGCCAGTTAGATGTGAAAACTTGCTTCTATATGTAGTCATTCAAATGGACTTAGTATGCCCCTCTTTCTTTTGTCATGACATTCATCCTACTAGAATTTATTAGTCTCTGTGGTATTGCCAATTTATCTGACTCATATTAACTAAGCTTTTTCTCAATCAAAGAAGTGAATGAAGAAGCACTCCTATTTATCTTTGAGAATGGATTTGTAATTATTTTGTTCTATTCATCATAAATAAGTCATTACCAAAATACTGTTTCACATGTCACACCCCAAGAAAAATATCTGTCCATTAGACAGATTGCAGAATTGCAGTTCAGAGCAGTGAAACTGATGACATGACCCGAAGAGAAATATAAAATTAATTAAAGAGATTTTCCCCTGTCTAGATACTCTAAGGTTACTTAATAAGACTGCTTCAAAGAGTAATCAGAAAAATGCTTTTGGTGTTCATAGGGTTTAACACAATAAGTAACAGCTTTAGATTGTAAGAAGGAAGATTCAGGTTCAACAATTGTCTAAGGACTGAGAGGGTTGTGACTCACTGAAATAGATTGTCTTGGACTATTAAGGAAGTCTTCGAAAATAAAAAATGTCTTAAAAATTCTTTTAGAAAAAACATATTAGTGGATCAGATGAATGAACTTCATAACTCACTGAGATCCTCTCTGGAACTATTTTTTAAATGCTAGGATTAGAGATGAGATCTGATATAGATCAACTGAAATACCAAAAAGAAATTGTGCACAATTATAGAAAACAGTCAAATAATAACATTCAAACAACAGGAATTTGATGTGATAACTGATTCTCTATTTGAGCGAATATTAAAACCTTTTAATTTCCTGAGAGTTTAACTGGTAATGCATCTCCCACCAGAAAGACTCTGTTTATTTGTTGAGGCAGAGAGCAAGAATCCTCTTGAAAGAACAGAGAAAGTTTGAAGCTCAGCCAGTTAAGAATCTGTCTAGTTGTCAGTTTGTGAATAAATGGGGATGCAGTAGCCAAAATGTTTTTTTTAAAATGTGATTACCCAAAGTTAGTTTGCTAAAGCTAATTATATTTTAAACATTTGACAAGCTATATGGAACTTTCTAGATCTTAAGAAAGTGCGTACTTAAGACATTGGGAGGTGTTGGATGATTTTGAAGATGATGTAATTCGTATACTTACAAAAAGAATTAGTTTAAGTGATTGGGGATTTTTAGATAAATTTTAGTGCTTAGCACGAAGTTTTAATCTCATCAACAATTAATTATTCTTACAGTCTCTTTTCAAATATATAATCATGACATTTATTATGACACAAAGAACTTGAACATTCTATAGATTATACTTACAATTTGTGATTAAGTAAATGCAATATTGGTATGTTGCATTTTCTCTATACTGTGGCAGCTTAGAATGTACATTCTTTGAGAGAG
Organism: Xenops minutus; assembly: GCA_035221455.1. Lineage (NCBI taxonomy): Eukaryota > Metazoa > Chordata > Aves > Passeriformes > Furnariidae > Xenops > Xenops minutus. The sequence continues at coordinate 11,886,566 of JAWWEE010000158.1, forward strand.
AAATGGTATGTCTTTACACAATGTGAAACAAAATGGAACAAGGTCCAAAAATGTCTTGAAGGGACTTTAAAAAGCAATTTTCTTGCACCCCAAAAAAAGCAATTAAATTACCTCCTAAGCTATATAGGCACAAGAAGGGCCATAAGTACCTATGTTTTTACCAGGAAAAATAGGCTTATAAAATTCTGCTGTGGTGCATGTTCAGCATCATTATTATTTTAAATTGGGCTTGTGCAAGTTGAAGAGAACCAAAAGGGCATTTGGAATCCTTAAGCAGGGATGTATGTGGGGAAAGGAAACTTAATTACCTGAGAATAACTGGAATTCTTTAAGATGTTTCATCCTCAGTGATTTTATCACATACCTTTCATTCCTTATTGGTATGGAAACCCTACCTGGATTACCTGTATTTGTGAAGGACTTGAACAATGAGGTCTTGTTTTAGTAAGGGTATAAATGTCCATGGGACATACATTGTGATTCCTGTTGTCTAGATGGTAAGGGTGGGCCTAATGTGGTTAAAAATCCAAGCAAATGAACTTTAATTTAAAAAGTTAATCTTTTTAATATGTAGTATTTTTTTCATCCTTCTGCTAAATCATAAAAGATTTCTTTCAAGTTTTTTAGAATGAATGTAGAAAAGGAAGTCAGCACTTGAAAAAAGCAGCAGAATAAATAGCAAGTTTATTCTGTTTTCTGGTAAATTGCTATAGGCCAGTCTACTTCACATGTAAAATTTTAGGCAAGCAGCCATCGGCTGCAGTAATAGTAAACTATTGGATTAGATTGCACATTCTTGATATGCTCCATTATTTTAATGAGTTTAATCTATTTGGAATGTTACTTATTCAGAAGAATGTAACAAACGAAATGTCTCCTGAAGTCTGGCAGTCTTCCGAAGGAATGACCACTCTGAGTATGGGTTCTGCCTAATTCTAATGACATCGAGGTAGTTGACAGCCTTCAAAAGTATCTAAAGGGATAATCTGGAAATGGGAGAATCTGCTGACCCTCAATTTATTTTGTTATGAAATATAGGCCACAATAAGGCATAGTATTTCCAGAGTGGTAGTTTAATTTGTCTTGGTTAGACAATGGGTTTGAATTATGAAGCCCAGTACCAAAAAAACCGCCCTGGACATGTAGCTGGTGTGAAAATACATGTCTGTATTCACAGAACAGTTTATACTGAGAGCTGACCTTTCAAACTCTTATTGCATAGTTCCCCATACTTGGTTTCTTATCTTGTGTATTCATTATTTCATCTCTCTGGATCAAAGGTAAATTCTGGCATCTTCACCATTATGATTTTCTCCCCCTCCCACTCTGTGTTTATCCTGAATCCTTTTATTTTCCCATTCTATGCCTTGTTGCAAGAATTACACAATTTTATTTTCACTCCTTTTTCTGAGTGATTTGAATATTTTTCATTGTGTTTCTCTCTGAGCTTGCTACTCTTCTTGTGAATGTGCTGTCTTCATGAAAACACGATCTGCCTCATCTACTGGTGCTTGCACAAACCCATAAGCTTAATTCAGGCTAAAAATTGCAGATTAGTTATTATTTTCATTATTCAGACAGCCTGAAACGGAATCAGATTCAGAATCCAATTGTGTAGCAGAACAACACACTAAATCAAGGAAAGACCTGCTTGCTATGTGAGCTCAGGCTGCTTTAGCACTTGAATAGTTAGTAGAGGTTTGGAGTTTAGAGAGTACATTTTATAAGCTGACAATTTTGACAGGAGGGGCTACTGTAAAATCATGTAGTTTACTGATGCAAATTAGAACCAGAGCATGGGAGAAAAGTCTAATAACTAATTTTAAGGTTTCATTAATAATCCAGTAGTAACTATCCTCCCTGCTAGTTGTATACTTGGTTCTGTACTTGAAGATGTTCAAAGCATTCACCTTGTTCCTAGTTTAAAAATATTTCATCTTGACTTCTATTTATAGTCTTGTCTACTTAGGGAAGAGATCATTTATCAACTCTTTGTCCTCAAGTCACAGTCACATGTTTGGTAAACCAAGCAAATTAATTATACTGACTGTGTCATTAGCCAGGATGTTCTACTGTACATTTCTGTGATGTGTATTCTGGGGCATGCTTGATCATCCAGCCAATCCAAAAACTTTATAACAGTGCCAGTCTGTCACCAAATCTGAAATGGAGATATTAGCTTGGACTTGGTGCTGCCCTGATATGATCATATACTATTTGGTCAACTTAAAAGTCAGTAGAAGTACCTTGCAATAATCCAGGATATATAGTTCAATCATATTCTTAGTAATTTTTATGGCTTTGTAGGAACACTACTGATTTATTTTTTTTAAATGTTCCTTCAGTTATAGACAACAGAACAAGGCTCAGTCTTCAAGGAACGCTTGTGCCAGCACCAAACCCTCATACAGCTTCCATACCTGTTAGTGGGCTCAATGGGCCCTTTAAGATCATTGGGCTCAATGATCTTAAAGGTCTTTTCCAAGCTAAATGATTCTATTATTCTATGCTCATTCATGACTCCATAAACAAAATATCTTTTGGCTGAACAGTTAAAGTTCATGTTTAGTTAACAATCTGCCATGAATCCCAAGCTCTTTCAGAATTACAGCTTTTCAATACGGTCTTCCCTTGTCCCATGCCTGTTTTCTGTGTCATTGGCTCATACAGATATGCATTTATATTTGGAAATGTCCAAAGAGGCCAGAGTCCAGAAAGAAAGACCTTCCTTCTGTTGATATTGGATCTGGGCCACAGGGGGTCAAAAAAACATACTCTGTGAAATAAATGGATTGTAGTGTGAGTATGAAATGAGTGTAAATCAACTGAATTGTTTTTAAAATTATAATTTTATAAATTCTTCAACATTACTAGAAAAGAGTGAACTTGTATTGGAAACTTACCCGCTAAACAATGGTGCATAAGGAGAACAAATGTAGAAAAAGGCACTACTTCCTCTCAGGCTCTGGTTGAGTCTAATAATGGGCAAGGAACATTTGGAGAGAGATGCTGAATACCACTGAATAGAGACTCTGCCAAATTGTTGCAGCATAAAGCCAATGCACATCAGACCATCCTGCACATGTAACACTAGTTGCTGCCTACATATGTAGGGGAAAGGGACACATATACATCAGTCCAGCAGTTTTAGATTCAGCAAATATTGATCTTGGTTGAAAGAAGAAAGGGGAATAAGTCCACAAGCAACTGAATTAGAGTGGTGGCCTTTATACAGCAGGTACCAACTGGGATTCTCTTCCCTTGAAGTCTAATCTGTACAGTTTTGCAAGAGCCTGTACATCCCAGTATCTCACCTTATTCACTGCTAGGAGCTGGGCTGATATCCTACCTACAACATTCTGTGTAGAACGTGATATGCAAAGATATGAGCTCACCTTAGGCAGTTTCATGCCAAATTGCCTTGTTTGTCCTTGGCTCACTGGGTACCTGGAGGTTTGAATCAGCCAGTAAGAAATTATTTTGAATGACACCTCTGTTCTCCCAACATACACAGAATCTACACGAGGATATATTTCTGTCCATGAGGTGACAACTATCCCCAGCAAAACACCTGGAAATTTACCAGCTGTTGTCCAGCCACCCACAGGCTAGAAAAGCTATACTTATATCTTGGCATATAGTCCAAGTTAGGTCAACTATTTCTAGTACTTATTGGCAAACTAAAAAAACCCCCCAACATTATTGTGATTCTCTAGGTTTTGCTCTCACAGTGTGTTCCAGATACATACAAAATATATAACACAATAAGTTTATAGTATTTATTTTCAGGAGGGCAGTAATGTTTCTTGAACTTTTTATGAAAACTCACTTTATTTAGTTAATTACTGAAGGAATATATTAATGAACCTTCCTGTGTTTTTTAGGTTTACACTAAGCATGTGTTCACCATTATCACAGAACCTGGTGAAGGTTCAGGTAATTAAGTGTTAAAGACTATGATTTTTCTTCAGCATTCATTCAGTGTCATACGTTGAATGTACTCTTGTACTTGTACACTTGTACTCTTCCCTTTTCAGTCTCTGGGATGCTGACATAGCCAAGATTAACCCAAAAACTTAAATGTAAGTATAGAGATTTGGAAAGGAGGATTTAAGATACTGTGATGGCACTGATTGCAGTACTTGCACTGGTGTTATGAAGGGAATCTCCAGCTGGATAGCAACATGCATCACTCTGGGCCTGGACTGAAGTCTAGGACTAGATATAGGAATAGATTGCCCAAGAAACAGGGCAGAAAGCACTCAATCTCATTGTACAGAAATAGAGCAAAGGCACAGAACCACTTCTGGAGTTTCTGCTTCAAGCCAAGTACACAAAACCTCGACCAAGATAGAAAAAAATACATGCAGTAGAAGTTTATAGCAGCTCATAATCTTCCTACTAGTATTATATGGTAGCTGGCTGTGAGGATTTTGAATGGGGTATAGTAACCAACACAATGGTGAGTTGAACTGCTTCACTTAACAGGATTTTTGTGATTATGCTCAGAAAAAGACAACTAGCTATTGCTCAAAGAGAGATTAAAAGAATTAGGAAAAAAATACAAAATCGAGCCTTAATCTTAAAATTACTGTTCCTTAGGAATGATTGCTGAATCTAGTCTGCATTTACAGATACTGACTAAGACCAAAAAACAGTGCAAAGAACATTGCAATAATCTCACAGGAAGGGGTAAAAACTGAAATGGAATTTTTCCTGGACAAACTAGAAAAAAGGAATGATTCAAATCTGTACAGAGATCGAGAGTGGCAAAGGCAAGCTGAATATGCATTTTTAGCTCTGTTTACAGCAAAAAAACTCTTACAGTGCCTTTGGGATATGTAATGGAGTTGCAGAGAAGGTATATGAAAATTTCCTCCTGTGGTCGTGATTCACCTGTATGTAGAAAGAGTGCTTCCAGTTCTAAACTACCATCATGAATTCAAAGAGGTAACTTTGAAAAAATGAAAGGGACTATAAATACTGGGGTGAGGAGGGGGAATAAGACTTTGGAAAATGGTGAAACAAAGAGCACAAAAAATTACATTAATATGCAAAAACTGAAGGGTCACAACATAAGTGCCAAGAAATCTTTTGATGAGTATCTGGACACGTTGTTTAAACACAAAATGTTAGGACACTTAAGGCCAGAAAGGAAAAAATTCTGCTTAATGCTTTTTCTTATCCTTATATTCTACACCAGAAAAAGATATACTAGTCAATATATCAGCCTTTAATCCCAAAACAGTGTAAAATAGAAGCCAGCTGCTACCTATGCTAGATATTTCAGACATGGAAAACTCACAAGGCAACTGAATATCTGGCTTGTTACTGATGTTTGTTACTAATCAATGTTGATACGAGGGAGAAATTCCAGAGGACTGAAAAAAAACTATTCTTATGTCAGTATTTCAAATTATTAAATTGGATCATTAGGATAATGCTAAATCAGAGGAAAAATAATGAAAAAGTTGATAGAGAATGAAACATGTAGATGTAACTAATACTGATAAAGATTTATAGAAAAGAGTTTGTCAAATGTATTTGATGGCTTAAATGAGATTGTAAGTTGGCAGATAATGGTAAAAGTTTGGATTGATATTCTGAGGCTTTTATAAGGCTTTTTGATTTAGAAACCAGAATGACATATAATCAATATGGTTCTCATTAAATGGATTAAAGACTAGTCAGAAGTTAGATCTCAAAATACCTCAGCAAAAGGGATTATGACTGGCCATCTGCATTTTGAGCATAGCACCATGCAAGAACTTGTTCTTGATGGTTTTAATCCTCCCCTCACTTCAATTAGCATTATTTGAATCATGTTTTTGCCACTCTAGGATGGCCTACGGTTCTTGCAAGCCAGAAGGCCAGACTAGATACTAACAAAACTGTCTGATTTAAGAGCACAGGGTCGGGTACAGAAAGAGTTACGAGTCCAGAACTGTAGCTTGAACTCTTTGATAGTGCTTCATACTGAGGGCACCCCGGTTCAGTAGATTCCACAATTTTTACTTATGCATTTCCCAAGCACACATCATCTACTCATGCAGGTATCCAGAAAAGCCTCAGTCATGACTCTCAAGCCCCAATGTTTGACAATGTCTTGGGAGTGGTTTATTCGCAGTTTCCATAGTGGGCCCAATGCAGGGCAATCAGGCTTGCCTCCTTCCTCTCTTTTTTGAGCCTTAAACCTTCTCTATAAAAGGCAGCTAGTTATTCAGCGAGTGGAATATGGGGAATGGGAAATCCTGCCTATCCTATTCAGAGCACGAGGAACATGTGTTTGAGCTGTGCTCTGTGGGATCTGTGGGTGTGACGACCCTCAGACAAGTAAATTAACCTGGACCTGCTGCATCTTAAGTCAATAGGCTGTTATATCAGTGAACTGATATTAGCTCTCTTTAATTCTTCTCTTTTGCTGTTGCAAAAGAAAGGAAGTATTCTGCTCAGTAAGCTGAAAACTTCAGGTCAGCAGAAAAACACCAATTCCTGCCTTTCAGCTCTCTTGCAGCTCCAAGTTGAAGCATTATTTTTATAAACATAGATGTCTAACACTCAGGCTTGTCCTCATATAGCTGCTTGCACAGTGTGTGTTTATTTTTGACCCCTGTTCTGAGGCTTTCCCTCCCCACATGGCAAGAGCAAACCTACTGTATTTAGAGTATCATGTTCTCCTGTAGGGTCTGCAGACACAAATCTTTATCTACCAATAACCACAAAGCAATAGCTGTGAAGAATAGAAAATGAAGCTGGCAGAAGTCAAGAGTAGCTCCTACGCCTAAAATTTGTGCTTAAAATGCATTTAAGGTCTGTTTCTCCCCATCTTATTCCACTCTCCCTTCCCCAGAAGTCTCTTCTCTGGTCAGAATGATGAGCAGCTTATTTTCTTTAGTTGTAGTATAGTTACATGTGACACTGGTAATACAAACACTGGGTTTTTTTCAGACTATTTAAGCAGAGATTAATCATTACTGCTTCATACTGTGAGGCAGTGGAGGATATGTGTCTGGAAATGCAACATACTGGCAAAAAAGATGCCTGTAATTGTCAGGCAATATTTGAACACTCTGTGTATGTTGCTAAATGAGAGGTAAGCCATAAAAAATCCTAAAAGTGAATTTAGTTATCTGTTTCACCAGAAAATTATGACCATTGGGGAAGATAGGGCTAGGAGAAAGAAGGATTAAAATACTTTAATAGACAAGCTCTTTGTCAAGCTGAAAAAGATAGTTTATTCTTGTTACAGAAATTTAAATAGATACCTTTTAAACCTTTTCATTCATGTAAACTTAAAGGAGAATTATAAAGAACTGCTTAGTTAGAATAACGTAAATGAGATTTCCAGGGATGAATTCGAGTATAAACATTTTGAAGTATATCCTCTATGCTTATAAAAATATCCTCTCAAAGTAAAATGGCTTGCTAAGTAATTAAATATATAAAAACTTTATCAGAAGTTAGATTCAAAATAGACCTCTGTTTTACAGTTTTACACAACATGTGTTCCACACTTTTAGCTCAGTTTTTTCCCTGTGAAAACCAAGTCAAAAGAAACTATTTACTTGTGCATAAATAGTCAGAATTTATCTAAAACTCCTTTAAATTTATTTTTTTTATTCTGAATATGAACATTTTTAGAAATAGAAGGCAAAGTGGATCCTGAGCTGCGACTCGGAGCGCCGTGCTCCACCTCACAACCTTGGCCCTTCTCTTCAGCGTCTCTCTGCGCAGATGAGGTATGGCTGTGGTTGTAACGTCATGCCTAATCTCGGCTTGAGCTCTGGAATCACACCATGAGGAAAATGCAGGTGAAACCGTTGTAGTAATGAAGTGAAAAACAAAAACATTTCCATCCGAGCTAGTTGTTCTCCAAGGCAATGTCTTCTTCCTGGATTGAAAAGGTTTTGAAAAGGCTTAAGGTATCTGCAGTTGCATTTTCGCTCTTATTATGAATAAGAATGGTAACTTCAGTGTTGTAAGAGGAGCTATATGAACTTGGTGGTAGCATTGTGTTACAAGGATACATGGTGATAGTTTACACTAAGAAACAGATTTTAGAGAATTTGTTGCTTTCAACCCACAAATGCCACAGAAATGAATTTACTTAGATATATTTATTAGCAACTTCTTGTCTTGAAGTGCCAATCTAGACAGAAGATGCTTAAACAAATTTTACTGTGAATTTCACCCTTTTTCCCCTAGTACTTTCTTAATTACATCTACTGCCAGTCATTATTAACTGGACTTTGTAAGATAGATTTTTGTTAGTTTATATATAGTAATGCGCTCACCTATATAAAAGACATTATGCTAGAATTTGATATCTCTGGAGTGCACTATATTGAATATCTCTAAAATCTGTTTCATCAGAACTGAGGATATCATTCTGTCACTTTATTGCTACCACCTGTATGTTATACATCTCTAGATTTATGAAGAGGAACAGTGGAAGGAATCACTCTTACCTAGTGAAAACGGAATAAATGCATCTTTCTTGACAAACTGCCCATTACTGTCCAAAAATCTTTCAGGAAAAAACACTTCTGGGTTGCTCCAGTATTTTTCATCAAAGTGAACAGAGTAGAGGTTTGTAATAACTGTAGTGCCCTCAGGAATTGAGTAGCCACGCACAACAGTATCTTTGGAAGTTGCATGGAAAATCCCTAGTGGAACTATATTACAGAATCTCAGAACCTCGTGTAGAACAGCCTCAGTATATGGCATCTTGCATTTCTCTTCTAGGGTGGGCATTTTGTTTGGGCCAATGACTAGATCGATTTCTTTTTGAACTTGCCCTGTTAGGAACAGCAATAAAAGCTGATGTTTATTGACCAATAGTCTTTGAATTTTAATTTAAGCTAAAATACATATTTTCAAAAGAATACCAAAACATGAAATATGTAACATATACTAGCTTATAAACGTTTAAACTGAGACTCAATATTCCTTGTCCAACTAGTAGGAAGTATTCCTAGGATATATACCAGTAACTTTCATTTAGAACATAATTATTCTCAGTAAAATCATATTTCAATATAGCTTTTTTTGCTTGTGTATATTTTTATTTCTGGAGCTCTTCAAAACTAAAGAAATAAGGAAAATGCTGCAAAAGATAGAGTACACAAACCTTCCTTTTGGTTATGACTATGGATCACTGCACGACTTTGAAAAAACATTTTAAGTTTGCAATAGAAAAGGGTATCAGTTCCTCAAAATGTCAAATTTCTTACCTTGAATGTTTGGATAAAGAGCCATGAATAACACTGCCCATCTTAAAACATTTGTTGTGGTTTCTGTCCCAGCTATGATGAGTTCTCCAACAGAGAAAATTAAATTTTCTCTTGAATATGTAGATTCTGGATCGTTTTCATTGCAATCCATCTCATCTAAATATGCATCTATAAAATGTCGAGGCGACTGAGGCTTCCTATTTTCAGAGACACGTTCAATAAGATCATGAAGAAAGTCATAGACTTCAGCTGCATTTTTAAACAGCTGCTGGTGTTTCCCAAATGGCAAGATACCCATCCAAGGAAAAGCATTATATAAAAATACAGAAGCACTAGCAGCTAATTCAATGTTTTCACTAAAAATCTCAATCATGTGCTGAAATTCAGTATCTTCATATGTAAAACGTTCTCCAAAAATAATCAAATTAGTAATGTTTGAAACAGCATTTGTTATCAAGTGCTTAAGATCAAACGGTCTGCCTTTGTATGTATCAATGGCATCAAGGAAAAACATAGATTCTTCTGAAATTTTGTGTTCAAAGGACCTTTGACCATATCCAAAAATTCGAAAGGTATTTACAGCTAATTTGCGGTGTTCTGTCCATCCTCTGCCATATTTACTGTTCAGTAAGCCTGAAAAAATATTTTGACACAGTATTTTATGCAACGCTTTATTTTTTTCCCCCATAAGATAATAAAATCATTTAACAAGACAAAAAGATAGACAAAAAATTTCAGACATCTTGTTATGGAAGGTAGTCCAAGAGTGACAATCCTTTCCAAATAAAATTTTTTAAGAAGCATCAAGCATTTTATGAAAGGAGATTAAGCTAAGAAAATGGCTAAAGCAAATGTTTCATATGATCATGTCCATCTATTGGACAGAAATTACATTATCATACAAAAGACATTAGCACTCACCTCCCATGTTTGTCAGCTTCTTAAACAAGGGAAGGGATGGCCTATCTGCAAAGATTTCACTCTGATGAACGAGGCATTCTTTCACTGCATCATAGCCATTCAGCACGACAGCAGATATACCTCCGAGATCAAGACTGAAGATCTTTGGGGGAAATAACAATAAAACAGTGTGAAATGCTCTTACAACCAAATCTTAAGAAGATATAATGAAACAAGTAACGCAAAAGATTAAACAACACTAAATAATGCAAAATACAGACTTGAATAACCTTCAGGAGGTTATACATACAGGTAACCACAGGTGGTACAGCTGTGGCATTACACAGTAGAGTCTGTTTTGAGCTAACTTGCTCTGTCAAAAGATAAAAGAAATTAGCCCACACTACATTCTGTGCTTTGCTGTGCACCTAAAGTGACCAGCTCTGCAAAGTAAGGACTGGGGATACTTTCATATAGCCATTAAAAAAAAGTGAATTTTTGAATGCATATTTTTTTTTAAAAAAAATGTACTTTCCTCTACTAGTAGAAGTATATACTTATCTAATAATGTTATGTTATATACTTTATAGGTATTTTTTATATAAGCACTGTAAATAAAGTACATGTATTGTCTACTTTCCTAATTTGCTGAAACTATTTCTACAGGAGAGGGGAAAGCTGTATTCCTGTATCTGCTCCTCCTTGCTGCCCAAGTCAAGGTAAATTGCAGTTTCTTAATATGGTTAAGGGCACTATGGCTGGAGCTACAAGTTCCTATCGCTAAGACTCCCAGCATGTCACATAATAATGGCAGGCACATAAGTGGTGTTAGTTATGAGAACAACCAGGCTGCTCTCAGCAGTCTGGACCTGGGTACAAGATTGTGTTGCAGAGGCTCCCAAAAAAACACATGATAGCAGTGAGAGCCATGATGAGACCCAAGAACTGACAGCATAGCCCAGCTAGGCCCATCTACTGTTTCCATGAGTGGTTATCACTAGATGCTTTGGAGAAAGATGCAATACAGCCTGCAGAAGGTATAGACTTCTGCAGGATAAACAAAATGAAAATTTTAACCTAAGTTTTAAAAATTAAAACCGAGGCTAAACTCAAGATTGAAATCTTATATCACTTTCCATACTTTGCCTAGCATTACAAATCTGTATTTTTACCTATACAAATCTCTGTATTTTTCTTACCTCAAAGCTGTCGACCTCCACAGTACAAAATTATGTTAACCTAGTCATACATTCTGTGACAACTGCGTTTCCCCAAAAGGGTTGTGAGGCACTGGAAGAGCCTGCCCAGGGAAGAGGTGGAGTCACAATCCTCAGAGGTATTTAAAAGCTCTGTAGATGTAACACTTGGGGACATAGTTCAGTGGTGCACTAAGTGTGAGGTTAATGGCTGGACTCAATGATCTTAGAGGCCTTTTTCAACCTAAATGATTCCATGAGTCCATGACTATTTTATTTTAGCAAACTTGATATTTTCACTGTTATAATGGCTCTTCTTTTTTTTACGTGTCAAGAAGGCACTCCCAATGTATATTCCTGTATACCATTTGTGAGCTTTGTATACACTGATCTAGCTTATTTACCTTTATTCCTGTGTCATATGTATCTTTTTAAAAAATCCTCTCATTGTATTTTCCCAGAGCACCCCCAATCCTAATGTGACATTTTCAAGTTCCTTGAAATTCTGCAGGATCTTTCCTGATGGCAAGAGACTAGAATTCCATACAGCACTCCAGGCAAGCAGAAAGCTTAGTTTATTTGACGACACATATTCCTTCCTATTTCCATCCTGCTTGTCCTAGTATTTTGCTTGAAACACATTTAGGGTTTTTTCCCCTACTGTCAAAATACATGCCTGCCTTTCCTCACTAGACCTAGTTTGGAGTTAACTTTTATGATGCTTGTAAGAATACACCGCAGACTAAAAGAAAAACCTGATATATAAGAAAGTATCAAAAGAAAAATATCAAAAATAAAAATCAATTCATTACATAGTAACATTAATGGCCTGTAAGTAAGTATCCCAAACATCCCACTGAAGGTACTTTGAAGGAAGGTGTTTTCAGTGAAAATGTTGCATTATCCCGATGCCTGCTCTTCGACTGTTGTAATCTTGTTAAATGTAAGCCCGGGATTTCCGGATACGAAACAAGGGAGTTTTTCCATTTGCAGCAGGACATCGGTTTCAGCATTGTACCACAAAGGAAAGAAAAACAAAATAAAAGGAACTGAGAGCAGGAGCCTAAGGAAGGAGGGAGCTGGAGACCCTTCCCCCGGGGGCCGGGCTGTGCCCCCTGTCCCGCTCCCTGCACGGACAGCCGCTCCGGGACCGCTCCTCGGCTGCGGATCGCGGATCCCCTGCCGGCTGCTCCTCCCCGGGCTCCCCATCCCGCCCCGCCCCATCCCGCTCCCGCTCCCGCTCCGGGGGCCTCGGGGAGGCTGCGGGAGCGGCGGTACCTGCCCGTGGATCTGGCTCTGCCGCCGCATGTAGACGTGCGGCTGCTCGGCGCCCAGCGCGGGGATGTTGCCGAAGAGCGGCAGCCCCGCGGGGCCGGGCGGGAAGCCGGGCGGCCTCCGCTGCTTCAGCAGCTGCCGCACCACCAGCGCCAGCACCAGCGCCAGCGCCGCCGCCAGCACCAGGAGCCAGCTGCTGCTGCTGATGGTGATGGTGGTGGTGGTGGTGCTGCCGGTGCCGGTGCCCGCCGCGCCCGGGCGCTGCCCCGGCTCCGCCGCCGCCAGCATCTCCCGGCCCCGCTTCCTCCTGCGCCGCCTTCGGCCCCTGCATTGGCCAGCGAGGGCTCCGCCCGCCGCGTCAGGACGGGCTCTGCCTCTTCTCCTTTTTTTTTTCCTTTTTTTTCCCCCCTCCTGTATTAGCGCGGAGTTGGCCCCTTCGGGTCTGCGGGGTATTGAACCCATCGCTGAGTGTGCGCGCTGAGCGCTGAGCTTGGCAGCTGAGGACAGCACCCTGCAGGTGCTCGCTCCTCCTCGAGTCTCTGTGGAGCTTGAAAGCCACAGTTTTGAGATGTCCTTTCGCAGAGCCACTTCGGCTCTGCGGAAACTTGAGCCAGTAAACGCCGCTGTGATTCCCACTGACAGATCTGTACCGTGCAGATTTCTAAGAGTAGGTGGGTGGGTGGCAGGTCCACACGTCGTGCCTGTGACTCCCTGAGCTGCGCAGCCTGTCCTCGGGTCACTGGCCGAGCCGTGCCGGAGAGCTGCAGCGGGAAAGGGCCTGTCGTCCCTGTGCTGGCAGGCAGCCGAGCAGAGGGGAATGGCAGCCCATGTGACCAAGCCGCAAGGAGATCACATCCATAACGTGTAAGGGTCGCTGTTACTCAGTGGGGTGATAGTTTAGGAAAAGGATGTGAGTTGCGGATGAGAATGAGATCTGTTACCGCGGAGCTCTAAGGGCAGTGCTGCAGTGCCGTGTGACATTTCTGCTAAACACTTCATAAACAAAGCCAGATTTGTTTCCACTTGCACTGGTTTTGATATTCCATTACTAGTGTTTTACAAGCAATTTTAGGCACAACAGAAGCGTTTCAGGCCTCTTAAAAGTTCTATGTCATGTGTTTCCAATTTGAGATGTCTTTTTTTGTTGAATTCATCTTAATATCCTACATACATTCTTAAGAACATCGATAAGATCTAAACTGATAAAGAATTTATCAGTTATATAAACTGGCTGATCAAAATGTGATTGATGTACGTACTTGATGACCTAACCATGGAATGCCTCTCAGTAGGTTCCTGGGATAGGGCATTTTGCCACAAATGTGGTGGTACTGACCTGAAGTACATGGCACAGAAGCTGAGGAAGGCCCCAGATGTTGTGCAGAAGGCAGGTGGCCAAGAACCCACAGCAAAGGGCAGTGCTTTGGGAGTACAGAGTGGAGGTAAGAGCTGTGGGTACAACAGGGAAAGAAGGAGGGAAGCTGGGAAGTGACAAAGTGTAGCTATTTTTCTGGCAATTACATTTGCCCAGGTTGGGCAGGTTGAGAAGGTGTTGTCCTGGTTTTTCTCAGCCAGAGTTGATGACTGTGTGTTGTCATGCTGAAGGTTGTTTGGGCTGGTTGGCTGGACCAGGGTCTGTGCTGGTTCCCAGGGGTCAATAGAGAAAGATACTCTGATTTTCAGGTGAGAAAAACTAATTCACAACCTACAGACAATTATGCAGAATTAACTTGCAAGACGAAATTGCAGGTGATTATAGTGGGCATAGAACCATTTTAATATGCCACATACATCATGCAATTTATATGGTATATGGTATGGTGTACATGCACATGGTTGTTATTGCAGTCTCACTTAGAAGAATATAAACCATTATGTACCTGAACTTCCTTCTTTGGAAAAAAGTGGTTGGTACTTTTTTTCCCTCATCCTCCCCTTGATAAGATGACATTTGAATAGGTCTTAAAGTATCTGAGAAAACAGAGGAAGAGATAGTCAATTTTTACTGCCTATCTTCAATATTCTGTTACCTAAATGTGTAATACTCAAAGTTTTAGATAATCATGATTTTCACTACATCTGTGTAAGAAAAGAAAGGAAAGGTGATTGGCAGTTTTGGCAGCAAGCATTTTGAAGGGGAAAACCAGGAAAAAACAGCATAGGGAAGACCCAAGAAGAGAGAGGAAAAAAGATACAGAAGAAAAGTTGAAATATTTGACTAAAAAGGAAGGAATAGGGAAGAAAAGAGCCAACAATATCTGACAATTAAGCAGAGGAGAGAATAATCAAAACTGACCTTACCGTGGTATTTGAGCCTTGGTGACAGAGAAGAGATGGTGATGTTATCCACCGTAATAGAAGAAGGGAAAATGAAGAGCATGATTGCAGAACAATAAAATCCATTTCAGTCAAGCCAAATGCTAAAAGGTGGTGAATCAACCAAGATTAAAGATCCGAGAACCTCCAAAGGATGTATGATTAAATGGAGGTAAAAGGACCAGCATGGACAAATATGACTGAAAGTTGTCAAAAGTAAGTGATAAATAAACCTTTGTGGACAGATGAAATCACTTAAGAATGCAGGTTTAGGGATGCAAGACTCCGATGGCTGTCCAAGGGCAGGATTCCTTGCCAGTTTCTGATTGATCTTTTTTTTTCTTCCATTCATTCATTCCTTCAGAAGTGTGTGGGCAGCTTGTGCTGAATTGCTTCTTTGGGAACATTTTACTCATCTTAATCATGGATGATCAAATGAGCAAACTCATAGAATGAATAAAGGGTTTTTTATTTCAATTATAAAAATGATGGTTGAGTAAAGAAACCCATTAAGGCATGTATCTTTATTAAATTCTAAAACATTCTAGTCATCAAGTTTTACAATTACTTTGCATTGGAAATCCTGTAAGTAGAAGTTGGAGACAATTAAATAACAGGAAATGATTGTGTTCCTGTCCTCTCAAGAAAAGCAGAAAGCAAATATTTGGCTTAGGATTGTTTGACTACATGTACTTATATATAGCTTTGACTTTTGAAGAAATATACTGACAGGTCTGGCTGTTCTTTTAGTAATAATACGAAGATTCTGAGGATAACTCTGACACACTCTTGGGAAAAAAACTGAGTAATTTCCAAGTTCCATTAACCATCTCACAAACCTGTATTTAGGTAGTTTAAAAGTCTTCAGGTTTTTTATTCTTCAGTGTTGACATTGTTGTTGCACTTATAGAAAATAAGATAAACCTTTATCAGGTAAAAGTGTTTCCATTCCTATAGTAATGGGTCTTACCCAGTGAAATCATGACAGTAGTTATAAAACATTGTGCAAGAAAACAAGTTCTTTATAGCCATAATAGTAAATATTTTGTTCCTTTCCCTTGAGGGTGGGGCAGGGAAAAGAAAGATCTGTACAGCTGCATGTAAAATAGACATGCTTTTCGTGGAAGAAATTAATTTCATAAGCCCACTGACAAGTTTAGAGTCATGTGCAGATGTTATCTATTACACTCACAAAGCTCTTTTTAATCCGTGTCATCATAGTGAGTGATCACCTTCTATGTTACAGTTACCTCCTGAGCTAAACCTATAAAGATGTTGGTGCTTTATAGATTTGCTAAAAGAGAAAAAAAACCCCATCTAATGTTTTCCTTCTGAATTTGTTGATTGATGAAAGAACCCCACCTTTTCCTTCATCACAGTCCTACTATGCCTAAACATCTAGTGTCTGTCAGGCAGGCTCGGAAAGCTACGAGATGACTGTAATTTCAAAAATAGTTTTGGCATGTTTTATTTTCTGGCTCTTTCACAGTGTACTCAGGTCAATTCTATGCATAAATTTAGAAATTTTTCTTTTTAATTGATAGTCTCATATGACTATTTGTTCCCAGAAACTCTGCTGTGAGTAAATTAGCAAATATTAAGTGGTAATACCCTTTGCCTTCACATACTATTTACCAGCACTGAAAGGAGATAGATCTTTTTAGGTCTCAAATTTAGCTAAAGGCACAGGCGAAATTATTGTCCTTGCACAAGTTCACTTTTTCACTAGTCAATTAAACAGCCAGATGAGAAACAAGTGCACCCAGTCCTCCTCACTCGGAGGGCTGTAGTGGAAACAGCAGAGCGTGCAGCTGCAGTCCCTGACAATGTCAGGACGACTACATGGTTCTGGAAGGGACTGAGGAGAGTGTTTTTACATACATACACATGCTGTGGCTTCATCAGACTTCAGTACTGGCAAGGCAAAGAATGAAATGATGACACAAGATCTTCCACTTATTCCACTGTAAAGAATAAGCAGAGATTAACCTGAGGTCTTAAGACAGTTGGTCATCATATTTTTGCTGACATGCTCTGATGATATATAAGATAGTAGCATAGCACTTGTGCAAGCCATCAAATCAAAATTTTATAACTATGCTATTGCTTAACAAGATTAGGTTTCTGTTTTGAAGTTGGTTATTCAACTCATTTTACCTGCAGAATGCAGAAAACTGAAGTGGCAATAGGCGCTTACTTGGAATATTTTTGGAGTGAGCTTTTCCTCCATAGTTCCTCAATACTACCCTGGTAATGCTGCAAGTCTGATCCTAGTTCTCTTTGGTGAGCTTGTGGGAGCTCTCCTTGTGAGGCCACTGGAGGTGCAGCCTGGGACAGAACTAGGTCTGGCTGGACTGTGGATGAGTTTTGCGAGTTGTCAGAGGGTGGGAGCATTTTGCCAGGTGTCATTGAGAGAGGGTTGGAGCCTCTATGAACCTGTTCCAAGGCTGAGCTGTGGTAATGCAGGACAGAAGATGACACTGCCATAGCTAGCTTCCTTGTGGTCTGCCCCTTCTGCCTTGCCAAGCAAACTTCAGTGTGGCCCAGTCTGTTTGAAAAGATTTTTTTGCACTGGATTTTGAATATATACAGGGAAATTTCTGCAAAACCATAGAGTTTTTTTTTCTTTTCTTTTCGTTTCCTTTTTTTTTTTTTTTTCCCCCACAGTGGGAATGTTTCAATGACATTACACCAATGCAACACTGATCTTCTGTTTAAAATGTCTTTCATAAATCAGTCTGGAAGCTCTTCTAAGGCATTTTGGAGGAAAATTTGCTTCCAGAATGATTCATAGATTTTTCAGTAATTAGCTCAACAGCAGTTCCACTTTCTCAAAATCAGACACTGAAGCAGCCCAAATCCAGATTTAATGTCCATTAAAGTGGAAATGCCTTAGTGTTGAGTTTTATACCAGTGTTCTGGTTCTCAGGAAAGTACTGCATTTTTATAAAAAATAAGCTTTCATTTTTGGGCCAAACTACAAGATGGAAAGGTAAAATATTATTTGTGTGGATAAGTCTAATGTGAGCTTATGCTGAATCTGAATATGGCTTTTCAAAGACTAAGAAAGCAGGATTAAACAAAGAATTTGACTGATTAGGGATGTAAGTTTTGCAAAAGTAAATGCCTACAAAAGTTTGGATGACCAGTAGTGTTATGTTTCAGAGTTTAAGGCAGTCTCTAGTTATTAAAATTGCAATATTGGAAAAATTGGAGGTGAAAGATGTGAAGAAAGCATGTGTTACTGATTATGTTCCTTCCTCGGAGCATCTCACCCTTATATGTCATTCCTGACAGATATTAGAGTAACATGCCATAAAACCCTCCACCAAAAGATATGGCATAACTGCAATGCAGCCTATTCTTGCATGTCATTAATCTCAGCTGTAGAAAGCTCTTCTAATGTGTGGTATCTCCTTTGTTGCCTTTTAAGACTGTATATATATATTTGTATATTTAATACAGTACCAGATTGTAGATTGTTATTGTTTCATGGCAACTATTTATATTTTTGTTATCATATTTCTCCATAATCTTTTCTTCTGTTGAATGTTTCCCCAGTCTTCGAATCTGTTTCTCTAAATCATGTTGTGGGACCTCCAATAACTCTTGCTGGCATTTTTCTGGACTTTCTCCAGCTTGCCCAAAATTTCTTATATATGGCATGTTGTCCCAATCAGAACACACTAGTGGATTGAGATCTTATCAGCAACCAGAAAAATGTAAGGATTACCTCACAGGCGTTAAATAAGATACTGCTGCTAATATACAGCTTGCTTTTACAGCAGCACAGCATGGTTAACTCTGGCTTAGCTTATTTCATCTTTCTTCAGAACAGGTTCCAGTGAACTGTTAGAATGGTAGCTCAGCAGTGCTCATGTTGCCCCAAGTGGCTTGAAGAGTCTTCTTAGGTGGCAGTGTTTGCTGGCTGTTCATGGAGACAGGATCCTGAATTAGAAAGACCAGGCATCCACCAAAAACTCAGGTAACTCCAGGGCTTCCCTTTGTAAGGAGAGACCATATGAGTTTTACAGCTGGCTTTATCATGAATTGTCCTTATCTGCAAAAGCTTAATTAGGTGCAATGAAGAAGGAACTTAGAGAGACTAGACGCCTGATTCATGTTCACCTTCCTTTTGAAGAACTTACTGTGTCTGTGGATCATGGCATCATCACAGTCAACCCTTTCCTTTTTGTAGGGTATGCTTTGCTCTGATAAGAACCATTATTGGAAATGGAGTTTTTATCTATGCGGCTCACAGTCTTGTCTATCTTGAAGAATTACGTTTTATTATTGAACAAAAATTTCAACATAATAGATAAATGTGTAATTTTTGTTTAACAGCATGTCAGCTGGTAACATTTGAGAACTTCACTGCAGTGTCTCTGACTCGTTGACATAATAGTAATATTTACAGTAGAAAAAAATGGTCACACTTTCAAATGTGTTGGATAAATTATATCAAAGAGTATAATATTGTAAGAAGTTGCATCTAGTGTAGAGAAAGTCACTTTAAAAGAGCCCAGATTTTTCTTGGCCTCTACAAATTTAAACAAATTTGTATGAAAAGGAAAATCCTTTTACTTGGAGCTGTGGGTTACATTAGATAATCTGATTTCTTAACATTAAAAAAAAAATCCAATAATTCTGTAGCTCTTCATTGCATCTGTTTTGAACCTATACCCATTGATTATTTTACCTGATATGTTATCAGGCACTGAATGAAGCAGAGCAGTGTCTGATACCCTGGAACAGGTTGTTTCAGTAAATGTCTTGCTTTCCTGATGCAGTTCTGCAAAGTACCCCTCTGCTAGTTTTTCCATGAATACTTACCTCTAGTTTTGGATTTATCAAGTAACAGCAGACCATTATCCTGTACCTGTGTCCTGTGAAAACCCTGTATCTTTTTTACAACTTCAAATAGACAAACTGGTCAATTCCTCTTCTTCTCCATCTTTCATATATGAGAAGAGAGATTTGCAACAAGCAAATATATCTGAGGGGATCAGATGATGTATAGCTGAGGGGGAAAAATAGGACAAGCATTCCAGTTGGGAGTCCCTCCATTAGTGCTGGCAAGGAGCAGCCAAAGTGCTTGCCAACATCCAAGTGCTATATCATCTATACATGCACAAAAGTAGATCTATTGGCATTCATACCTGTTGGTTTAAATTTACGTTTCTTCCTGTGAAAGCTTAAAGTAGAAACGCTGGCACCTGAAATCCTGCAATCACTGCATCCTACAGGCTCCAGCCTGGGACCGAGTTGCACTGGCAAGAGAAGGACTTGAACTGACTGGAATTAACCACAAGACAAAATTTAGCTTTTTTCTCCCTGAAGGAGGAAACTGAAATAGGCTGTTACATCAGAATGGTCTGGATTTTTTTTTTTTTTTAACTTTAAAACGGGAATATTCTATATGGACAAGGAGTCATTAATTCCCCAAAGGAAATGTGAACTATTAGCTGTTAACATCGGAAGAGAAAAGGAACAGTGGACTTCAGGAGAGACAGACAGACGAAATGTCAGACTGGAAGCCCAGTCATTTAAATTTCTACACTTTATTTTTGTTGGTATAACTGTAAAAATCACACTAAAATAGCAAAAGCGATGCCGAGCCGTTCCTTTAGGTGCTTCTTAATGTTTGTAAATGCAACCTCAGAAAAACTACCTTAAAATCAGAACTGGAGTCGTGAAAACGGCAGAGATTTAAAACCAAATAATTTTAAACTCCTTCTCCCGGGGAATTCCCGTGATGAGCATACTTGCGAGGGAGCTGCCCTTTAAAACGAACTTTCACAGTCGGGTGTGCCCAGGGGAGGAGGGATCTTCCAGAGGGCACCCCCTCTCCGCACTCCCGCCAGGGCTGCAGCTCCTGAAGGGCTACGAAGATGTGTTAGGAAAAAAAACCAAAAAGAAAAACAAAGAAAAAACCAACAAAACAACAGCAACGAAAGAAAACCAACAAAACCAAACAAAAAAAAAAACCTAGAAAAGCCGTGCGGGTTGTCGCCTGGAAAAAAGTAGAACCCAGACCCCCCAAAAACCTAAAGGGCTTTGCGATCGTCGTTCTGTAAAACGAGGCCGTCGAAGCGGCTCACCGCCCGCCCCCGCTCCGGGAGGGGAGGGGACAGGGACTGCCGAGGGGCGCTGGCACCCCGAGGGGCTGATGGCGAGGGAAAAAACAAACCCTCACCGGACGAACAGAGACTATTTTATGTATGTCAGTGTTTCTTTCTAAACTTCCCAGCTAAAGTGCCATCAACAAAAAGTCACCCCCGCCGCGGCTCTCCCCCCATTTATCCCGTGAAACATGCGGCTCCTGCCGCCAGGAGCGACCCCTGTCATCGGCGTCTGCAAAAACATGAACGGGGAGCCGTCGGGATGTCCCCAGGAAAGCTCCCCGTCCATTTTAGCAGCGAAACGAGCAATGCAGCTGCGCTGGGCCCCTGCGCCCGGTGCGGCCGCGCACGGTGCGCGGGGCTGCGCTCGCCGCCGTGTCACCTCCGGGTCCGGCACAGGCGACACCCATCGCCGCCGCCGGCGGTGCCCGCAGCCACCGGGAGCCGGGAAGAGCCAGGGCGGCGCGGGAGAGTGAAGGCAGGGGCGGGGGCGGGCGGAGCCGCGCCGTGCCGGGGGTCCCGGGAATGGTCAGAGCCCCC
Organism: Xenops minutus; assembly: GCA_035221455.1. NCBI lineage: Eukaryota > Metazoa > Chordata > Aves > Passeriformes > Furnariidae > Xenops > Xenops minutus. The sequence continues at coordinate 11,908,148 of JAWWEE010000158.1, forward strand.
CGCCCGCCTCCTCCGGCCGCGGTCCCTGCGCGCCCCCCGCCCGGCCCATCGCGGAGTCTGCCGCGGCTCGGGACGGCGCTCGGGCAGCGCTTCTGCCGGTGCCGCCGTGCTCGACACATGCACAGCGACTCCGGGTGGGCAGGAAAGGCGCTCCCGGCTCTCGAGGGCCGGTGGGAGCGCTCTTCGCGCCCAGGCGCTGCAGAGCATCCCGCCCGGCCCGCTTCTCCCCCTCCCCGCGCCCGCTCCGGCTGGCAGGGGTGTTCTCCCACCCCCGTGTCGCGTCGCCTCCTGTCTTTCCGTGGCCACCCCCGCCGGGCCGGTACTTGCTGCGCCTGGGCAAACAGAGCGCCCGGGCAAACATCCTGCGCGGGCAGGTGCGGTGCCGCCCGCCGTGACAGAGGGCCCTCGGCAGGTGATGCATGGGCAGCGCGCAGCTGCCCGGTAATCCCCTCCGACGGGGCTCAGCGCCGTGCAGAGTGGGAGGGGGGCAACCCCCCCCCTTTCCAGGTGCCCCTTCCGTGCACGGAAAGGCGCTGCACCTGTCCCTAAAGTTGTGTGATGGAAATGGTGATGAGGAGGATGATGGGGATGATGGTTTCCTGCAGGACCGAGGAGTTACTCGGAGGACCCGTTGCGGGTGGGCGGTGTGGGTGCCTGGCAGGGCACAGCACGGAGAGCCGCTCGCTGCCGCCCCGGGGCTGCTCGCAGGTGCCGAGGGTCCCTGGCTCCGGTGAGGAGCGGTGGGTGCCAGCCGCCAGCGCTCCCTCGTCTGCCGGGGAACGGAGGCTTCCCTGGGATGCTCCCCAGGGATCAGCGCTAGGGAGGCGGCGGCCGCGGGCACTGCCGTACGCGGTGCCCGTGTCCCCCTGCATATCCTGCCCGTCCCCGCCGGTGCGGAGCTCCCGCCCGCCCATACGTCGCTGCTGTCGGGGCTCCCGGGCGCCCCGCTGGAGCCGCGGCGGCTGGCGGGGGGGGGCGGGAATTCCCAGGGAAGGAGCGGCCCCGCTCTGCAATGCGGTCCCGCTGCTGCAGAGGTCGCCACGCGTGAGCGGTGCCGCGGGGGAGCGGCGGGAATGGCCCCCCCGCCCCGGTCCCTCCCGCTGCAGTGCCCGCCGCGCCGCGCCCCGCGACGGATTTTTGTGAATGGGACGCTCGGCGAGCGGGCCATGACGTCACCGCCGAGCCGGGCTTCGCCGCCCAATGGCGGCGCGGGCCCCGCCGCGCGGCCCGGGCGGTGATTGGCTGGCGGGCCCGCGCGGGCGCCCACGCGGGCGGCGGCGGCGGCAGGTATAAAGGGGAGCGGCGGGCAGTGCGTGACACCGCGAGCGGCGGGACAGCGGCACCGCCGGCACCCTCCGCCGCAGCATCCTCCTCCTCCTCCTCCTCTTCTTCTTCTGCCTCTGCCTCTGCCGCCTCCTCCTGCGCGCCGCGCCGCACCGCCGGTAAGCTCCCTGCGCGGGGCAGCGATGCCGCCGCTCGTGTGCCCGTGTACGCGAGGAAGTGCAGCCAAGGCAGGGCTGACACTCATTCCGCGCTCTGCCGCTTCCTCTTACCGCGCCGGCACGACGCGCCGTGTCCGGCCGGGACAGGCGCTCCCTGCAAAGCGGCGCGGCTGCCGGTCACGGGGAGCGGGGCGTCCTTTGGAAGGGGCCTCGTCGTCCCTGTGAGCCCCGTCGAGTATTGGAAGGTGGCAAAAATGAGGATGATGTGCTAGTTGTGTTGCGCTCCTTTGAGTCCAAGACACCGGTGCTGTGAGAGAGGTGTATCTCAAAGCAGCAATTATAGATATCATAGATATTTATAATAATAGATATTTTTTGCACGTTTTGTTCTTATTTTTGTTCTTATTTTTTTTTAACTCATCGTCTTTTGTGGTTTCAGAGCAGAAATATTTATTAAAATTGAACTGCTTAATTCTTACAGTATAATCTGGACTGGGTGTGCTGAGTGCCAAGAAGCAAGCAGCTTCCAGTACAGTGCTAACAGGGACATTTCATTCTTAAAAATATTAAATGCTAAACATTTTTTTTTCCTTGTGACTTGTATCCCACAGCTGTCTATTCATGTTGGACACACTGTGACACTGTGTCACTGTGCAGTTCTTAGAGGAATTAGAGGAACGTCTTTTCTACCAGTTTGGGGGGAAGTGCATTAAATTGAATGCAAATAGCTGTACAAAATTGAAGGTCTGAAAAGCCACGTTTTTCTGTCCTGTAATAGTGCTAAACTATCTTAAAATTTTGAGGAAACCAAAGAACAGTAACAATAATCAAAATAAAAGGAAAGGTAACACAAAAAAAATAGCTATTCGTATTTGTGCTACTTGTAGCTAGGAAGGAATGACCTCTTTAGTGGAACTTGCAGGATGGAGAGGGTTGGAAAACAGCCATTGCTTGATGTACCTCTTTGTTGTAGAGAGGAAATCATGGTTATGCTGAAGATTTCATCTTTCCTTGCTGTTTATGCCTTGGTTGTGTGCCAGATGGACAGCTTCCAGGCAGCCCCAGTCAGGTAAGAAGCTGGTCCTGTTGCTGAGTGCTATGTCTGAAAATGCTTAATATTCTTTAGAGGTCTAGGAGGGAAACAGACTACAGTGAAGGAGAAAGGTGGCTGCTTTTTATGCTGTATTTGACATTGTGGCTTTTTGATTACATACATAAAATGCCTAACGCTGCGCATGAGGGTGGTTTACGTATTCACATCGCTGAAAGACACTGTCAATGACATGCAGTAAAACGCATGTCAAACCCCTCTCTTCTGCTCGTGGCTCTCTGCAGCAGTCTGGGTTTTATTCACTCTGCTTTGCTTGCCTCTGCTTAGACCTGGCTTGGAGTCCATAACAGATCGAGTGACCCTCAGTGATTATGAAGCTCGGAGGTTATTAAATGCACTGGTGAAAGAGTTCATACAGATGACAGCAGAAGAGCTGGAGCAAGCCTCTGAGGGAAACAGGTAAGGACTGCAGTCCTGGGCAGGAGAAAGGCAATGGGAGAATGTTATGTGTTTGAAATCTAGCAAAAACCATCCTAGCAAAGACACTACAGGTCAAGGTTTTCTTGTTTCCTTGGTATTATGGCTAACTGTGGTCAGCTAACTGGTAAAGGATGATACTGCAGAGACATCCTAATGCTGGTGTCAGAATGTGTTCCACCTAGTTAACCTGCCTCTATCTGTCTCTTACATTTGAAAGTAGAGGGCGATTTGATCTTGAATGAATGGGTTGTGTTAAAATATGGCAGCAAAAGGTACGTCTTCTAGTGGGAGTGTTAGGGGTGATTCAGTCACTCTTGGATTCTCTGTCGTGAAAGTGCATGCTGTTGTAAGGCATGGAAAATCCCTGGCAGAGAGGATGTGTTCCTCCTAATGCACTCTCCCTTAGACCAAAGGCATGCAAGAAGAGCACTTGCATTATCCTAACAGGATTTGCATTGCAATGCATGGTGATGTATGAGAGACTGAACAGCATGCTGGAATATGTGGGGAAGTAAGCTTCCTGACCTCTGACTATGAGCATCCAAAAGGCTAATGAACTTGCTTGTCAACAAAGTTGGATTAATTGAAACACTGTTTTCCTTCTGAGTGCTTTTGTATGAAGTTGCCTTGCATGGTATGTGATGCAGAGGGTTTGGATTTATTTTGAATTAATTTTTAAGTTATCTAACCAGATTTTTTTGTAGGGAAGAAATGCATGAACATGCATGTTTGAGGTTACTCTTCCTTTGGGCATGTTTTTATTTTTTCCCCCCTGCAGCCTGGATAGACCCATTTCCAAACGCTGTGCCAGTCTGAGTACTTGTGTGCTGGGCAAACTGTCTCAAGAACTGCACAAATTGCAAACTTACCCTCGCACTGACGTCGGGGCTGGAACTCCTGGCAAGAAACGAAATGTGCTGAGTGACCTGGAACATGAACGCTATGCAAACTATGGGGAACCTCTAGGAACCAACTAGACATGCTTATTTCTCCCCCTCTCCCTTTTTTAACTTGATGCATGTGGATCTAACTTTGATTGCTAACTTTGCTATGTTCTTTTGATTTTGTTTTTGACAGAGAATGTTTGAGATGGACCTAATGTTAGGAAGACAGAGAACATAACATGCATACCAAGCTAGGGGAAAAAATAAATAAAAATGATCAGCACTGCCTTGACATTTCAAATGATTTTCTTAGACACTGATTAAAAAAAACCTAAACAAGGTTCTTCATTTCTGGCTGCTAAACGTACAAGTACATTCTTTCTTTTGTGCTTGCCCATGCACTTATTCAATAAACCTATTTTTCTACAAGGATTAGATCTGCTTGTCTTAGTAACTTGTTTTAGAACGTGAGATTTCTAGATAAGGCTAGAAAAATTTTGCAATGTCTTAATGTTCAAGAGAGGCAATGCAAGTAATTTCTAGAAAAACTAAAAGAGAGCTTAGAAGTCAAAGTTATACATATACGTTAATATGTAGGACTGTAATTGGCATACATGCAATCCTATTGGTAAGGATCCTAAGAAGCAAAGTAATCAGGAAAGGCTCATACATATTCATTCAAACAAACTAGAAATGTAAACCTTTTTAAAACTGGGTACTGAACATGTCCAGGTAAGAATTTTGTGTTATTTTCCTTTTCTCTTCTTATTTTACAATAGGTCTTTGCACTAGTATATTTCAAACTTGTATATCTTTAAAATATTTGAATTAATTTGCAATTCACCATATTATATTTTCTTTAATTAAGAGCCAAAACCAGATTTCCGTATAGTTCTGTTGCATTACTGCATCTATCTGTCTTGTAATTCAGAAAATTGGCAGTAGTGTTACACTCTTCATTGTTAACATTAATAAACTGTCTTGTGATGCTTATCTGACAAAAATCCCTCCTACTGCAAGAAAAAGCCATTGCTTAAGTAGAAAGTTCTTCAAGCAAGGACTGTGTGAATCTGTATGCTTTAAAGTTCCCATCTAGCAAAATTGTTAGCTGTAGACTGAACTCTGAGCACAGAACTAATACTGTTGAAGTCTGTGAACTACTTCCTTGATGAAGTGCTGCAGAAGGCACAGGTCAAATTTCAGGAAAGAGAGGATTCCCCCATTCCCATTAAGTACCTGGAAGCAGTCTGTTTAGTTCAGCCTCTGAAAGCAACTGTGTAGGTACAGCCCTTTCTGAGTCACTGACAAAGCTCCTGCGCTCATCAGTGATGCTGGAATTCCAGGTGTTTTCTGGGTGTTATGGAGCATAGGTGTTAGAGTGAGAAGTGAAAGATCAGTGTCTGTTACTGCCCTTCAGCAGCACCAAGTGAAAATGCAAATCTGAGCTTTTGGATGAAGTGGTAAAATGGTCCTGACCTGGACCTCCTTGGCACCTCTGTGTGGTGATGCCTGTCTGGAGGCAGGCAACAGCTCAGGAGTTGCTGCAAATCTGGCCTCACTTAGTCTTCAGTCCAATTGCCCAGGAAAAGCAAGGCTTGTGCACCTTTTGTAAAGTGAGCCTGACATTTAGAAAACTGTGAAGATGCATCTTTTAGCACTTGTAAGCTGTGCATACAGAAGGTGCAAATGCCTTCTGCCCAGCAAGCCTGGTTTTTCTGCTATAGAAGAAAGTATCCCAGCCATAGCATCCCTTACTGATGTTCCATTGCATGCAGAGTGTGTGCTGTGGCAACTAACTCTGCCTTTTCCTTCTGAAAAGCAGTGTCACAGCACAGAAGCGGGCGTGCAACACAGCGACCTGCGTGACCCACCGCCTGGCGGACTTCCTGAGCAGGTCAGGGGGAGTGGGCAAGAACAACTTCGTACCAACCAACGTGGGATCCAAGGCCTTTGGCAGGCGAAGAAGAAGCGTTCAGATATAAAAAGCTGTGTGATAATGTGAACACGGTAAATACATTGCAATAGCCGGAATCCCACAGTGCAGGCAACCTGTGGCACTATTAAAGTTTTCATTTTGCTGCATGAAGAATAGATCTACAGTGGTAACCCCTGAGAAAGCAGGGCAAGTAACAGTATAAAAAAAAGATGTTAAAAATAGAACAAAACAATGTTTAAACTGTAAACTTCTGTAGATGTTCTGCTTGGATAACTAGTTTCATAGCACATTAACTAAACACAACAATTTGTTTGGAATTATTTGCTTACTTTACCAGTATCATTTCATTATCAACATATCAGTAACTCTGGTTTTCTTTTTTTCAGATTGCAATGAGACTGAAAACTCGACTTTAATTTCTAATGGAAGCAACTCTTCTCCATAAATTAAGACAGCCAAAAAGAAGATTAATTTTTCATCCTAATATTGAAAATGTTTTATTTAATACAAATGAAAAACCACTTCTGTTATGTATAGTACAAGAGAATCTAGTTATTAAAGTTAAATTATTGTATATTCTTTTTATATGCAACTCTATTTCAAATAAAATGTGACAGCATCTATTATTTATTTATCTTCCAGCTTATGTGATCCATGCTACTTATCCTGGCCCTACTGCCAAATCTCGGGGATTATACTAAACTGCTGCCTGGCAAGGCATATGTGTATTATACAGTGTGCTGTGCCTTGATGTAAAACAACTAACCTGATTGTACAGTATGTTTAAAAGAAAATCACTTCAATATTGTATTATTTGTGAATTTACGCAAAATTAAAAAAGGTATTTTAGATACACTTGGATTGAGAAACTGATTTTTCATTTGGACACATTTATGGAAACATTTTGGCTCTAAGCCAACATCATTGCAGATCAGCTAGCCCATTGATTAGCTCCAGCATTATTAACTATAAATATTAGGATTTGAGTCAAAAGTTCAGAATGGAAAGAATATCTGCTTTTTATATATATTAAACCCCAAAAACCAAAAGACACCACTTAGTGAGACTTAGTGCTAGAAAAATATGAAGAAGCCACAGTTACATTTAGTAAAACCGTGGAGACAAATTTCATCATGTATAGCTTTAGACTAAATATTTTTATACAGGATGTAGTTCAGCTGTAATGGCCTCGCTTACTCTGTGGATTTTTGTGTAAGGTCAAAAAGGGAATTAGAAAGAAAGTGAAAAAGAAGCTACGGAAATGGACATTTCTTTGAAGCAATCCTGAGGCAGAGTCTATTTAGGGACCAGGGATAAATAATTAGAGTGAGTGGAGAAGAGGGTAGCTGGAAGCATTCCATGGACTTCTAAGTAGTGCTGCCAACTTCCTTCTTAAAGCTGCTGCTGTTTCACTTTAGCAGCTGAGTCAGATATTTGTTTAGATTTGTTTCGTGCTTTACAGCCTGACCCTAAAATCTGCTTCATCAGTTCAAATGACTTCCAGAACGGGTAAGGGAAGGGACCACACTGGGTCTTTGCTCCAGTCTCCCTGCTCAGGCAGGGTCATCCCAGAGCACATTGCACAGAATTGCATCCAGGTGGTTCTTGGCAATCTCCATCTTGCTGTGCAAAGTAGAGGTGAAGGCTCTTACAGTATCTCTGTCTGTCTCTGCTGCAGGTGTAATAGCAAAAGAGAAGCTTGGTCAGCCCAATGTAGACACAGTCAGTAAGGCCTCCCAGTGATGACGCTTCTATACCATGCTCATTTGTGGCTATGGTTTTACTCCCTGGGGAACACTTCAGCCCTGGTAAGTCAGTGTGCAAAGTAGATCTTGTAGGAGATAAAAAACAATCTAGAGGGAAAAGCTTCAGTGCCCAAATGGCCAAAGAAGTGATGTTCAGGCTTGGCTTTCAAATTTGTTGCCCAGACGTAGTCTAGTGCTTTCCCCTCCCCCATTTTCCTCTGCAGTATCTGAGTTTGGCTGTAACTGGGTGTCTTATGCCTACACGGTGAACCATCACACGGTCTTAGTGCAAGGATCTGGTTGGATTAGACCAAACTGCCAGTTTTGGAGTCTGTAAGCATTCTTCACCATGTTTCAGGTACTTTTCCCCATTTTTCTTTACACTAAGTGGGGGTCATATTCTGGGATCCCCTGGCTACCCCAGCAACACCTTTCCCTGTCACTGCAGATCCTCTGGGCACAGGTGCCAGTGTGTCTCTTTTGTTCCCTACTACAGCACTGAAAAGTTTAATCTTCTCCAAGATAAAATACTAAGTGTATTTATACACGTAATTTAGTGATTCATATTCCATAAGAAGCCAGGCAATGTTCCTAGACCCCTTCTGGCTTTGAAATCTAAATGGTCAAACAGTTTATTTTTTCCATTTATAGCCATTCTCTGCTGAGAGGCACCTGAGTCTGCGTCATGTAATTGAATGACAACTATAGTGTCCATCTAGTCTAAAAACTATTAGTCCTTCTTTTCAGTTCCATGAAGTTATGCATTTTTTCTGTCAGACAAAGGGATTTTCTTAGGGTAACACTGCACACCAAAACACAAACCTAACATGTAAAACATTCTAGTAACCTTAGTGCTGGTTTTTACATTGTCCTGGTTGTAGGAAAGTTGGATGAAACTTTTGATACCTGTTTTTCATTTTGATTTTTGTTTTCTTTTTCCTTCAGAAGAAATAGCTACTTTCTTATCTTGAGATCTCTTCCTGCTGTATCTTCTCATTAGAACCTCTGTCTGCACAGCAGGTCAATACACTCATCTATACATACCCTTGCAAAGGACAGAGAGCCAAAGCACTATGGAAATAAGGGCAAATATGGAAAAAACTGAGGGTCTTTCCATCCCTTTCCATCATGTGAAGGGACAGAAACCTTCACTACAAAACTGAGTTGCTCAGTTGCTGCCTTCAGAAGAAGCAGATTGTTATTGAAACAGGAGAAAAGCAGAGATCTAAAAACTAATTAAAAAAAAAATATATATATACTTTAAGGCATTGAACATGGCAGAAGGAATTGCAAAGCTGCTAAAAGGTTGTCAATAGCTTTGGCTGACTGTGAACAGGTGGGAGAAATTGTTTCCATTTTAAAAAAGTACTGTTCTGGGTTATATTGCCCAAATTTATCTGCTCTTAAATAAACCCCAAACTTGTACCCCAGAAGAAAATTTGTTTTGGAATTAGCATTTAAGAAGGTAAAGTATGGTTTCTAATGTACTTATCTTTCCATTTTAGTTACATTGCCATTCAAAGCATGCTTAAAGCTGGTGCAGTATGTATGAGTGGCATCAAACTCAAGGCGGTGAAGACACTACTGATCAGTCATGCACAAGTGTCTGTATTCTTGTTTATGGGGCAGTATCATCCTGGCTAGCTATGTGTTTTCTTTAACTGTTGGGGGTTTATTTTTTTTTCAATCTGTGTGCAAATGAAGGTTTTGGGAGAGTACTGTGCAAGTAAAGGCAAATCGGGAAGAAATTTACAAGAATATAATATCTGAGGGTAATTTATTTAAGACTGTCTTCATGTAACTATAGAGTTTTGGGGCTTTAATTTGCAGATTGTTTTCTAGTGGTTTCATTTTCTAGTACAAATATGGACACATGCACCATGTGGGCCCAGGAAAGGTTATGAATTTTGCCCAGTCCTCTCTGCTCTGTGCTGATGGGAGGTAAAAAAGCACCATCTTGTGGCCAGTGACTAAACACAGTGAGAGTCGGGCATCCAGTGATCCCTCAGATGCTTTTGCCTTGCCAGTGGGTGCAGCTTCCAGCTGGACACGAGCAGGGGCAGCCACTTGTGCTGACGACAGGAGCAAACTCACCTGCCCTCCTGCTGTTGTCACACCCACCGTTCAGGGCTGTGAAACCACAGCAGGTATCAGGCAGCTGGTGCTGTACTGGCTGATGGGTAACAGGAGCTGACACCAACACACGTCCCCATGGACCTTTGCAGCTGCCAAAACAGAGATGCAGGAGCTGTTTGTCTGGGTGTTTTTTGTCAAGGGACAGGTGGTCTCCTGTTCCTACACACCTGACTGAGTTTTTGATTCAGGATCATTCACCAGGACATCACTGCATATATAGCTAGAGCACCATTTTGAAATAACCCAAGTGAACTTTCACTGTGGCTCTCTCCAGATATTTAGATCATTTTTTTTCCTCCTTCTGTTAGTGAAATTTAATTCATCTTCCTGAAAGCTTCCATTATCTGCAGTGTGAGAAAGGAGCAGAGCTAATGCTATTGCTTCTGACACTGAACACTGCCAAAAGCAACTTATAGCAGGCAGTAGTAAATTTTGGTATTGGTTATCTAATCCAGCATTGTCATGTCTAATTAGTAGATTGAAATCTCTACGAGGTGAATAGTTTAAAACATGCTAGAGAATTTGGGTCTGTACATTTTTCTAGACTGAACTGTCTCAGAACAGGTGAATACTCATTAGAGACAAACTGGTCTTTTCAGGCCTGGCTTCACCCATGTTGGACACTGGCAGCTTGGCTCCAAGCTGGTCATGCTCATTGCTTCTGACAGTCAGCTGAATGCTGCCCTGGCAGCTGGAAGGGGTTTCCATAGTGCACACATTTGCTGCCTCTTTACTGCTCTAAAAGGCATCCTATCTTTCCACTGTTCTGTACAGAGTTGTTCTTTACTCATGCCTTCTAAAATTGTTCTTTACTACAGAAAATGTCCAAGGAGTATAGTACCTTTTTTTTTTTTTTTAGTTGCAGAAAGTAAATAACTTCCACTTCTATATTATGCCAAACATTGCAATACTTTCTCTATGAGATTTCTTAGCTCTTTGAGATTTTTCACTCAATGGAGTAATCAGAATCATTGCAACATTTCTCTTTTCTTTTTATTCTTGGCTTTATCACAATTCTTATTTGCACCAATTGCTCTTTTGGCTGGGGTTGAGCTGGGATCCCAGCTAAACTATTAGTGTCACCTCCACGAAAGCAAATATTGCCTTTAAAATTCTGAATGTGTTCCTCTGGGCAGGGTTTTTTATACCCCGTAATGTGTGTCAAAATATTCCCACTTGGATTACATTCATATTGGCTGTTCACAAAAGATGATTGCACTCTTGCTGATTTGGTTTTCTATTTTTTTTTCACACTTCTTCTCTTTTTCAATGGTTTTTCCTAACAGCATCTTGTCACATCAGCACATAAGGCAATTTGACATTTGCATTAATCTATTCAGTGTCCATGAACTACAGCAGATATCCATTTGACTTTCCAACTGCTCTTTGAGAGCCTTCAAGCCATTCTGCTTGGAGGAGCCTGCATGGGAAGGAGTGTTGTTGCCTGCAGGTGACAGTCATGTTTACCTAGAGACACAGGTAAAACAGTCTTGAGTAACCACGACCAAGGTTGTCTTAAATAACTGCTTCCAAGATTGCCAGCAAACATGAGCGCTTGAGATGCCTGCAGCTGTGCTAAGAGAGAAAATTGCCTTGGGATAAAGCAAAGGAGAGGAAGCTATGATGGCTTGAAACACTGAACAGTTTGTGTAATTCTGAAGTGTGAATGCAAAAGCAGCATTGTTTGGGAGCTACCTGCCAGGCACCTCAGGACCCTGATGGGCCACCTATCATGTTAGAGTACAGAGGTTGGAGAGGACAGCCAGATTAGTGTTTTCAGTATGTTATCTTATTTTTCTTAACATGGTGTTTTGTTTTCTTCAACACCAGCTGAGAGCTGCTGGTGTTCTGACAAAGTCCCCTCTGTCAGCTGGTTCAGGAAGGCTGGATGTCCTTGGTTGTAGAGGCTGATGGGTTGGTTTAGGATTCATAATCATAAGGAAACATTTGCTGTTTGGAAAATCAGAGGTTTTGCTTATTTTTTGTTTGCTTCCTCAGGCCATTTCTGCTGGTATTTGGTTTGTGTGGCAAGGTTTGGCAGCAGGGTGGCTTCTGAGAGGCCACTAGAAACTTCTGCTGTGTCTGATGAAGGCAATTCTAACTGGCTCCAAGATGGACACAAGGCTGAGCCCACCAGTGGTGGTAATAACACCTCTGTTAAGTCCAGGTAGAAGAGAGGGGTGGGGAAAGGTATTTTAAAGATTTGGTTTTACTTCTTGTTATCTTACTCTTATTTGATAGGTAATAAATTAATTTTCAGAAGTTCAGTCAGCTTTGCTTATATTGGTAAGTGCTGAGTGATCTCTCACCATCCTTATCTCATCCCATGAACCTTTCATTTTATTTTCCTTCCCACGTTCAGTTGAGGATGGAGAGGGACAGAGATGCTTTGGTGGGCACCTGGAGAATAGCCAGGGTCAACCCACCACACTGAAGGAGCTTCCTCATATGGCTATTTGGGGTCTTTATAGTTTTTCTGTTAGCTTAGTGTTTAGCTTTGCAAACACTTTGAAAGTCCAAATCAATTATGTCTGACACATTAATTTACCCATTATTCTGCTGACATGCTTGAAAGACCTTCACCTTAGAGGTCTTCACTGTCTCTCATTGTTGAGGGAGCTGATTATTCTAATTAACATATGTTCCTAAAAAACTTGCATGGATAGCTTATAATTCCATTTTTAGCTCATGTTATAACCATGTTTTTATATGGAACAACATCATAGTTACTCTTAGTGGGTAGGAATGGCCCATTATTGCAAGTGAATCCCAAGCAAGTGCATTAGGGGAAGGATGACAATCCTTCCAGTGCAGTGACATGTGGACAGGAAGATTTTATCTATGAAATAGGCTTAGTAGCTTAGAGGTGCTTTTTAACATGTCAGTCCTCCTAGATGGGATGAAGAAGACCATGTTTCCAGGGATGTTTTCAGTGTGTGTACATTTTCCAAGCAAAGTTTTTACCCTTAGTTAATGCAGTCCTCTCCTCATAGGCTGGAACAGTCTTCTTTATCATCTTACCATTAAAGGTACTATTTAAGAGTGAAATTAGTTATGAAAATTAATATTGCATTGTGTTCTTAATGTAGTAAAAGCAGAGGATTAAATAAAAAAAGGAAATAGATATGACCTTCAAATGTTGGAATTGCAGAGTTTAAATGAAAACTGCTTTAGTTTTTGTTTAAAAGACTTACAGATAAACAGATAAGAGACCAAGTCAATTGAAACACGATGTAATATTGACAGTGAAGTCAAAGATTTTTTCATAAAATTTATGCATTTGTTATTACTTGTTTAAGCTTATTCCTGGTAAGGTTACACATTTCAGTGTAAAAAGAGTTTTGTTTGAATTGTGTGAAGTTGCCTTTTGCTTTCCTTTTCTAACTTAGGTTTTCAGAAGATGCAAAATGTCTTTATTGTACTTTTTTCTACTAAACAGTGGCAGAGGTATCTATTACTTTGCTCCTCATGTGTGAAAACACTGTTTTTATAACTGTGTACTTTAAAACCGGATGCATTTAGTATTTAACTTACTGAAATGTCTTTGTGACTGAAGTTTTTGATAGGATTAGGGTTTTTATTTTGTTATTCCAGTGACTTTCTGAAAGATAATAGAATACCACCATATAGCAACAGCATCTCCAAGTGCAGGAATGGTAACTCAAAGCCATAGCCCTGTGTCCTGTCTCTTGGTAGCACAGATTGCCAGTCTTCTACTTGCAGAAAGAACAGCCCAGGTATCTCAGGGTCCATAAAACCTTTCTCTCACCGCAATCACCAGTATTTCCCCTCAACAAAAATTTTATGTCTTATTTTGTATCTCTTGCAACATTTGCAGAGGCTGTGCTTTAGAGGCTGCCACTGGTGTCACTCTAATAAGTGGCAGGTAGGATTTGAGGTAAAGCCTCTACTCTTACAAAAGCTTATAATTTGGCAGGTGAAATACACTTCTAGTTCAGGTGCTTTTGATGATATCATAGAATCAGAATGGTTTGAGTTGGAAGGGTTGAAGATCATCTAGTTCCAAACCCTGCCATGGGCAGGGACACCTTCAACTAGTCCAGGCTGTTCAGAGCCCCTTTGAGCATTTTCATGGATGAGGCATCCACATCATCTCTGGACTACCTATTCCAGTGCCTCACCACCGTCCCAGTAAAGAATTTTTTTCTAATACCTGATATAAACCTACTCTCAATTTGAACCCATTTCTTCTTGTCCTGTCACTATATGCTCTTGCAAAGAGCCTTACCCCATCCTTCCCATAAGTTCCCATCAGGTACTGGAAGGATGCTCTAAAGTTTCCCCATAGTCTTCTCTTCTTCAGACTGAAAAATCTCAATTCTTTCAGCCTTTCCTCATAGGAGAGGTACTCCATCCCTTTGATTAACTTGGTGTCCCTCCTCTGGTCTTGCTCCAACAGGTCAAAATAAAAGTTAACTTGGTTGTCTCTCACAACCAGCCAGCTTTAAGCTGGTCATGCTCCATCAGCCTCCTAAACTCTGCAAGAAAACTGCTTTCTCTGTCAGCCTGTGGACACCAGGATTAAATTTTTATATGGGCCTGTTCACTTCCACAGCCAGGTTTGCTATCTTATCAGAAATTCAACCTGAAACCTGAGGAGTTTCAAAAAGCAAAGGCTTTAGTGTACTGATTAGAAAAGCCTGTGATTTGTGTATCAGGTGCTTTTTGCTGTATGCCATAAAATGACCTTATTTACTATCCCATATGTCTCACAGCTCATTTTTTTCTCAACATCAGTATGTCCAGTTCAGTTGGTGTTTCTCTGGTGAGCTGAATCTCTTTTACAGCACTCATAGAAGACTCTAAATTGATGTAAATATAAACTGTACCTATAAAGCCCATTTATGTTGCTACAGAAGTATGAAGTGCCTTTACGATAAACAAGAATATAGACTAACATTTTCATGTGTTCATTTTTGTCTGAAGTTTAAGTTATACCTGGGAAGAAGAGAGGGAAGGGCATTTCACTTTCTGTTTTAGTAAGTTTTTAGTGTAGACTGTGTAGAAATGAAAAGTATATAAACCTTCTCAAGTTAAGGGAGTGATTGGTAAATACATCTTCTAGAAGCTAGAGGGCACAGGAGCCACAGAAAGGCTCTGGTATAACTCAGTTACCAAGAAGTGTGAGTGAGTCAGAGTAACTTTTAAGTCTTTTTACATAAAATGGTACTTGCTACTCAAGTTCAAACCAATTTTGTTCCCTTTCTGAAAAGCAGTGATTGAAAATCAGAAATGTCTTTCTGGTTTTGTATCAGTTTTGTATAGTCTCAAGCAAAATCAATTATTTGTATTGCTATTGATCTAAATGAAGATGTTAAACAGGCTTTCTATATTTAATCCAGATTAGCTCAGGAATGAGTTTATATTTTGCAGGAGATCCTATTATTAACCATGAATACATAACTACTGATAACTGCTTAAGTGGATAAGATCAAAGGTGAGTTCATGGCATAGAAGGATTGCTGTTCAGCATAATAACCACAGACTTCAGATTTTCTCTTGTGTAGCTGGTCTGGTTGAAGCATTGTATAACTTTTCTTCAGCCCTATGCAGTTTTTCTGTGATAATGAGGTCCTGCTGTGTTTTATGTTTCAAGCCTTGTGTCTACTCATGTAATACCTGCTTGAGAGGGACACTGGCAGACTTTTTGTGGTATACACCAATCCTTATTTTGTTTGCATTTTGAGAATAAACTTCACAGGGCTTACCGTTAACATGTAAGAGGAACAGAGTGTCCTGACCTGCTCTTTGAAAGACCTTCCTAAATTCTGGTGTGTTTTGTTTTCAATTCAAAGTAAACCAGTAAGAGAATTTTGCCACAGTCTGTAAAGGAGACAAGATGTATTAATTTGTTTATACTGAGTTTCTCAGGTCAGTTGACTTTCTCTCTTAAACAGAAAATCAAAGGTCCTGCAGGTTTGTAGGATTCCAGCATTCCCTTCAGCCTTTGTGAGTTGCTGTGTTTTCCACGGGTTTTATGCCTAAAGCCAGATGGGTGCTGAACCACAGGATGATATTGCAGCAAACAAAACAGGACTGGTGGAGTAATGAAGCTCCACTGAATTATTCATTGGGTTTTGAATGATGTACAGGGAGCTATAGTGAACAGCCCTGAAGATGAGAGCTGTGCCAGGCACAGCCCTGCCTGGACCATGCACCTGACCTGTTTTCCCAGGTAGGCATCCACAAAAATGGATGTCTTGTATAAATGAGCTGGAAAACTGTTTGGTAGCTGTCCAAGAAGAAGAATAAGAATTCATCTAAGAACAATCAATCTAATTCCAAAAAGAGCCTAGTTAAGTGCATGCTCCAGTGCAATGGGCATAAAATTAAAAGCATGTTCAAGTACTTTGCTGCAAAGCAATGGACTTCCACACATCTTTAAAGAGAAGCACATCTTCAGGCTTGTTGGCTGAAATCTGATGATGGCTCATAGTAAATATCAGAGATAACTACAAGAACACAGAATATGTCAACACAGAGAGCTTTTGAAAAACTAGTGTGTTCCCATAACACAATTTTAGCCTATGAAGCATTTTCCCAGCTGACCTTTGGAAACTGAGGAACAGTACAACCTCATCCAAAAGGTAGGTATCTCTATGTAATGGTGCTCCCACTGCTGTCATGGTTTAATAATGATCAGGGATGTGTTAATGTACCAAGTGGAGATGTTAAAAGATGGTGTCCAGCTCAGGCAGAGAAGCTGGAATGGAGAGAGTTGTGATGGTGAGGCCAACTGTGTCTATAAAATGAACTGGCCTTTTGAATAAAAAAGTCTTTGGAGGTTTATTTTTGGGTGGTTCTGTGAAGAAGTTTTTGCTGAAGCCCTGCCAGTAGTGGTGGTGAGTGAAGCATTGTTTCACTCTACAGCTCTGGAGGAAAGATCATATTGGCATGGGGGGAAGGTAGAAACCACTCTGTAGGATGATCTTGGCATCCAACCCTCCCACCCTCCCAAAAGAAAGTTTGTTCTTCAAAATCCCATCAGAAACTTTGGTGGAAGGATTAAAAGGTTCAAAATTACCACATGATAGTTTGATTGATGGTATTCACTCAGAGAATCACTGGCAGGGAGAATCATGCTGTCACTTCAGATTTGTGTTGGGCTTAAATGTAGTAGTGAAGAGGGTGCTATAAGAAAATCCAAGAGCAAAAGAGTGGGTGATACCAGAGGGTTTGAGAAACATGCAGTGTCACGAGATCTGAGGAGTTACAAATACTGTTCATTGGGTGCCATCTGTGCTGTCTACTCAGTGAGGCAGAACCTTGTAGTAAAAAGAGAAAAAAAGAGGATAAGCATAGAAGTCAGAGCAGCATTTTGAACTGGGTAATAACGAGTCAAGGGAAAGCTGGTTCACCCAAGCTTTCCTGTATGTGACTTTGTATCTTACATAACATCTTTTTGACACTGTATAAGTATAAAATCCAAGTATATAGTAATATGCAGTCTAGTTTAACTCAGCCGATACTCCATTTTAGGTGTCTGGTTCCTTCTGATGGCGGTCACTGCTAAGAGCTGTCATACTACTTGAAATTACCTGAGAACAAGGTACACATGTTCCTTCACAGAATAATTTTTCTTTAATCCTCTAATATTTTTTTTAAAAAATGTAATTTACAATTTATTACAATGCTTTTCTTATTCGTTGAAGGGAAAGTAAAGCTTTTTAGTATGCCTTGTAATTCTAGAGTAAAGTTTAGCAAATTAATCTGATACTTTGTCACAAGTAGCCAATAGGTTTTTTTTGCTACTGGATATCAAAGCATATGGCTATTGGAGACTGTGACTCTGCTTAAAGGCATTGTTTTCCTCACAGTAATTTGTGGGAGACTGAGACATGGTTAGTCTTTACAGTACAGGTTTTAATTTAATACAATGTTATCAACTTCATGTAGTAGAAGACTGCTTTCTTTAATTTCCCTGCAGCAGATGTGCATACCACCTTTGCTAGCTCCATTTGGTGAGACCACGTTGCTAGGCAGAGGCATGGAAAAGTCTTACTGTTGTTTCCCTGAAATTATACATATTTATGTGTTGCCACTGTCACAGGCCTCCTTGCCTGGGGACTGGAGCTATCTGCAGAACTGGGTTTGGTACTTTATTCTCTTCTGAGCTTGACTTTCAAGAGATCATAATCTTTCAGGAGAAGGTAGAGCAATGAAAAACCATTCATTCTAAAAAGTTATATACTCTTGGCTTCTGTACAATGGGCTTGCAATTTTTAACTTGATATTTTTTTGTGATATCTTTGTGTATAGGGCTGAAATAGGATGATGATCAGTTACTGCTGCTCTGAACTTTTGACACTCTCGCTGGCTGTTTTCTGTATGTTATTCCCTATCCGGTCCAGATGTTTCTGCATATGAGCCACCCAGCCATTCAGCTTGGTTTTTTTTGGATGGCAAAGTCTTGATTTTGTCTTGTGATGGAAGACAACATTAGAATGTGGAGACTACCCATTTTTTGTGGAAGGACTCCAGCGGCTTTGACATTCTTGAATGATTGGATGTGGTTAACAGAGGCATAATATTCAACTGCTGCTTTAAAACTGACCTTGGAAGGGGTTGTGTGTTTTCTGTAGTGTTTCACTGCCCTATTTTGGGTGCCCTATTATGTGTTTCTCAGAGTCTGTAATCTGAGCTTGTAGAAATGCCACGTGAATGGCCCTTGGGATCATTGGGACTCCTCTCAGCCCGTGTTTGACTGATGCTGCCTGCAGTCTGTGCTCCCAAGGGGCCTTGATGTTTTAAGCTCAAGTTTGGATCTGTTCCTCCCTGGAAACATATGTTGACTCATAGTTTTTCTTAAAAAGAAAAACTCTTCAGGCCAGATTTCCAAACTAACTCTGCACCAAGCAGGTCTCACTAGGATGACAGAGTCTGGCTGAGCACTGCATCCATAAATAAGACAAAATGAGAAGATTTTTCAGAAAAGCTGACTTTGGGATATCTTGGCAAAACCCTGATTAAACTCCTTGTTTTGGGCCACAGTGCTTGTATGGGTGGGAAGAGCAGGTGGAAACCTGGCCTTTCCACTGAACTGTTGGCCTAGGTCAGGCTGTCTGAGAAATGAAAGACTGGGTTTCTTCAAACTTTGTCTGTTGCTTGCACATTACGTTGATGGAATAAATCCAGGAGGGATGCAGAAAAGGAGAAAGGAAACTTATGTTTTCTAGTAAGAAGATTAAGAAAAAGCTTGAGTGGTCATTGTGCAGGGACTTTGTGTGTGTCTTGCTGTAGGTGCTACCCAATTACTTCGGGGGCAAGGCAGGGCAAAGGCTAAGCAGGAATTGAGAATGCACAGAAGTGAGACTATATAAAAAGTAAAATAGAGATGAACTGGAAAGGGCTAAAATTCAAACCTTTAATTCAAAGAGGGAAGACCATTCTGTTTCACCACCTTTCAGGTTTTTGGAAGGCCAGTTCTGGCTACAAGCTGTGTGAAGAAATTTGCCCCAATCCTAACAGAATTTGAA
Organism: Xenops minutus; assembly: GCA_035221455.1. Classification (NCBI taxonomy): domain Eukaryota; kingdom Metazoa; phylum Chordata; class Aves; order Passeriformes; family Furnariidae; genus Xenops; species Xenops minutus. The sequence continues at coordinate 11,927,319 of JAWWEE010000158.1, forward strand.
AGGCTGTTTAACCTTCATTGGATTGTTGTGGTTTAACCTGACAAACAGATAAACACCACACAGCCACTCGGGCCCTCTCCTCCTGCTGCCAGTTGTATGGGGGAGAGAACTTGGAAAAAAGAGGAAAATGCATGGGCTGCAATAAAGACAGTTCAATGAGAGGGAAATGAAAGGGAAAATAACAACAAGAATAACAGTGATAGAAGAATTAGGAAGCACAAAACAAGTGATGCTCTGTGCAATTGCTTACCACCCACCAACTGATGCCCTGCCAGTTCCTGCACAGCAGCTGCCCTGGCCAACTTTTCCCCCAGTTCACATGTCATATGTCATGGTATATCCTTGTGCCCACCCACCCTCTGCTCTGCTGTGGTGGAGTGAGAAGCTCAAAAGACCCAGTCTTGTACAAACACCATTTAGCCACAAGTAAAACATCAGTGTTTTGTCAACATTATTCTCAATCCTAAATCCAAAACACAGCACTACTTCCTACTAATTAGGAAGAAAATTAACTCTATTCCAGCTGAAACCAGTACATGGAAGAAATGAGAAAGAGGAAAAGGAAATCCAGGCTCAGTAGAAAGGATCGTTTTTGCTGTGTGAATGTAGTTGCAGGATGCAATCACATCCAGTAGCCAGGACAAGAAAAGAATGTTGGTGTTATCCTTAGGAGAGTTAAGGAGCACTGGTGTCCATGCCAGTGCTTGCCACCAGTCTGAGCCCTTACAAGGAGAACGATTAATACCAGATTCCTGAGAAGGTGCTGGAATTTGTTGAGCATCCAAAAAACAACCAGACCATTTTCAGGTCCTGACTTTCCTAATGAACTGCTTGACCCCAAGGGCCTATAGCAGCCATGACAATCTTCCTTTGCAGAGCCTCTTAGAATAGTTCCATTCAAATACAGACATAATTACACCTCTCCTCACAATATTATATTTCAAATATCCTCCCAGTAATCAGAATCACTTCAGTGTGTGAGGAGTGAAGAGCTCCTTTATCCTTACAGCAGAAAGCATATGAACTGTTATGAGCTAAAGAAGGTCTATAATGGGAAAGGCTAATAGAAAAGGCTTTGAGGCATCATCACAGTCACAAAAAAGGCATGAGCAAATCTGAGTTTGAGAGCAAGGGACAATGCTGTCCCTTTACTAGAAAATGCCCCTATGGAAGAGTTACTGAGAACAAGAATCCTCTGCCTCCCCCGCAGAAAATCACAGCTACAGAGAAGTTGTTGTATATTTCAGTTTTTGTTCCCATGGTTTTAATCTTCTAGGTAATTATTCCTATTCAAGGCTGATTTATGTTTGGCAACTTTACATTAAAGTGAGTTCCATTTAACAGAGCAACACTCATTCTTGCAGGCAGGATGGGGGGAATATGAAGTGTTCAGATGCAGTGTGAAGAGTCATTTGGCCAAAAAAAAAAATAAAAACCTCTGTGATACTGGCAGTGTGCCTACAGATTTTTCCTTATTTACAGTAGGCCCTTGGCTTTCTGTCTCCCCTTGATGAAGAGCAGCAACGTTGACCTCATAAGGGATTCCTTCCAGTTTGCTTCCCAGGGTTTTTTGGTACTAATACATAGTTTATTTAACAACTGCATGTTTTTCACATGAGCAGTACATAACACAATAAGAAGTTTCAACCAGCTGTGCTGTGTTTGCCATAGTACTCAGAGCTCTGCTTTGCAGAATGGAGCAGGAGTTTTCGTCTGCTCCACTTGGTATCCTCACTCTGGGAGAGTCACTTCACAGGTGGGAGTGGGACATGTCTGGCAGCTGTGTAACTAGGAAAGTCTGTAAAATCCCAGCATCTCATAGGTACTAATTTTCTACAAGTTTTATCAAAATTGGCATCCAAGTGGTTTCCTGCTAAGGGAAAAGTGAGGAATTAGCTGCTTTCTTCTTTCAGGAACTGCTTGTCGTGTGGAGATGAGCTGGAGGGGTCTGTTAGAAGGAAGCAGGGAGCCACAATGGATGCAATATGGCACATGGTAAGGATCTGAGAACAGAAAGTTTAATAAACAGCATGGAAATCTGTAGGAAAACAACCCGTATTAGTTCTGCTGCCTGTGCAGAGACATGGACTTTGCAGTTTCTCTTGAAGGGGTGTGTGTTCACAGCACAGAGATGGGTCCACTGGGGAGGTGACCATTTTTGCAAATAAAAAATGTTAGGGGTTGTTTGATCATGGAACAGAAAGTGAGAGCTCAGAACAAACAAGCAGCTGAGCTAGAAGAGGAGCCAGAAGTTATAACCTACTGATTCCAAAGGTGACTGGTGTGTCTGCTGTCACCTACACATAAAGATACCCAAGCAGCACGCAAATTATATTTAAAATGAAGAAAGAATTTCTAATGAGTGAATTCTACACTCCTGAGTGTCACTTCGGGAAACTTTACTGAAACAGTCTGCAAAGATTGTGAACTGTAACCATACACAGAAACAAAGTGAGCTGGTTTGACTGAAAACCTGTAATTTGCTAGATTAGCAGTTTGCAGAGATATGGTTTAGCACTAAGTGAGGGTTGCTAACTAAAAAAGGAAAAATATTGTTCAATAGATATTGATTTGTCTAATTATATGCAGGTTGTATTCAAAGTGGAGGCTTGTCTGCTTTAAAAATGAAAAAAAAATATTGTAAGGAGTGTGTCTGAGTGCATTTATTGTTGGAAGCATTGGATTCCCATGTGTGGTATCATTCAGCTGGTTTTAAAATGTATAAGGAGAAATGCATTTCTTGACAGCAAACTGTCTTATCTTTGAAAAAGTATAGGTGATCCCAAGTTATGCCTATGGTGCTATCAAAGTAGCATTTGACATAATGAAGGAGATTTTATATGCCCCATGATAATTAGTATTTCTGAGAAGAATAACAGGGCCTTTGTCTGATAATTATTTTGTGGAAAGGGCACTGTATCTGTATGGCAAAATGGGTAATCTGGAGCCATAGCTCTGTGGAAGCCATCCAGGGGCATTTTCCTGGTCCCACTAGGTCTTCATGAGTCATGCGGGCTGTGGGAATTTGGTTTCTTATGAACTTGCTAATGAAGAGTGGCAAACTACAAATTCTTGCTGGTATTTTTTCCCCAGTTTTCATTAACCTCTATGTAGATATTATTTTAATTAAAATACTCTTGACAGCACCTATGAAAAAGCTGTGGGGGTTAACAGCAATTAAATGTGTTGTCAAAAATGATAAGCAGCCTGATATCACAGGAAGGAAATTAACACTCTGACCAATAATGGGACAGTAATCTTAATCCAGAGCTTTTTGCCTCTCAGGAACGCTTTAAAATGGATGGATTTTGAAGACCAGGCAATTTTAGAACAAGACGGTTAAGCAATCAGTGCCATAAAACATCTCTGTTTTAAAAGTCAATGTCATACTGGTGTAATAGTGGCTGATAACCAGCCAGCAAGAAATGTGATGTTAATTAGACAGTAATAATGCAAAGTCTTGATGATTTTCCTATATTTTGGGTATGAGAATGATAGGGAATTGTATTCAGCATTAGGTACTGATGGTGGAGTTTAACAATGGTCTGCATCAGTGCCAGCTGTTTCTTTGGCTTGTCCACTGCAGAAAGAAGGCATGGAAATGTTGGCACGCTGTTCACTGCTGTGAGAAAATAGGGTTTGAAAGCTGGCTTCTAGGTTATGTCACCATGAGTCTCTTATTACCTGGGAGCTGTGCTGAGCACAAAATACACAAGTCTTTTGGTAAATTACAAACTCCCTAAATTATAGTATTTTGCTCATCTTAAAAGCACCATCCATGCTTTAGATGAATTGGCATCACATTTGGGCAAGCACAATAAATATCAAGCCCTCTGTACTGTTCCAGGCTGGAAGGCATCATCCTCTCCCCTGTCACACCAGGCTCAGAAGGTGCAGATGGAGCTACCATGGGTGCAAGGACTGAGTCACTCTTCCCAGCATTCTCACAGGGGGCTCATGAGAAAGGCTGCCCAGGAAGGACCAAGCTGTAGAAACAGCCACAATGTCAGTATGGGGGAGGGTGGGGGAGGATTGAACTAAAAGTTAGGTTCAAATAGCTCCTTTGTAGAAGAGAACTGGAAATAGTCTGTCAGGAGGCACCAGAGCTGGTTTGTAGGACCTGGGAATGGATGAAACCATGCTTATTCAGAAAGTTGGAGGAAATCTAATGAGGGATATCCAGGTATCCTTGCATCTATGGATTAAATGGAGAAATTCAACTTCTATGTCAGCAAGAAAAGGGCTGACAAATTTAATAAAGATAATCCTGCCTTATCCTTATCCTTCCTACTCAAGTGTGATCCAAGCAGAACTGCACCTTGGGGCTGCTTCTGCCCTTCTGCCCTGCACTTCAGCTCGTGCTTCTCTCCTTCACATTTTCTTGTCCCACTCTCAGCAAACATGAGAATTAAAAATGGAATGATAACATGTCATGTTCCTGGTTAGAGAAACCTGCATAGTAATGTGCCTGGGATGTTTCAAAGGGAAGCAAGTTTCTTGTCCTGCTGAAGCATTAATAGCCTGTTGTCTTTTCTGGTAATGTGTGGGCACCCATCTACAATGTGCACTTGTCTACACCGAGGGCTTTTTTAATCTCCTTTTTCATCCCTTAAAATTAAAATCTTCATTCAGTAGAAATCTCTATCTCAAAAGAGCTGTGATTTGAGGAAGAAGAAAATAAATAGTAAGATATTAAAGAAAGAGCATCTTTCTTGCTTGCTTTGTGACAATATGCAGAAGTGTGAAAAGACTGGATTGTGTTAGTCTAGAGACTGAGAATGTATTAAGAGATAATTCCTCGCCCAAGAACATTCACACTGCAAGGGAACTTGAAACATCTGAGCAAAAAAGCAACATGTAAGTATGGATAACAGTGGGACAGCAAGTGCTTCTTTTCTTTTCTGATAATATGCATACTGTTTGTTTTCGCAACCCTCCAACTTACTGCTGCCGTTCTCTTTGTCTTCTGGTGCATGTTGATGAAGGCTTTGAGCTGAGGGATGGTGACAGCCAGGACCAGCTTACTCGGACTAATTCAGGAGGGAGATTTCTACATTTAAGAGCGGCATGGAAGGCAGCCCATCAGGCAACAGTGGCTGGAGAAGCCCTAAGACTGCGGTGGGGCAGGGAATTCACTTGGTGAGCAGGACCCAGAGACAGGGACTCAGAGCTACAAGGAGCCCTAAAAATGCATAATGGAAAAGGTCAGCGGATGCAGAACATCAGAGGACCATTGAGAGCAAAATAGCAAGTGTGAAAGGGGCAATGGATTAGGAAGTTGGAGCAGTGAGGAGAAGGTAGTGGGGACAAAAGTTTAGCTTCCTCAATGATCACAGTGTTTTGTGGAATTGAACTAAAAGCTTCCTTGGTGAGGAAAGTCTAGGATCTGAAGAGCTCAGTGGATCAGTAATGATGTACATTGAGTTTCAGTGTACCTTCCAGACTGAATGTATGCAGAAAATGACCATATGTTCTTATTGATATAATAAAAGCAAAAAGTCAGTGCAATAGAAGTGAAACATAATTTCCAAAGTATTTTCCTACTTTATAAAGCCACAGGTTTAGAAGGTCTATTTTGTAAGACAGCAATAGGCAACATGTGAAGTATGTCTAAGGAAACACCTGTGTGGAGTAAAACCAGTAATATACCAAACATAACATGGGTGGTAAAACAAATTTTTAGTGCTCAGCATAATATCATTAAATTTTTTTACTGAACTTACTTCAGTAAAAAAGATCAGCCTACATTTGTTGAAGATGCGGTGTTGTGCCACTACTCCAGACAACAATGCTGTTTTTTTTTAAAAAAATGGTTTTTACAACTTTATTCCAGTAAGCCACATCTGGATTTTTAATCTCATTAAAAGTTTTTATTGTGCTTTTATATCAGACTGTATTGTAATGGAATTGTTATTTATCTCCAGATTTATCCAGTTCCTCCTTTCTAGACTGTCTTACATTTATCAGGGTCTTTAATTACATTCCTCTACTGGCTGACCACTACAAAAATTGAAATCCTCACCACAAATCTGTAAAAATGTTTCCACTTGCATTGGGAGACAAAAATAGAATAATTCCATGTCTTTTTGGACGGATGCCTAGCTGAAACTATGCAGGGTTTGACTGACAAGAGGATGTAGTCTTTGCTGAGAGCACTTTGTTTAAGGTCCTTTTTAGTCTTCAGGAACATTTGAGTAGATGAATGAGGAGAGGAATTACGCTAGTTTCCCTTCATTTTTGTTAACTTTGCCTGCTTTTTTGTAACTTTTGTCTCCTGCAACAAAATCTTTTCAGCTCATCGGGCTTACTGAATATATAATCACAAGCTGGTAAGTAGTAACTTCAGAAGTTTTGGTTTGAAATGGCACTCTATTCTTTTGTGTACAGCTGTGCTGGAAGAATAAAACCCCTTTGTGCAGATAAGCAAAAGCAGAATTATTTAAATGCTCAGTATTTGCCAGGGTTATAACTGTAAAGTGTAGTCTTTCAGTGGTGAATAAATACGGTTAACACATAGCTCAGCCTGCAAATGCAGGGGAGAGACTTTACTTGAGTAAGTTCAGAATTATTTTGCGTCTGAGTGAGCTCTCCTCACTGTGCTGCACGGCACGTTATCCGTTTCCTGGGGAATGTGGATGGGAGCTTACAAAGCACAGCAGGTAACTGGCTGCTTCACCTGGAAAAGCAGAAAAAGGGTAATTGTTGGTATATACAGAAAGAAAATGAGGGCAAGTGATAATTACTATTGGGTGATAATATTTGTCCATTTGCTTGTGAGATTGTATCCATACTGGCACATTGCAAGGGTAGTGAGTGTGCTAAGTGTGAAGTTTAAGCAGCTGAGCAACTTTTTCTGTCAATGCATTTTGGGCTGGAACTTTCATATGCGGTGAATGTAAAAACAGAAGTGAATGTGCATGTGATAACACAGTTTTTCAGAATGCTTTCTTCTGCTGTTCAAGGCTTATGTTTCTCTATCTTGGCATACATTTTTTGTATTGGTACTTATTTTGAACCGTATCTTCATTTTATGTGAATGGTCTTATCTGGTGTCTGTGGAAAGTGAACATACCTCAGCCTTTAGGAACTTATTTCTGTGTTTCTAAAACTTGCCTACGCTAAGGCAAATATTTCCTCTTGGAAAGGGAAAGCTATTACTGGGTTAGATACTTTTTCTCAGTTGCACATGTGGCAGTTTCTACAGACAGACCCAAAAAAAGCTGTAATGGTATATCTATGTTTTTTTGTTTAAAGTGGTTTATATCCAGATGGGACGGGGAAGTGTATTGGCAGAGTAAAGACAGTTGTACCAGGTTCCTCATAAAATAAGGCCATTTTCATGAAAAACCTTTTATTCTCAACTTTTTCTCTCCCTTCTCTCTTTAAATGAACATGTAGTTTAAAGTCAAGGCTGATAGATACTCAAATAACATCAGATCTATTTTAACTTTCATAATATCATGTAAAACCCCACATATCTGGGTTTGATATTTCAAGGATTTTTGCATATGGATAAATATTTATGATGAATCTCGCTGGAATTGATTGACACATGAATATAATATTTACTTCAAAAATAATTTCATTTTTATGTTGCAAGACTCTAGCCCTTGGATAGTTTGATTTTAATTTGTTTGCTGAAAATCTCAAAAAGAACCATGTATGTTGTATTGGAGGTTGAAACTGTGCTGCATGTGTAGAGAGTGACAAAAAAAGAAGTATTTAATGAATTTGGTAGGTCTACATGGCTGTATGTAGAGAGAATACTTGGAATACTGAAAAATAGTTTAATCTTTTTTAGCAGCTTATTATCCCTAACAAACAAAGGTTTGTTTCCTCCTCTTTGGTAAAGAGGAAATCCAAATATTTCTTTACTTCTTTTATACACCCTTGTACTCTTTGAGGTGGCTTTAAATCTTCATCAGTGTCATACGAGGTAAAATGTGTATTAAAGCATTAAGGAAAATGGGGTTAAGACATGCACTGTCTAATAAAAGATATTAGTATTTTTTGGCAGTCATCCTTTGGCCTGTGTAATTTTTTTTTAAAGGGCACTGACATTGTCCCTGGTTTCCTTAAGACTATAATTCCGAGTGAAGATGTGTTTTTTACCCATTGACCTTTTTTTTTTCATCTTTCTTTTTTTTGAGTGCCAAATATTTAATGTGTCATTTCTGGCAGAAATTTCTGGTGATCAAAGAGGAAACGGGCTTGAAGAAAGTTGCTGGAAAGGCATATAACATGATGGCACAGACATGGAAAGCTCTTTTTTCTTCCTGCAGGAGTTGCATACCAGTTTTCATACCAACTTAATGAACACAGGAGGAAGCACATATTTTTCCTGGGCTTGGAAAGCAAATGTGGTCTCAGAGTGCAGGGTTTACTAGCAGTATAATCAGCTAGAGTGGCATGAGTGACCGTGTGCCAACTTTATTTTGCCTCATGTATACCTGGCCCAATTAACTCCATTCTTCACTCTTCAGTCATCTCCCCAGGTAGCTATCTGGTCTTAATGGGCTATGAAACGCATGGCACTGGTCCATATGGAAATGTTTTGGGGTGTGTGGGGTGTCTCAGCCCTTCATAGGGGAATCTGAGAGTGTCAGTGGTGCAAGTGCTGCCTAAAAGGAAATTCAGAGGGTGTGTACCTGTGCCCTCCCCTTGACTGCTGGAAGAGTCTCTGTATAATGTAGGTCATCAGATGAATGTTAGGTTAGTTTAGGAGAGGTGCACAGAGCACCCAACAGAGTGAACTTCTGCTAAGCACAAAGGGAAGAACTTCATCTGGGATTAGATACTGCTGTTCTTATCTCTTAAAAACAAGATTTCTTTTTTGCTTCTGCCTGCCTGCTTGCCTGCCTGCCTGCCTCCCTCCCAAGTGGGGATTAGCCATAACTTTTCTAATTAGACTTCTAAATGGATTGTGCTTAGTTACAAGTCAAGTAGCTCAGTTCTTTCCCTGCTATCACTCCTGTATTTTCTAGACTTTAACCCTTTGTCTGCAGAGGTCGATGGGGTAGGAAGGCAGATGGTCTGGTGAAAGGCATTCATTCTGCAGACATCAGATTGCAAATAAAAAGACCTAGGAAGGCCTGAACTTCTGCAGGTGAAGCTCTGCAGGGAGGGAAAGCACCTCATGCTGTGAACCTGGCAGAAGGAAAAAGATCCACAGCTTTTGAGTAGGCTCATACTTGAAAATGCATAGAAAACATTTTAGCAGGCTTGTGACCTTTAAAGGAGATTAGAGCTAGTTATTAGTTCATTTCTACCTAAGCATGTTTATTTGAGTGGGTGCTGTATATTAAGTATGAATAGTGTGCAAGTGGCTTTCTTCAATATTTCATAGAAATTGTGCAGAGCCAAGGAATGTATTTGATTACCTGTGCCTATTCCTTGGGGTCTTTCATGGATATGTGCTTAAGCTCAGGGTATTATCCAGAGCACTGGAATTAAGACTGTTGATTGAAACTGGGGTAGATCAGAAAAGAAGATGTGGGACTCTGCAAAATTTTATGGCTAAACCAAACTTCTCAGGTCCTGCTTTTGTTCTGTTCATATTTCTGAGTGTACCTTTGACATCCAGGCATTCCTGCATGGATCTTGTTAGCATAAGAAAGAGGTGTTGCCAAACAAAAAACTAATAACCTGGCAAGTCAACTCAAATTTGCTAGGAGTGGTTTGAAGGAGCATTGAGATTTGGAAATTGGATTTCTGACTCGTATTTTGCTGGGAAAGTTGTGACATATTGGGATAATAGACCTGCTCCGTGTCACTCTCAGGCACCTAGCAAATTTAGAGCATCTTGTGAACTTAAACATGCAGAGGTTTCCTGTCATACATAAAAAACTGTGGCATAGCCAGAAATTATTTGGAACCATTTTCTTGGAGCTTCTGTGGGGACAGATTCTGTGCCATATCTGGTGGCCTAAATAGTCATAATTTCCCCCCTGATTGTAGAGGAACTATTTAACAACCCATTTATCTTACCCTCTGTGTTTAGGAGGAAAAGGATCTCTATGTCATGCTTACATCTGAAAAGTGACCACAGTATTCAATAAACCAAATTACTTGTATGATGAATTTCAGGAAACAAAAATTTCTTCTCAAACATGCTCATTTTTGGACTTTCATCCTCAGTTAGATCAAATCACAACAATCTGGTTTTGGTGGTCCTAAGCTCTCTCACATGGAGGTGCACATGATAATTTCTGATATTAGATTGCCAACTCATCAAAATTGTAATAATTCAGAGTTACAGAGAAATTTTTTTGGTCAGACATAACAGAGACCAGTGAAAAGCTACTTTTAGAGAAATGATGCTGTTTTTATATGCTTACATCCCCAGACTCTGTCACTGTGTCACCCTGTCACCCTAATCTATGCAACAGGGCCACAGTAATTTGACTCTGGCCAGGACAGGCCCTCATAATTTTAAGTAAGTTATATTTACATGAAAGAATAATAAAATCTGTGACCTTAGATCATACAACCATGCCTGGGGAGGACTGAAATTACAACCAGAGCTGCTGGCACCTGTCAGATTTTAGTGACCTTTCTCTGCAAACCCAAATGCACCTCACTAAGTTCTCCAATTGTTAGGAAAACCCAAAATGCCCAGATGGTGAATGGGTCACTTACAGTCAGAAAGAGCTTGTTCTGATGCTGTTTGGGTTCTTGGTTAGGAAGGAATTAAACCTGTGATGGAAGTGAGATGAAATATTCAGCGTAAGAGGTTTCCAGAGAGGGATGAGCTGGCTGAGGTTGGACTTAGCACTTTCAGGTGCTCTTCTGTTTTCTCAAAGTGTGAAAGGTGTAACAAACTCACCGGTTCTGGGGTCTCCCAAGGAATGGCTCACACCAAAGTAATTTTGTATTGGCCTAGTTGAAGCATTTTCAAAAATAGCCAAACATGGCTTTGAGTTGGGGCACAGAATGAGTTGGGATGTCACCCACGCCAGGCTGTCCAGCTGCCGTGGTTGGGTACATGTGCCCCAGCACCCACATCCTTGACTTGACTATGTGTGTTAGCTGGGACATGGATATGCTGCACTTCTCAGTGTAACAGAGTCAGGGTTAGGAATAATGTATTGCTTTATTTTCCCTGGGATTTCAACAGAGCAAACATGAAAAGGAATAAAAATCAGACTATCTGGGCAAAATGGGCTCCATCTCCCATTAGGGATTTGCCACAAGGAGATGGTGCACCACACCTGAGGCAGGAATTCTGACTCTTGCCAGGGCTAAACGCCCCATTTCTTTTCAAAGCCATGCATGAGATACAGCTTCTCTCAGCAGCTCTGTGTCTCCCCTTGTGAGGATGCAATCTTCCTTCCCCAGCTTTTGCTCTGGTGCAGTGGCTGCCAAGGTTCCAGTGCTGAAGGGAGGTCATTTCCAGGGCTAGACCCAGGGAGGCAAAAGCAGGAGTGCTAAACAAACCTTGGCGAAAACTGATCATCTCTTGGCTAAACTCTTAATTCGTCTGGCCTGCTGAAGGTCTGCTGAGGGAGCCAGAGAACTCACGTAGCTCTGCAGCCAGCTGTGCATGCCTGATGCAGGAGTTAAAAATCACTGAGACAGTACATCTGTGTCTTTGGGCTCATTCACTTTAAAAAACTTTGTCATTCCATGTTAATTATCATTTTCATATATGTCAGAAGTGATGTATGATTCATAAATAAGAATATTATATGTGTTGCCTTTGACACCGTGTAAGTCAGGCAGTGACATGGCACAAACTGCATTTACAGAGCCCTTACTGCAGGTGAGACCTGCACTGGGTTCCTGACTGCACCACACAGAGCTGGTGACAAAGTATAAAAACATAAAAAGTGTCTTGGAACTCAGAAAAAAGTGTTTCTCCCGAACAGAACATATTGCAAGTGCTGTATTTCCAACTAGTGAGGGCTGAGTTAGGAATAGCTTTTCTGTTAGCTAATTTCTGTCCTTAAGAGAAAGCTGCTTCCTTCCTCCCTTCATTTAATTCCTTTGCTGTTTTGACCTTCACCTGTGTGACTCACTCCCTGAAATCCTCTCGGGAGGATCAGTGTCAGTTCTAATAAGCCAGCTGTCACTTTACACCAATCAGAAAGTAAGTGTTTCATTCGTTAAATGGGCCAGGAGAATACATCGGCTTTTTCTACTATCCTCGGTTTTCTTCTAGGGGAAAGTGTTTTACTTTTATGTGACTGAAAGTGCATAAAGAGGATTTGAAGCTGGAGCTTTAAGTGTCTTGAATGAAGACTGTTATGTAAGGCTTTTCTTTATTTATCAGTTGTACTGAAATGCGATCAGTGTTACAGCACAGGGTCTGGGTGCAACGAGTTTTCTTGTGTTTCTAGTAAGAAGATAAGGGATACACTGTGTAAAGAACGCACTGGGAATTTCTTTTCTTTAGAAAGCTGCATAGAGAAAGTAAGATTATTGCACTGAGCTCTTGGCTGCTGATGCAGGGTGCAACACTGCTTCTTGTTGGGAGTTTTGCCATAGGCTTGATTGCAAGCAGCACAGCTTTTTCTCTACCATAGCTTCTGTTGTGTTTATTGCTCCCCTTCTGCTGCTGTTTAGTGCTGACAAGCACAACCTGTGCTGCTCTACCAGCTTGCACAGGTGGGTTAGATTAAGACCACTAAACTTGGAAAGTATTTAAGAGTGGGCGGGGAGGAGCAGTACCTTTTTTTTTTGATGCCTTTCACAGAGAGGTTGGTGTTTGGGATTTGAGTTCAGCAGCTTGTGGAGATTTTAAATGGTGTTTGGTAAATATGAAGGCAGTGCACCTCATTGACTAATCGCTACAGTGAAGAGCAATTTGAGACAGGAAAAGAAGGTGGCAGCTCCAGCACATAAGAGGAAGGCCATGGATTTTTTCCATGAAGCAGGAGATTGTGTAAGTATAGTTGCTTCTGGGGATTTGACTCTGTGGTGGGTTTTTTTAAGCTGAAAACAAACTTATATGTGTAGTCAGGTGATGATGGTGAAATGTCACCCTCTGACTCTGCAGTTACACCCTATGAAGCCAGAGTCTCTTCACTTCTAAAGTAAGGCCCCTTGGTGATGTTCCTGAGGGCCCTGGCTGCTCCGCACTCAGGGCAACTGGGAGTCTTCTTGCTCGGTGTTGTTTGGAGATATATCCATAGCTTTGCAACAATATCCCACAGGCTCTCTCCTCTCTGCGTGCAATCCCCTCTGAGTTCTTCAAACTTCTGTCATTGCTGTTCCACAGGAGCCTCTACCAAGAGAGGCTAAGGGACAGCAAACTGCTTATTGCGTGTTACAGGAGGCTGCCCAAGCTTTGCCCTGGAGATCATCCTTTTGCCTTCTTGGTGCAGAAGTGGGGAGGGTGGCTTGTATCTTCTGGGCATTTAGTTTGTCCTTGTCTCATGAATTACATAGGCTGGAGATACAGGACCAAAATCTTTCTTATCATCTTAATTTATGCTCTAAGCTAAGTGTTTGCAGCAACTGTAATAGATAGGTATGAGGACAATTTCAAGATACTAAAATCTAGATAAATCTTCAATATACCATCCATCATGCTGAGTGAGCTTTGAAACTGTGTATGTATGACAAATATACATCTGTCTTCAGTATCTTTTGATGTGTCAGAAAAGGGCTTAAAATTTTCAGATTTAGAACACAGTGCTTGGCTCTGCTCTGCAATGAGCATCCCTAAATTGCAAAGAAATGGTTCTGGCTTTGTTGATTCAGATTTTGTGATGGATTTTTTTCTTAGCTATGTCTGATGGATGTGTTCCTAAAGCTATGAATTACAGAGAGTGGAGAATCTGATATTTAGTAGTGTGGTTCTCCCCCTTCCCCAGCTGCTAATGCCCTCGGTCCACTTCAAACAACTACAAAAGGGGGTTACTTAATCTTCAGGGGGAAAAAAAAAACAAAAACCCCCTCCACTACCAAAATTTCTGGCTCTTGCAATACTACACCCTAAACAAAGTACGTTGTGACCATTAAGCACAGCTTTGAATAATTGACTTTATCAACAATGGCTCAAGTTTGTGGCTTTTCAAGTGAGTGGAACTGGAGCCCACAGAATCATTGTCTGTTCAAGTCACTGCCCATGTGGGAAGCAGTGCTGGGTTAATGAGACAAACCTTTCTATCAGGAAGGAAAAACAGATAGCTTCATTTTCAAGAGAGCTAGGATTGGATTTATTTTAAATAAAAGTGTCTATATAAGTGTATGGCTATACAAACTTATATACAGAAACAACAACAGATAATCACCCTGTAAAATGTATAAGAACTAGGTATCTTTCAATGTACTCTACCTTAATGTAAACTTTGAAAAAGGTTCTTTTATGGTTAGATCCCATCATGTGAGGGAAGTCAAGTAATTGGTAGACTTGGTGTAATTCCTTGCTGTTGAATTTGGAAAATAGGCAACATACAATTCAAAAGGTAGTTCAGACTTTTAATTTTTGATAAAATTTGGTCTGTGCCACACCCCATAGATGTGAACTTAGCTACTAGTTAGGAAAATGCAATGTTCCCTTGCGTAGGTGCAAGGCTCTGCAGGCAGCTCATTCAGTATTCTCAAAGAGTACTGAAACTGGGCAACCAAACATTTGTTGATGTTTAAACAAATTGCGATTTATGAACTCTAGCTCTTTTCTCAACTTTATATTACTTAGAGCCTTCTGTGACAGTCCCTGTCCTAGAAGAAGAAGCCACAGCATGATATAGCACATTGTACATGCAATGAGTGTATCTGCTGGAGAATTGTCCTGTCCTGGATGTAGAGATTTTACTACTTACAGTCTGTATATATGAATTAACCAAATACAGGTTTCCTTCTGAACAGCTTATGGGTTTAAGGCATTATCTTGAACATTACAAATACACCTTGGAGGAGCAGATGTAAAACATCAGCATGTCCAAATTATTTCGTTTAAAATATGCTCAACTTTTTTGGCTGGAACACAACCTTACTCTCATTGCTCACATTAACCTTTCTACAAGCCAGCTGTGAGAACTTTCTTGGCTAGAGAACTGCCCTTCTCTGTTCCAGGTGTTAAGGACTAACTGGTTTAGTGACTTAAAGACTGGATTTCCCTCTCCTAGCTATATTCCAGTGAAAAATCCTGTTGGTAGGCACCCATAGCAATCACTGAGTACAACAGTCCTGAGTGCCCAGCTGCAGAAGCACCACCTGTGCAAAGAAGTAGAGCTGTTTTGAAATGAATTACTACAAGAAAACAAACAAAACCAAACTTCAGCTGGCTGGACAGTCAACATCAGGTGATTTGGTGAAGAAATGTAGAACACTGCTTTTTTTAGTACAAAGTATTGTTTTGAAATATTTAATAATGTCTCTGAAGCTGGGATGAATCTTAAGTATGATTCCTGCTAAAGTGTCTCCTAAGATTTTGTTGCTATTTTGTTGTCCTCTGCAAATGGAGAAGCAATGAACTGCCTATGAAAGGAGAGAAAATTTTCTTTGGAGAGAAAATTTCACACCTTCTGAATCTGTGTAACTTTGAAAGTTAAACTGCTGCTGTGTGGTTGTGATTATGTGTGAACCTACCTTTGCACTTACAAGCTGCAACTCAATTTTCATAAGTAAGGATAGACACTTGCGTTGATTCCCACTTAAAGGTTGGTTTCCTAAGCTTTGGACGGTAGGGCAATTTTTTAAAAGTTGTTTGGTTCTACCCAGCTAGCCATAAGTGTGCATGTTTACTGGGTTTTTTTAGAGGGGGATGGAGTATAAAAAAAAGATACTTGGCTCATAATTACTGTGTGAGCAGAAAATGTTCCCAAGTGTTTGGATTAATACAGCCAACACCTGTGAGAGCTCATTTCAGCCAAACAATTTGGAGTTAGTATTCTTCTTGTCAGCGTATAAATCGGTCTTCTCCCCCATTTTCTTCCTCTAATCCTTCCAGATCTGCTTTTCCTTTCTATCTTCTAGAGTTGACCCCAAACCCCACTATCTGTCAATCTAAAAAAAAAAAAGTGTGCAAATGCCCATTGAGGCTTCTAGAATAGCTGTATACAGTGAAGATTATCTCCTGTTGGATCTGTTAATTGCTAGCAAAAGTTGGGGTTTATACAGTTATTTTCATAATATCCAGCAGCACCTAGGGGATGTTGCAGAAAGGTCAGTGATGAAGAAGGCCTGGGTACTATACACAGGTTCAAAGTGATGTAACAGTAGTAGTGCTGCTAAGTGTGTTGTTTCTGTTGAAGGGTGACAATGTGGTAAAAATAGTCTTTGTTTTGGTCTGAGTGTTATGGTGATTGTTTTGTGTAGATGTGAAAGCAGAGAGTATGCTGCAAACTGCCAGGACTGCTATGAACCTCCTTGCCAACCTGTTAGTGTATCTTGTTCATAATAAAGTATAAAAATGGTAAAACAGAATGATCATAGTTATGAATGTGTCACTGCTGTCTCCTGGCTTTAGACAAAAATAGGATAACAATGAAAAACAGGTAGGACAGAGGTGTTGTTTCTCTTTCAGTTGGATCACTTAAATTTATAATGACTCTGAATCCTCCATACTCACTTTTTGATGATGGGGGAAATCAAACCAACACCTTGATTTTAATGCTGGTCTGAGCATGGTAACAATCCAGATGAAGTTCAATGAAGACTAATAGAAACATGCTAGTTGTCACAATGGAGACTATGATTGCAGCACAGCTCTTTATCCAAACTAAAGCCAATAGTGGAAGGATGCTCTCTGGGTGCTAAGAATTGTGTGTTTTGTTACTGCACTAATAGACAAGAGAGAGGCATTTGCTTTCTTTGTGAAGTACCTTAACTCAATGGTCTTTAGGACGACAAAAGAAAAAGCCTTGTTCTAGAGGTGAAAGGAACAGTGGTACTTCAGAATCCTACAAACAACTTTCTAAAAATGATCCTGCCCATGTACTGCATAAGAGGAATGCTATTTTTGCCTCTTTTGGATGGCAACTTTTAGTTGGAATGGAGGTGCCCATTCTGCAGTGTTCAAGAGCTGTGCCGGAGTTTATGGACTAGTGTTCTGTTCCCTCTCTCACCAACATGCATGAGAAAATGACCTTGATTCAGGTAATGTTTGATTCAAGAACATTCTTCTCATCGTTTCCTTGGTGCTTTTCATGGATAAACATGCCATCTAAATAAGTTGTTTATAAAAATGTGCTTTTTCCTCTAGTGGTGTTATTTCACAAACACCTGGTAGCATGGTGTGGAGCTATTTCGGTGGAGGGGCTGCTAATTGTGCCTCAAGAAGAGAAAGGAGAATAGTTTGATATTAATCAGGTCCCCTTTACCTTGAGTTCCCCTTCATGGTTTCTGCCTTTATGATCCTAGTTGACAGTGCTTGCACTTAATCGTATATTGTATGGGATAATTTTGGCTTTTATCTTGAATCTTGTTAATCTTGCCTTTTTGTTTTTGGACACAATTAGGAAGATGGAATTATTTGGGTCAATCTCCTTATTTGTTTATATTTTCAACATAATTTGAACTGTAATTGTCAAATTACAAATTACAAAGCTATGTCACAAAATAATAGTAAATAGAACTTATAAACAAAACAAAAACATTGTTTGGTGTTGTGAATCTCTGGACCGTTTGCCAAAGGTAGACTGCAGTTTAGTGGGCTTTGAAAGTAAGAACATTAATCAGATCTATTTCTATGGAAAGTAAATGTGGCAATTCTTATCACATGAATAAATGATTCCTTTAGAATATTGTTTTGCACCGTTATTGCTTCAAGTACCATTTATGTAGTCTAGTAATGAAAGGTTTCTAACAGCTAACACCCTAGGTAGAGCAAAGGCTCAAAATTCCCCTCTCAAAAAGTGAATGCAGTGTGTTGAAAAGGAGAGAAGGAGAAGAAGAGTAAGGAGCTGGATTTTTTTTTTTAATAATAAGAACAGTGAACTAACCTGGGGAGAAAAGTTCCTGTGAAAAGATAATATCTAAAGAGTTTTTCACATTGCCTTAAGTTTTCTTTGTTAAAAATGTATTAGTTTTCTAGATTTTTTTTTTTTAACTTAAAATAGTTTTTTTTCCCTTCCCTCAGCCTAGGTAAATGGGATGGGGATGCAAAAAAATTGGATAATACTGCTAAAGAGAGAAAAATAGGCTTTAGGGAGGAAACCTACCCACTACAGTGTTATAGAAGTATTCTTTTAGCTTCCAGGTTGTATTAACTAAATTGCTGTATTAGCAATTACATATACTAAATATAAGTATAGCTCCAGATTTTGGAGAAATAATCAAGTATGACTTTACGTGCCAAATCAATCTGTTCATTACTTGCATGGATTTGATTCCATAAACAAAGTGCCCATCGGTGGAGATGAGATCATATCTGAAATGCCAGACAAGCTCTGAAACAGTTCCAGGTCTCTGCAAAGCAATGCCTGACTCTGCAGTGCCTTCCTGTCTTTGCCCTGGCTAATGGCTGCTACTTTTGGAAAGACTATTTCAAGTTGGTG
Source organism: Xenops minutus (assembly GCA_035221455.1). Taxonomy (NCBI): domain Eukaryota; kingdom Metazoa; phylum Chordata; class Aves; order Passeriformes; family Furnariidae; genus Xenops; species Xenops minutus. Next base: position 11,945,765 of record JAWWEE010000158.1, read on the forward strand.
CTGGTCCCTCTTTTTTTTACATATTTTTTTTTCCCCGCCTTCTCAGAAAGCCGAGAGGGCACAGACCACGATCTTCATGGACTTGTAGTTTGCCTGGCTCAGCCTCTGGTTTATTGAGACTGAGCTGCTTCATGATTTCTGGTAAAAACAAAGTACATTTGCGTCAAGAACTTTTTACTTTTGTTTTGATTGCTGTGTAGTTTGACTGCCTCAAACTGAGGCCAGACTTTGTTCTATCTTGCAGTTAAGTAACTGGTGTTTATGATAGCTTGCAATTACTGTTCAAACTATCACTTTTCCATTTCAAAATTAGCATTTCTCTGTACTTGCAGCATTATCTCAGATACCACAACTATGTGCATCCTCAGAAGGAGGAAATGGCTGTGGCACATCACATACTGTGGTGTAGGGAAATGTATTTTGGGGGTTTCTGTGATAAGTGTTCTTATGGAGCCTCATTTTCCTAAGTGTCTGACATGAAAATTTAGTTCATTATGCATAATGCCATGCCTTTCCCAGGAAGACTTTGGGTCTGCTATTCATTGTTAAGTGATCTAGACCTATGTGTAGAAGGTAATCACAAAGTAAATTGTAGCAAAAAAGTTAATGAATACCCAAAGTCTCATTTAGTCTTAGGCCCAGATAAGAACAGGTTCCAGGAGTCAAGAAGGACAAAAATGTTTTTCAAAGTAGGCAATGGTCTTAAACACTGAAATGAAAACCAATGTGCAGGGAGACCACTTCCTACAGGAACTGCTAAAACAGCAGGTTGGCTGTGCCAGACCTGGTAAAACTGTGCTGTGTTGGATTTGTTTGTTCTGATTTGCTCTTTGGCTTCCTGGAATTTGTAGAGTTCAAGCTCAGATACGTGATACCTAAAAGCCAAGCGAGAATAAATCCCTATCTTGCCTTTTTGTCAGGGGTTTGCTATTTATTTTTTCGGGCAATGTGCAATCTACATATGACACAGTGCAAGTGGGAAGATGGGTTTCATCATTCTCTGATCTCTGATGAGCTGGGTTCCTGATAGCTTCCGTGTTCTGGAAACTGAAGGATATTTGCACGTGGATTTGGATGTATAAGATCTGCTGCAAAAATAGATGCAATTTTAACAAAACCTTACACAAGAGGCATATAAATATTTTTGCCTTTTGCCAATGTATTAACTAGGGATTTTGAAAAGTTATGTCAATCTGTCTTTTGCCCAAAGCTGTCAGGGGAACTATGTTACAGCCTTTTAAGTTTGACAGCTTTCTATTCTTGTTGAGATACTCTGTCAAGCTAAATTATTTTCATGAGAGGCTAACTTTTCACAGGTGTTTTTTTGTTATACAAAGGTAGTACAAGATCACTGGTGGTTTATCTTTCTTTAATGTTAACACAGATGTAACAATAACCATGTTCAAATGCTTTGATATTTTAATATACTGGGTTGGCCAAATATTACAATTTTTGGTTTTTATTCTTTCATGGCAGCCTTTCATCACTTTGATACAGCTGGTAAACACTTGCTTTGTTCTGCATAAAAACTGGAATCAGCTGTGTTTATTTTTGAACAATACAGCATTGATTTGGGGAAGAAGAGACTAAAAGTAACAGGGAAATATAATCCTGAAATTTGCCTGACACCATTGTTTGGCAGCCCATCTAATACAAAGGTTTGTCTCATCCTTGGAATTCTTTGGAGTTCAGTTCAGGCCTGTCTTGTGTTCAGTTTGCTCTTCTGGTCTATTCTGTGGCTTTGCTCATGCTTGTCTCACCTGGTGGAGGGGAGGCTGCAAGACTTTCCCACTGCAGCACCACTACCAAAGCCCTTGTCTCCCAAAGACCACACGGTGTTTTATGGGGCATCTGCTGTAATAAACCAAATAAGTCATCCACTCACATAGGGCTTGCAAGAGCTGACTTATCTTGGTGTTGCTTTGAATAGTGTCTATGTCCTTCTAAAATTGAGAAAAACAGGATACATTTTAAAACTTATATTTTATAATGGCTTTAGTGCTGTCTTGAAAGATGAGAGAGATTCAAATGAATTGGTCTGCAAATCCATTTATACAGTTAATGATATATACGTTTACATGAAAAATAGTTTTGTGAAGTGGCCTATTAATATATTTATAAAAATTCAATGAATGGCCAGTTAATAGATGATTCATAAAATGATGAAAATGTTGTCTAGTAGAAATTTCTTCACTGTGAGTGAAAGATTCAGTTCTGTAGTTATAGACAATGAAACTGGTGAAGGGTCTAGTGAATAACTCCTACGAGGAGTGGCTGAGGGAGCTGGGGATGTTTCGTCTGGAAAAAGGAGGCTCAGGGGGGACGTTATTGCTCTCTACAGCTACCTGAAAAAAGGATCTAACCAGTTGGGGGTTGGCCTGTTTTCCCAGGCAACCAGTGACAGGATAAGAAAAATTTGCCTCAAGCTGTGCCAGGGGAGGTTCAGGTTGGACATCAGGAAGAATTTCTTCATGGAAAGAGTTGACAACTTGGAGTGGGTGGAGTCACCATCCCTGGAAGTGTTCAAGACCCAACTGGGCGTGGCACTTAGTGCTGTGGTTTAGTTTACAAGGTAGTCATTGGTCAAGGGTTGGACTTGATGATCTTGGAGGTCCTTTCAAACCTTAATGATTCTGTGATATGTCTGTAGTCTCTTTAATCTCTTAGATATGCGAAAGGTCTCTTGGAGTCATCTGGAAGTTTTTGCATTTTACAAGCTTAGCACAAGTGTCTGGTATATCACTTTTACAGTAAGCTTACCTGCCTGAGAAAGGAGAGTGTGGTACCAGGGAGGCCAGTAACCTCCAAAATGTCACTAATACAGTCAGTTATTGCCTTTCTGTACAAGTACAGAGTGTGTGTAGAATGAACAAAGCCCTTCTTTGCCTCCTACTCTGTTTAGTCTTCTAAGCAAGATGGGCAATTATCTTTAGCCAAAGAAGTAGCTTTGTCCATTCTTGTGTCCCTTTGAAACAAAAACCAGTCAGATGTGGCTCTGATTTAATGGTACTGGGTACAGTCACTCCTTGGACTGTGAGCATTATTTTGTAATACTGCCTTCAAATACTGTGCAAATGGATCAAACTCATGACATGAATACATTAAAATATAAGCAAACAGTGAGAGAACTCTTGATATTTTTTATGGTTTGCCCAAAATGCAAGATTCTTCTGAAATAACAAAAGTGATGTATCACAAAAAATTACTTCATTGAAATTGTTTGAATGCTGAGCAGTTGGCCAAAGTCAGCTCTATTGATAGTCCATCACAATTCAGTGCTAATCAATATTGATATAGTGTAGTCCTTGTTTATGGCATGACACAAAAGACTGTTGATAAAAGGATGCTTAAGATATCCATAGAAAAACTTTTGCACCTCACTGTGTGTATTTGTGGCTTATGCTTTTCTGCAATAGCATTCTAAAAATCCAGATTTTAATGTGCCACTAGAAATTATAGGCAGTAGTATCATTAGACCAAGTTATGTTTTCTAACATTGCAGTATTAACTGATATTCTCTGGTCCAACAAAACTTTGATGACAAGAAGTCAGTAGGTTTGCTTGATCAACAATCCAATATTGTGAGTATCGTTTTATTTATTATGGATATCTTTTATCACTCTTTTGGGATGTAAATGTGAGATGAAGTTCTTTTTGTGCATTGCAGTGCCAGTTACTGTATTGGAAACCCTGTTCATCATTTGAAGGATCTGTGATTTCTAGAGAAATATGAAAGAATAGATTTCTTTTGGGGCAGTTAACTGAGTTTAATTAAAACCAGTCTGGGATATCATGGACAACTACATGTACTCATGCTGCTCTGTATACCTGGAGTAAGTTAGAAGCTCCCAGGAATTATCAGACTCCTGCATTTTAAGTGCTGTGACTGTATCTCCACAGCATGTAGGCTTCATTTCCACAGGGCTGAATTTATGATACAGCTCTGCTCAGATTTCCAGAGTTACTGATGGCATGTGACCCACAATATTGGGATGTTTCATTTATTAATAGGCTTATTGTGTGTTGGGAGATCCCAGTTTAATGGAAGGATTTCTCAGAAGTTCTGTGCACAATGGATTCCTGCTTTCTACCTGGAGAACATAGTCCTGCTTGGGTTTTGGATTTTTGTTACAGGGTCAAGATGAATAGGTGTGGTGGGTTGGGACTAAACCTGGCAGTTTTTGATGGTGTCACTCAGTGAACTGATGTCAGAGACGTACTTGTGTATGCAGGGAAGACTTATATTTTCTTTTCTTTTTCCCTTTTATTTTATTTAAAGGGAGGGAGGCAGTGTTATGTACTTCCATACTATTTTCCTGGTAACCTGATTTTCAACTCAGTGCGAGTTTTAATTTTTGGTGTTCAAAATAGCCATTTGTGCAAGCAATTTGTGTATAGAATATTTCAGGGGACCAGAGGCTGACTGAGGGCAATGTGCAGATGCTTCTCAACCACTATGCTGACTGTGTTAAAATACTATTCTTCCAACATATGTGTAGCCTTCACATCATCACTTTTTACTGAAAAAGACTATGTGCAGAGACACTTTGGGGCACTGATAAAGAATGAAACCAACTTGCATATAACCAAAACCAGCCTCAGTTTTCTGTCCTTGTCTCTTTTGTTTTTGTAAATGATAAGCTAATTTTTATCTGAGTTTGTGGGTTGTGATATCACTGTTCTAGTTCAGCTTGTTATTATCAAAATCTTCACTTGTGCTATTTTTTCTACATGAATCTATGTTGTCACTTACAAGACCACTGTTTGCCTCCAACTATGGAGTTTTGGTACTATTTCTTCATTGCAACATGAGTCTAAAGGCTTGGTTGTTATGCACTGTGTTTCTAGTATGAAAGCTGGGAAAGTCTGTGCAGCATATTGCTGTGTCTCTTACTTTATCATTGGAAATAGATTGCCAACTGCAGTCTCTGTACATTTAATTTGTCTAAAAAAATGTGTTGGCCAAATTTTCCCATTTTAGAGTTATTCAATTTACCCTAATGGTCTTTAACTGAGAGTTATGTTCACACAATAGAGGATAAAATAGACTGAAATTTTTTTTTCAGAGCTATTAAATTTTTGAACTTGATGAGTTCCCATCCAGTCCAGAAAATAGAGTTTTCTGAGTGTGTCCCATATAAATGTCAAATCTGGCAACCATGAGCTAGATTACTTGAGGCTGTTGGAAGAGAAAGGAATAGTATAACACAAAGAATGAGGAGAGGAATGTGATTATTTCTAATCTGGAGTGACTGGAGGGCTGGATGACCAATTGTGTCCAAATGACATCATGTCAAAAGCAAAACTGTGTCAAGGCATCTTCTAGGAAGCAGCCTTCTGCATCTGCTCAGCAACAGCACCTTGCTAGATGATATACTGATACTATTCCTTCTTTCAGCTTGAGGGGAAACAACAACTTTCAAATGTAGTTTTGTTCTTGACTACTCTATTTTTAAAAGAATTCCACCCCACCTCCAAAACAACTCAAAAAACCCAAACCCTCAAGCCTTAATGCATATAAGGACATCATAACTAAGCATTGCTGAAGAGCCTGATGCCTATACTCACTGTGAACAGGGAGTCACATAAAAAGGGCTGAGAAACCTGTATTGAAACCCATTCCACTGGGCTAGACAGGAAGGGGCATCCCACGGAAGTTTCAGGAAGTTCCACCTGAATATGTGGAAGAACTTCTTTACCGTGCAGGTGATTGTGCACTGGAACAGGTTGCCCAGAGAGGTTGTGGACTCTCCCTCACTGGAGATATTCAAGAACTGTCTGGATATAACCCTGTGCCACATGTTCTGGGATGACCCCTGCTTGAGCAGGAAGTTGGACCAGATGACCCACTGTGGTTCCTTCCAACCTGACCTGTTCTGTGATTGATTTTTGGTATAGTTAGTTGACTAAATAGGTGGGACAGGAAGACAAGTGAATTAAAAAAAGCTCTCTGCTCTATAAAACTATTTTTTAAAAGACTTTAATATACACCTGTAGTTCAACGAAGCAGAAACTTGCTTAATTTACAAAAAATTATAAAAAACATGCTCAAATCTTAATGAAATAATTTGGCCTTAAGCACGTGCTCTATATCTTCCTGGCTAGATATTTATTTTGCAGACTCAGTATGAGTGAATCACTGGGCTATGTAAGAACCAGGAACAGAATCACATTGGTGCTCTGTCCTGGAAAGTGTGTCACTTCTAAATGAACCAGTGGGGGTAGCTGCCACTATATTATATAGAACTTAAGGTAGGTGTGCTGTGCAGCCATCCACTATGAGGCATTTAAAAAAGTGTTTCAAGTCTAAGCAACTGCATAGGGGGCATGTCCTTTTTGGTATTGTTCTTACTGAAAGTTTCTGTACTAGATTTCTCTGTATTTTCTTCAAGAGCCGTATCAAAGACTTGGAAAACATTGTTACTCTATGCATTTTACTAGCAGAGAAGCAGCTGTTCTGAGACAAGCCTCAGGTGGCCCATGTACAAACCATGGGATGTTTGGTGAGGTTAAAGGCAAGTGCTGAAGGACTAAACAATTGGTATCAGTGAGGATTCACAAGCAGCTTAGCTGAGAAGTGATGAGGTTGCTGGCCTTAATGTAACAAATCTCTTTAGCAGCTGTCAGGTTTTAAGCATGTGAGGTTTTTTGTTTTGTTTCCTATGAACATCCTTAAGTACTTTCCTGGATTAGGATCCTGGCAGGACAGAAACCCTGGATATCTTTGCATGTTAAGCAGCATAAATTATAGCAAGGATGGCAAGGATTTCTTTGAGTTTACAGTTTTTCCTTAAATTCTGTAACAGAGTTATACTACTTCCTTTTTGGCTGTTCCTGCTTCTTCTAGTGCTTGAAAGAGTTTGCTGGGTTTTATGATGTTTAAGTTCCTACATTTTCTTGCTATTAGATTAGCAAAGTTGTTTAAAGAGCTTGGAGGGGACCCCAACAAACCCTGTGAAACTAAAACCAGTGGAAAACACTCCTCTTACAGAGCTTTGAGGCTGTCCATAATTTGTCTTGTTGATCAAATAATTGTGAGGAATTAATTAATTGTTCTGGCCTGCAAAAAAGTGAGTTTGAGAGCTATGTTTGCACTTAGCATAAAGGCAAAGATAAAGCATATCTAGAAACAACTCAGTTGAGCTCAGCTTAGCTGTGAGAACTCACAATTAACAGCAAAAAATCATAAATGATGTATTAGTTCTTCTACAAAATGAGTGCTCTTGAACTTGATTCAACTTGTGGTTTGTGATTGTATTACACACCTCTGTGTCTCTTTAGTGATGATATCATTCTCTTTTGTGAAGTTTCTTCATGCTGTTTTTATATATTATTGAAGAAGGAATTGGGAGACTGGATGGCAAATACTAGATGCAATGAATTTTTCAAAAGGTAGTGCTTTTTTGCCAGAACTAGTTGAATTAAATAGCTAATAATAATCAAATGGCTTTTCAGCATGGAACAACATATCTTTTTTCTGATTGATGAGAAGAAAGCTGAGCCAAGGCTGGGAGAGCTGTCATGGTTCAGGCAGCAGGACCTGGACTATACTTGCCCAGTTTGTGCTGTTATAACTTGCAGATTTCCTGTTGTTCTTCTAAAACAAATTTTTACACATTGATTGAGGATTTCCTTTGGCTTGAAGGAATGGACAATATAGCAGTTTTTCAGTGCAGAGTGGGAGTGTGTTCCAGCTGTAGGTCCTCTGTCTGCCTGGCTAATGAATCCATCTGAGGTAGATAGACTTCAGCAGTCTTTCCAATACTGAAGACTGAGCCAAAGAAGAAACCAGAGAGGATATGATTTCAGAAAGAATTTTACTTAATTAAAAAAAAAATAAATAGCCTGTTTAGCAATTAAATGCTGTTCTTTTGGAAATGAGCACTTTCTGCTGTTCCTCCAGCTGGATAGATAGGAACCTGGAATTACAAAAGCATACCAAATAAGCTGGCCCCCAAAAATATGATACTAGCTGCTTCAGTCACAGCACAGACCTGACTATTATTCTGAGGTTGCATAGATTTTCCAAGGGCTGAATTGGCCCATTCATTTATTTTCTAAAAATTCCATTTTGGTAATGAAACATTATCTCAACTTTCATTCTTGGTTCCAGTGGAAGTAAAAGGAGTTTAGTCTATTTTCAGCATTTTGTCAACTGTTAGTGAAGGCTTCAGTTTAATACTATCTGATACTTCAGTGGTATCCAAATTTGCAGGTTTAAGTGTTCACAAATACTGTAAAATAAGTAGAGCTATGCACCACTCATCCCCTTCCTTGTGAGCTTATTAATTCAGTGATGGTAAATGTCTCTTGGAGCAATTCTTTGACCTTAGCTCTGATAGTTTCTTTGTTCAGGTTACTGGAGGGAGAGCCTCTGGGAGGTGTATCAATATGGACAATATGTATGGAGTTTGTTTATTTTTCTTTTGGGAGAGGTGTCTGCACTCAATGCAGTATGGGATGCAAGGTAGCTATGCAGGAGTAAAGCATTTACTCATCTCTGGCTCTCCTCTCTGCAGGCCTGCAGTGGGCAGAAATGCACTCAACAGTCCTACAGATAGCTTGAAAAAGTGGCTTGTAGGATAAATGTCTGCTTGTTTATTAGGATGGATTAAAAGACAGGAAAGTAAATGTCACATCTAAGTACTAAGCTGTGCAGCTATGCTGTGTAAAACAAATTGAACTTTACATCTATATTGCATTAGTGCACTGCCTTCTTTGTTCTTGATTTATAGTTTTGAAAAATACTTTTAAGCCTTAATGCAAGAGTTTCTGTAGTTGCATAATTTGAAGGAAGAGTTTATGCTTTAAAAGGGAAAGGATTTTTCTTATCCACGTTTTGGTTCGTATCATTACTTTTTAAATTACTTAAATGTACTTATAACTGTTACAAAATGATGCGAACAGCACAATCAAAATCTGTCTTTGGAAACAAACATTGCCTTCATTCAGTGATAAGGATATCTGTTCTTTGTTTTCTTTAAGTCAGATTATTTTAATTGTGGTAGCAATTAATATTGTGTTTAATCATGAAATGTCAATTGATTTTAGTCAAATCTTTTGTGTGATCAAGGTCTCAGTACACAGCTCACAGTAAATAGTTACAAAAATTTTGCAACTTTATCCATAATTTTTAGGAAGAGCAGCTAAATGTTTTTCAGCTTTATGTGAAACATCTTCAAATTATTTTGAGTTTAAAATTCATACTTTGTATGCCCTAGTTAATAGTAAGAACAGAAAAGATTTTTTGCAATAGCTTGTTATTGATAAATCCCTAATATTTATGCAGTTTAAATTATATATCCTGCAGAGGCCTTTCTGAATCATACAGTTTCATCCTGTGTTCTGATCCTATAGGAAAGCAGTTTTTCACTTTCACTTAAAGGCCCTATGCTGCGAGATAAAAACTAGTGCATGAGGGGAAGGAAGCGTAGTACTTACTGCTGAGTCTCTGTGTAGGGCAGTGGTACCCAGAGATGCTGCATTTCCCCAGGGGTAATTTGCTGTGTTGTATATGCTGAATTCTAGTTCATTTCCCTGTCAGAACAGAGTGTAAAAATTTCAGAGAAAGTACAGTATCTGGAAATTTATATTAAAAACCTTGGACCATAACATAGTATTTTAAGGCTCCAGCCCTCTGTGGCAAGGGGAGTAAGCCATATTTTCAACTGGCATAAGCTGGCACTGCTCCATGATTGCCATCTCTTGTTGGCATCCATGTTGTCCTCCAGTAAAACAAATGATGTTGATTCACTGTAGGTTATGTTCCTAATGAATCTGTATTAAAAAATTGTGCTTAGCTTCAGAAAATTAACTTTCCAATTTATATGTCAAATGTGTGCCTTGTTTTATCTTGGAATCCATATATTCGACCCAGAAAATAAGAGTTTGTCAAACTCAGAAAAGATTTTTTTGTTTTTGTTGTACTTTGTTTATTTGAAAATCTGATCTCTTGAAACTGATTGGTTTCTTGAGATTTATTGTTCTTCAGCATCTGCTTCATGACACATACTTGGGTGTAGAAGAAAAAACTTTTTGAAGACTTGTTCACTAGAAAAAAGGGGTCTGTTGATTATTAGTTGTCTTCAGAAGACAGATGGAGAACCACGAACAGATTAAACAGGTAGAAAAATATCTATTCAAGGACTTTGCTGTAATGAGAAACAAACCATTAGGAAAATATTGTGAGGAAATCGTTGAGGACTGACTGGGTTATATTTTTCTCGGTGCTACAGTTGGGGAAACCAGCCTGTTTAGAGTCAAGCACATGAATAATTAAAACTAGGTCAATTTGTTCTGAAAGATCAGCTCTGAGTAAGTTGCAAATGTCAAGTTTTTTCATATAAGGAAACTACACTGTCAAGCACACACTGCTTATAGGATTTGAACATGCCTTTTCAGCCCAAGTGCAAGGGAGTTTAAAGTGTCTGATTGTACCAATAATGGACTGACCTTTTGGTATTTAATTTTTTCCAGCTCCTGTTTGTTGCAGGCCAGGTAAGGTGTTTCAGGATGGGTGCCTGATTGTGTTTTAAAAGCAGTATTCGTTATGTGTCACAAAAAATTATTTTGATGTTGTATGATGGGGCAGGCAGATAAAAGGGTTGAAGTCAATCCCTGACACAGCAGCGACAGCCTGAAAAGTGTTCTTTTTCTTGAACTTGTGTCTTTATCAGTACCACATGAAAATGTAAACAGAGTAGCCAAAAGCCAGCTCCTGGGAGTCTGTAGCTACTAACACCACATCAAGCTGAAGACTGGAGTTGCATTTTTCTTTAAAAGCCATGATATTTAATGCTGGTCTGTGTCTTGGAGCCTGAAGAGTTTGACTACTGGATTCTGAAACTCCTGTTTCAAAATATTGCATTGAAATGACAAATTTACTTCTTTCCTGTTGGAACAGGCTTTCTTTTGGTTTGTTTCTAAGTTGTTTAGAACAGAAAGAAAAGGAAGGTAGAAGAATACCTAACCTGTGCTGGAAACATTGGTTTCCTTTGCTGCTTTTATTAGCTCTCTGCTACGGCGCACTACATCAAGGTGCAGATGTGCTAGAGATTGCATTTACATAAATGCTTGAATTTTTCTGCCAACACTGTGATGGTTCATATTCAAGACAGCGCAGGCAAGCAAAGTCACTGTTGTCTCTGGGGCATTGGGTTTCCCAGGAAAGCAGAGGTAGATGAGCTGCAGCAAATAGTGAAGATGGTGATCTGGCTGCTTCAGTCCCTCTACACACAATGACTGCACATTTGTGTAAAATCCCAAGAGAAATGTCTGAGGAGCTGCAATAGCTCTACTGAAAAAAAGCCAGAAAGAGCGCTTGAAACCCTCTGTATAGTGATTTTTGCTTGTTTGATCCCTTGTGTCTCAGGAAACATGCTTACCTTTGATTTTTCCGGGTCTGATTTCTGTCCCTTGCAGTTTCTCCTTACTCTCCCACAATCTACAACTATTCTGCCAAATGAAAATAAGAAAATATACTGTCTATACTGAGGAAGTGGTTTCCTTGGAAATGGTGACCATATGGAAGCCATAAATGCTGATACCAAACCTATAGTTGATTGTACGGATGTGGGCACTGTAAAAAAGGGAAATGGGTTCTCTTTGCTTGCTAAAGGGAAAAATCTTGGTGCTGCCTAGGCTTTTTGCCAAGGTGCAGCCTGAAGTAAGATTATTTTAGGTGTGTGATGTGTGAGAGCTTTTAGTCCCTTGCTGTTTTGTATAAAGTGCTTGCAGGAACATGGCTATGAAGTCTGGTTTGATTTCATAAGTTTTGTGGACTTGTAAGAGAAAAGGTGAATGCATTTTTTGACAATTGAGCATGGGACAGGGCTTCCAGTTCTGCCTTCAGCTGTGACTTGGTCCTGATGGGCTCCCTGACAGGGCTACTGTGGTGTCTGGGCAGACACAAACCAGATGCTGCTCTTGTTCCTGTTGGTGCTAGTGAGGGAGTTTGACAGCTTGAAGTGGCCAGAGGAGCAATTGCTGGAAGAAGAGTGGGAGGCAAAACTTGGCAGACTGCAGTGCTGGTACATGTAGAGCTCTGTCCTCTCTGTGTTCTCCAAGTGTTCTTGCTAACCACCAGAGACGTTCTTCCTAGCCCTGAGTTACAGTAGTGATTTAATATAAACATAGTGTTGCTTCTCATCCTCAGGGAATGTAGATTTATGAACATGAGGTGGAAAAAAGCTGGAGCTAAAAATGTTAGACTATGGCCATGGTGTGTGGCACTGTTAAACACCAGTGTAGAGTCAGTGAGGAGCAGAGCTTTATTCTTGTTTCTCAAATAGAGATTTGCTGTTGAAATTGTTATCCTTTTACCTTATAAGGTATAAGCTTTGATACTTTTATATCCACTTTATTTTTTCACCTGGGACCTGCACTTTGATGTAAGTTATGAAATCAGTTAATCAATATATTTCCTTTAATGGAAGAATTGGGAATGAATATTCAGCAGCTGTAATAATGTTCTGGGGTTTGCCATCTAATAGAGATGAAATAAAAAACAGAAGCTGATTAGAATTCCAGAAAATAGGGGTTTTTCATCTATTTATAGGAATTTGAGTCTTTGTTTGCCAGGTTTTGTAATTTAATGCTCAGAACATCCTTGATTTTAAACACTTCTGGAGAAATCATTAAATAAAGGAAAAGTAAAAGGAATGTTAAGAGCCAAGTTTTGTTGATTTGCAAAAGAAAAATGTCTCCAACATGAATTGTCTGGTTGAAGGATGCATGAGTAAAATGGAACACTCTGCTGTGTCTGAAATGTGCTCTCATAATTGTGGAAGCATTGCCCCATGCCAGGGACTTACTGTCCCCAACACAGACTGATGTGCTAAGCAAGAAGCATAGGATGTAATGAGACATTTTCATGTTGCATCTTTGCTTGTTTTTCAGACCAGGTTATGGTCCTTTTCAACCCAAGTGCTTCCATAGAGAAGATTTTTCTTTCATATCTATTTTCTTAAGCTCTTCCAGTGTTGGATGTTCTTGCCTCTCCTGTTTCTAGCTCCTAAATGTATGACTTGGGAGAACATTGGTAGGACTTGTGAAACAAAGGTGGCCTCTGGCCACTGAGAAAATATAAAAAAAAATATTGCTGGACTTCCACTTCTGTGGAGATGTATTAAACAGCTCCTGATCTCGTGGGAGACCTGGAAAGCCTCAGGGAGTTGTTCTACTTTGTGTTTGGTTCTATTAAACATACTGTGTATGTATTTTTTAAAAATCTAAACATGTATGACTTATGCAATTAAAAGCTGTTACAGGGCAACATACTCAACATCTCATGTGGAAATGTTGCCTGTTCTTTTATTTAGATAAGTATTGCCATAGCTAGAAAACAATGTCAAGGGTTTTGACAGAAAAAAGCCTCAAAACAAAACTAAGCAAAGCTTGATGCTCTGTGAGCAGGGTTGGGCTAACTAATCATGGTGCCATTTTCTAGCTGATGTGTTCACCTGACCTGTAATTTTTGTTAATTTTAATGTTAATGCAAATGCAGTGCACTTGTTTTAAGGTGGAGGGAAATTGTACTCTATTTTGGTATAATTTCACTGTGCTCTGCCTCTTGGCAAGGGATGTTCAGGTGCTTTGTAAATAATACTTGTAAATCAAGTCCCTTCTTAGCAGTTCATGTCCTTGTGCACAATATGGACAGTGCTTCTGCACAGGACAGCAGAGATTGGCAGTAAATAGGGATGAGGACACGAGTTGTGAGCCTCAGCATTCCTGCCTGTACCATCTGAGAGGAGATGATGTCAAGTGACTCATCCTAGGCCAAGTCATTCTTTCCAATAGTTGTGCTTATATTTTCTTGGCAAGAGTATTGGTCACATTATTAGGCCAGCTTGGCTGTGCTGTCACTGCTGGTGTGAGTGGCCCAGAGAGATGTGCTCCCAACTGCCTGGACAGCTAATGCACCCATTACAGCTTGGCCCAGGGGAAGGAAAGAGCTTAGGGAAAACTGAAGAGCAACACTGACTCCTCCTGCCTCCTCCACTTCAGTGCCTTCTAACTCTTTCTGCTCCAAGCAGCCTATTCTGAAAAACTGCTCAGAAATATGTATATTTTGTACACTCATATTCCATTTTCAGTACTGCTTGGTGTAGTTTTGATTTGCAGCAACTTTACCAGCAATGTAGCTCGAATGCCCCAGTTCCTCTGACCTCTCCTGTTTGGCTGTCAGGGATGATTTTGGGACTAGAAAAATCTGAGAATTCTTTCATTTAGAGAACTCTATTTCAGTGAATTGAGTTATTAAAAATGTGGATCCAAATTCATGTAGCTCATTTTATCTGTGGATTTTGTCATCTGTGACTTTTTTATTTTAATAGTTTAGGCTTCCTTGTTGATTTCAAGTGCCATGAAAAGTATTGTCATTATTCTACACTCTTTACTAGATGGAGGACTGGTTTGCAGTCTGGTTTAACTCAGTGCCTTTCAGGCACATGAGAAAATCAGTGGCAATTAACTGTTAAGTGTTTCAGAAGGTCATATCATGTATAAAGGATGTAAGTCCAAGCCATTTCCTTGTGCATCAGAGGGAATGTCAGTAGATACTATGAGTATGTTTACTCTGACAGCAGGAGTATGGACAAGAAAAACATTGTACCAAGAGGTGTAGGTCAAGCAGAGGTAGCAACCAGGGACTGGAAGATCAGAGTGTTCTTTTTAAGGTCTAGAACTCTTATTACTACTTGTATTACTACAGCATCTAAGTAGTATTTCAAACGTAGGGGATTTTTGAGTTTCTGTAAATAATAATAGAGTAATCTTTGCCTTGTTAAATTTGGCCTAGCTTAGTCACTGAAAATCTGGGCTAATGTTTCCTTAATATATTTCGTTCTAGTAGAGCTAGAAATTAAAATAATAGTTCATAAGAAGATGAAGGTAGCTAGCAAAATATGAAACAAGTGTTGAATTATAGAAAATAGGAACTGAAGCCATTGAGAAGCAGACCTTCCTTAGGAATTCAGGAGTTGTGCTTAGGAGGTCTTTTGAACCATCTGGCAGGCACCTTGGGCTATAGAGCACCAAATGACAGCTACATTTATAATAGTCTAATTGTGGTAAGCTGGTCTTTTGACTAAATTCATCATTACAAGCAGCCAGCCTGGATTCCTTGATCGTGAAAGTGAGTGAATACATAAGAGTAGGAAGGGTTTCATTGTGCCAGCAGTTTTAGAAGAATTGAGGGGGGGGGGAAGAGTAGTCCATTCAAATACATCCTTTGAATACAGATGCTGGCTACACTTGGTATTTTCTGTAGTGTCTTGCTTGTGGTCCCCCAGCGAACCTTCACTTGCTGGCATAGGCAAGTGCAGCTCCCATTAAGCTTAGCAGGAACTGTGCTTGCTGAGCTTGGCCCTCTGCCTGTAGAAAATTAAATGTGTTGGCAGGTTAGCCAGAGGATAGTATTCTTCTATTTGGGGTGCTCGGCACTTGTTCTGCGACATTCTGGGCTTGCGGAAGACAGAAATCCTCCAAAATCAGGGCTAGCCAGGAGGGCTCGGACAAATTACCTCCTCCCTCTTTCCCTCTGTGTTAAATGCTGAAAGGCTTGAGGACTGTGTTGAAGCATGGTCTTTGGCAGGCTCAGCATGCACAGTAGCCTTTCCTGTACCTTGGACTTTATGTTCCTGTCTATAATAATGAGAAGTTATCATTTCTTTTTCCCTTTTATGACACAGGGGTCTGACAGGGGGCAGCAAAGTCAGGGCTTCATCCTTTTTCCTCCAGGTGTGGTGGTCAGACTAGTAGGTATACAATGGACATTGTAACGTATCCTTGTGCTCACACAAGCCCTTCAACACCTTGAAAAGAACAGAAGAATATGTAAAAAGATCCTCAGACTTTTTTTGAGTTATTGCCATACAATCATTTTCCCTTCTTCTGGGCTGCATCTAAGTCCCAACCTGCACTCCTTTAACTTGTTCTTTATTTGATTATTCTTCTGAATCCACCTTTTTGAGGGAGGTTGGGATTTCATAAATTAGAAATCTACCAGTCTCCAAATGTCTTGGGACATTGAATCCTGTTTTGGAAAGTGGTAGGCACTTAGTAATATAAATCCCATTACAAATAAATGGGATTCAGAATTGCTAATGTCTAACTTTTTATTTAAATGGAAATTTGGTATCCTACTAGCATATGGTCCTTTTTTTAAAAAAAAAGTCACTTGGTGTGTTACTTGAAATTGCAACTAAAATAAAGCAGTTCTATAAGATGTTTGTTACTAGCATTCCTTGCATTGTAAGATGGCTTACTTTTGAAGTGGCCAGAATTGTATTATCTGGAGTAACAACACTTCACTATCTTTTAGAATGTTTACAATAAAAATCTGATGCTGACAAGTATTGTGGAGTATATTTATTTTTTTGCTGTGGATTGAACAATTGATTCTGAAAGATTAAAATGCCCCACCTGCCTTCTTGCACACTTCTGTTTTGCCGTGTCAAACAATACAAAATGAATACTGCACTTCCCTCTATCTAATTGAATAATTTACTGTAAATAGCTGTCATTTACTTTAGAGCAGTGGGGGATCATTAGCCAAATGGATGTGAGTAAGTCATGCCTTTAATGCGTTAGAGGGGCCTAAAATGGAATCATCTAAATGGGACCATCAATACAGCATGCTGAATTAAGTCAGAGGCACTTAAAGCTTTAAGTCCTCTTTCTTGTAAATTACATGCTCCCTCGGCAGAAAGGTAATCAAGACCTTGCATAAAATATGCCATCTTTGTTTCAAAGCTTTATTTTTAATGAATAAAATAGTACAATTTATATGACATGATTAGTAGGTATAACTGTATTTCGGATTTCCCTTGTTTTAATTACATCCCTTCCTTAATGACTGAAGCCTTCTTGCGTGCAAGCAGCTGCTTGTGCTGACTCATACTGGCTCTATTCTGTGAGTAAGTAAGACAAGCAGGTAATAAAATACATTTTCTTGACTTTTATGGGTATGTGACCTGACAATTACTTGCAGAATCTGATATTTTGTATGTGCAGTTTTAGAAAGATCCCAGTCAATCTTAACTCCTAAATGTACAATATGCTTTTGGCTTTCACTGCTGAACTCACTGGCAGGACTGTTGGACACTTCCATGTGCTTGTGCTCATTGACTCCTCCTGGCCCCAGCTAGTTTTTCCATTCAGTTTTCTGTTATCCTGGAAAAGGTATTGGTCTTTGGCTAAGAAGCCAAACTTTCAAGGAGATTCTAAGAGGAGGATGCAATACAAGCAGCAATTGTCTTGAAGTGCAAGAATTGATCTAAAAAATTATTGTAAGTTATTTTATCCTTGGTCTCAGTTTTTACTTTGCAGTTTTATTCTTCTAATTTTTTTAGGGGCTCTCAGATGTTAAGCTTCCTGACCTATTTTGCCATGTTTGTTTCCTACTATCTTTCCCCTCTTAGTCACCTGTCAGTAGTCAACCACTTCACATATTTTTCTGTAAAATCTATTTTTGTGCCTTTAAACATTCCACTATCACATGTATGAGGTCTTCAATTCCTAGAACTAAATTTGGGCTGATGTTTTAAAATCAACTTGAGGTTCAAGGGCTATAAAAAGGTGCCCCTTCCCCCCATTGCAGGCATAATCTGTCACTGCACTCAAGAGAGTTGAAGAATTTGATATACCATCATTTCAGAATATGAAGAGGTTAAATAAGTTCCTGTGTAGTTGTGAGGAAGATGGTGACAAACTTTATTGTGGAAAGCAGGATGATTTCTGTATTTTCATTCCCTAGTTGTAACCACTGCTCTATGTTTCCTGTAAGTGATTATTTTTTTTCCTACCCTATCTTACTGAAATGGGTTTTTTTTAAAGGTAAATTCATCTTGTGCTTTGAAACTTTTCAGAATTTGCTTATGAACTGCTTTCATTTTTATTGAATGAGTCATGAGTAGAAAGCTCTGTTCTGTAGATCTACCATGAGTAATGCTTAACATTTTCTTGAGTTCTCTTTTAGAAGACTATTAAATTAAAAGAAGAATCTGTTTTTTGATATCTTAATGGACAATTAGGTGGCTGGGACTCAGAACTGATTTACATTTAGCACTGCAGTAATTTTAATTTTTTCCTTGCATGTTCATGTTGCTGGTCACAGCACTATCTTTAAATAAATGAAGATACTTCACTAACTTCACTTTCTGAGACTACTGTACAAGTACTGGTTCTGCTTTTGCAGACGGGTTTTCTCTGGTTGTAATGACAGTAGCTACCAGAGCTGGGTAATGTACATGAGCTTCAAATTACCTATGTAACATTCAAGTCATGGTAAAGAATATAGATATGTGCCTTCAGGATTCTGTGCTTTCATATGAGCACTGAGAGGTCATGGGGTATTTCCCAGTTCTGAGTCTTGTTTGGATAATGTGTATCTAAAGAAAAACTACTCTGTGCTGTTGGAGCAGGTTGTTTGCAGGATTGCTCATATGGCAAATCCTCCCTCTGGGATACCAAGGTGCTGGCACATCAGTAGATGAGTGCTGGCAATATCTATAAAGTTATTTGACATGGCTGACCCTTAAGTATTTACTGGTATAATGTAAGTGTAATTGGCACAGACAGTTCTTTGAGTCCAGCTGATGTAAATGTTGGATTGCTGATAGCATCTCTAAACTTAGGCACACTGAAAATAATGAAAGCTGTATTTTCAATTGGAATGTACACTCTGCCACCCTGAGGAGTTAGGAACATGTCCGTTTTCTTGCTGAGGCCAATTATTGTCTTCAGTCACGGTGGCAATATTGGGAGATGATGGGTGTTTGGAAATGAGCAGTTTGCTGAGGCCAATCACGGTAAACAGTGATGTCTAAAACTCTTAACTGTGAAACTATGTCTAGAGGTGGTAGGTGGAAAAATGCTGATAGTTTAATAGTGAAATGAGATCTCTGGAGGGATTTGGCCTTTACTTGGCTACTCCTGCTGGTGGGAGATAGTCTGCTCCTCAGTCCACATGTAATATTAGAAACAAGTCTGAAGATTGAAGTTTACAGGCAATGGACCATCACAGTGACCTCTGCTAAGCTGTGATGCATTTGCAGCTGAAATGGAAGTTCATGAAGAACTTTGACACATCTTTGTTCTTATTAATCTCATATGTCTGGAGGGTTAGTAGTGCAGAGATTTGCATTGGAAAGGGTTGAACAGACTGCTTTTGAAATGTGAATCTAATGTGTATCTGTCTGACCTTCAGTGAAACAAAGGTTCTGTGGCATAATCATAAAGAACTGAAGCTCAAGTCAAAGTTGAGGATAAAAACCCCATGGTTACTGTTACATTTTTCTATGGGGAGGAAAAACTAAGTCTGAAATCTGAGCATTCCTAAGCCTACTGATTAGGAATTCATTGAATCTGGCTGCTAACAGCAAAATCTTGGCTCTGGGACCTTTACTTCCAGCTAATTCCATTGTATGTGTCTCTGCTTGTGCCATCACAAACTGTTAGAACTGCATGATAATAAAGGGAAATATTTATCAAAATATTATCCCTCTTCTGCAATGAAACTTGTACTGTTTAAAAGATAATTTTTCTTTTGTTTCAATGTCACTTTTTAGAAAATCATGAGAACAAATAATGTAGCCATCCTGGAACAGAGTGTGTAGTAGTTCACTGTGTACTCAAAAGATGTGTGCCAGATCCTTTTGTCATGGGTTATGGAACATCAGCTGAGCACCACAGTCAGTTACTGGAGTTCAGCTGATTACATTTGCTGAACTCCTGTAATTTCCTGTGTATGGGAGAGTTACCAATGTGAAAGAAGATATAGGCCATAACTTGTATACCTTCCAAATTCGGTGGTTTTGTAATTAAACTCACTGTGACACACAGTTACTTTTTAAATGAAACTAGTCAGGTCCCTACAGAGTTACCATACTTGCAGGAATGGTGCTATCATATATATTACTCAGTATTTCTATAAACTGATGGGGATGTGATGTTCACTCTACAACGTGGCTGGGCTTTAAACAAAAGACAAAACCCCTAAGGCTTAACACAAAGCCCTCTTTGCTCTCCAGTAATACTTTTTGTCCTTGCACTCAGTGCACGTGGCAAACCCTGGAGCTTTCTTTCTTATTTTCACTGAATCCTTAGTCATGCATGCTTTTAACTGATGGACATATTTATGGAAAAGGGCATTCAGTTGTGTTCTGTCAGGACCATTAATATTGCAAGCTCTCAGATGTGGCATAGTTCTTCATACATATATCCATCAAGATCCAACCTTCATTTGCTAACCAAAAAAATACTCCTCTCCTTATGTTTCTTATTGTTTTGCTGCTTGGGCCCACTTGCTTGACCCTTGCACACTAAAACTTCAACTTATGAAATAGGAAGAGGGAAAATGTTAAATAAAGCAAAGTGAACATCATCAACAGAAAATACAAAACAAAAAAGCTCCAAAGAAAACTGTATCCTGCACAGCGTCAGGAGTTGGACTGAATAATCTTGAGGGGTCTTTTTGAACTCAGCAAATTCTATGAACCCCATTGCAGTCTATATCTTTGTCATGAGGGGGAAATGGAGGGGCAGGCCCTGATCTCTTTAGGGAGCAGTGACAGAATCCAAGGGAACATCATGAAACTGTGTCAGGGAAGGTTTATGCTGGATATTAGGAAAACGTTCTCCACCTGGAGGGTGGTTGGGCACTGCAACAGATGAAGAGACTCCTCATGAAAGTGGTCATGGCACGAAGCCTGCTGGAAGTTCAGTTTTGGACAAGGCTCTCAGGGACATGTTGTGATACTTGAGGCTGTCCTGTGCAGGGTAAGGAGCTGACTTTGATCCTTGGGGTCCCTTCCAACTCAGGATATTTTATGATTCTAACAAAAGCTGCTGTTACATTAGGTAATACCACTTGAACTTTTTTTGCTTGGCCTCCTGGAGCACAAGAATGCTCGTGATGCAAAGACTGAGTGCAACAAGTTGACTTAAAGTAGGCTTTGCACTTTCTGCTCCAACACACAACTTGATCTCTGGTGAAAATCTCATGTGTGTAGGCTGTAGAGTGCCCCGTAGCCTTTAGCTTTGCTAGGAGTTTCTGGATGTGCTTTGCTCATGTTATACCTGCCCCTGAGACACCAAGTACGGGAATAATCCTACAGAGCAGTATTGCCTCTAGCCCTGCTGGGGATTCCCTACCTGTATTATTGCTACAGCTATTTGGCTCCTTCACATTTTTTGTGAGAAGGACAGAGGAAGAAGTAAATGTCTGATTGGATACACTTTGGCAGTGGTTCAAAACCATAAATGCAATATTTTCTCCTTACAAATAGAAAAAGTCCACTGCTGCTTTATTACTTGTTCTTTATGTAGAATTATAATGACTGGGCAGCATAATTCTGCTGGCAGGCTGTCTTGAATTGTTAATTGGCATTTATTAAAGGAAAACAAGAAATAGAAGCTATACTCAAATTGTAGCATAGGCTCAATGTTCTTGGTTTTTTTTTTTACGTATAGGTAATTTCACAACATACTCTGACTTTATTTTTTCCCCCCAGATTTTAGGAAGTTTGTCTACTAGGTTTGCTGTGTCTGTCTAGAAGAATCAAGCTTGAAAGTAGAGACTGCAAATAGTGTGGAGATGGCCTAGAGGGAGAGAATCATTGTCCAAAGAGATGGAACATATGAAAGTACATAGCTCAGCCACATGCGCTTTCCGTATTCCTTGGTGTGTGTTGGTTCACCTCCTGTATTTATTGCCCAGTTGGATCTCCTGCTCTTGTGTTCTGTTGAGTTACTTTTTTAGCAGGCAATAGTTCTGATCTCTATCTACTTTCTTCCATTTTAACTTTTCTGTAGTTCTCTGATGTCCTGTTCTTCTTTCCCCCAATATGTAGAAGAAAGGTGAAAAGATTATGCTGAACTCATAGAAGTAGCAAATTTATTAGTAATTCAAGTAGAGATGTGGTTTAATGGCTAGAGACAACACAATCACAAATGGCCAAGAATACCTAACTTTTAGATAAATGTTTTTATCAGTACTGATTTAAGCTGCTTTTGGGGCTTTCAGAGTTATGACATAAAAAGGAGCAATTTGATATTAACTCTGTAAAATGATAATCACTGCTGGCAAATATTGTGAAAATACCACCACTGTTTGCCATGTAATGCCTTGTGATACTTCCGATAGAGACTTGGCTAGTGTGGGCTATGAGTTGAGTTAATAATATTGTTTTGCTCAGCTCTGTTAAAATGTCAGATTTCTTTTTTAGAGGAATATCGATGTAAATAAAAGTCTTTCAGACTGTCTGACTAACTGGAACAGATATTAAGATGAAATCCTTTCATTACAGGAAATGGATTGTACACAGAAATGTGCAAATATATTATTGTCATGTTTCTTTGCAGTGAGTTATTTGTGTAGGTCCTTATTCTTTTCTTTTTGAAGTTGTTAAATACAGTGTTATCTTCTCTATGTATTTGTTTACAGTATTGAACACTGGAATATTTTCTTTCAATTTGTACTTGCATCATGTTTATCTTTAAGTCACTTAATTGTTTCTGTATTTCCTGTGTCAATAGAGAGGACTTTCTTTTGCCTCCTTTAATTTTAAGACCTTTTTGGAATTTTTGTATGTTTGTAGGGGAAATAATGAATCTTGGCTGCAATTTTATTACACTTGGAAGACTCAAGCTAATAACAGAAAACTCTAATATTCTGAAGGCATTTCTTCTGAGCAGTGTAGTCTACACTCGTACAACTGTAGGTTTGTACAGTCTAAGGTGCAAAAACCTATTTTCCTTTGTGCTCTACACAATGGCTGGTTGAAATAGCAGCTTTTTTATTTCTGATTTCTCCACATGGATAGTGGGACACAAGATCCTGCCTGCTGTTGAGGAGACAAGATGAAATCCTTTAGACTATCCATTGTGTCAAGGGTAAATTAGACCAAAGCAGGGGAGTTTGACTTGAATTAGTTTACTGCCAATTTACCCCAAACGTGGACCTCTAATACCAGCCTGGGGTCCCCAGCACAGGAAGGACACAGACCTGTTGGAGTGAGTCCAGATGAGGGCCATGAAGACAGAGGGATAGAACATCTCTGCTATGAGGAAAGGCTGAGAGAACTGGGATTGCTCAGCCTGGAGAAGAGAAGGCTCCAGGGAGACCTTAGAGCAGCCTTCTAATACCTAAAGTGAGCCTACAGGAAAGCTGTAGAAGAATTTTTTACAAAGGTATGTAGTGATAGGAGAAGGGATGATGGCTATAAATTGACAGTAGGTTTAGTTTAGATATTAGGAAGAAATTCTTTACTGTGAGGGTGGTGAGGCACTGGAACAGGTTGCCCAGAGAAGTCATAGATAAGGCTGGGTTGAATGGAGCTTTGAACCACCTGATCTACTGAGAAGTGTCCTTGCCCCATAGCAGGGGGAAAAGTGTCAGGGAGCCCCCTGGTATGGCCTCAACTGCCCTTATTTTCACAGAATTCTTGAAGGTTGAGGTGATGCCAACAGTGGGTTCCTATTGGCCCCCACCATGGTGTCCACAGACCCTCCCTGGCCTCAGGTCAGCCCTGAGGCTGCAGACCCTTCCCCTGCCCTGGTGGTGTGGTCTGGGCTGGGTTTGACTGCTGGTCTTGTGCTCATCTCAGGGCTGTCTGCAACCATCAGGTGGGGGCACCCCCTCCAGGGGCAGCATAGGGGCCCTCAGAGCCATGTCCAAGAGGTGCTGAATTTACAGCTGGTGTGTCCTTGATTGCTGCACTGTGTGTCTAGTCTTGGGGGCATGGGGAGAAAAAGGAAGAGTTGGACCTAAGTTATTCTTCAGCCTGGTGGCAGCTGGGTGTCTTTTGGAAGAAAAACCCTTGGTGCCATGTAGAGGCCACAGATGCAGGAGTTGCCATGGCTGAGAACACTCTGCAGTGAAGCTGATCTGCAAACCAGATGGTGCAAGTCTGTTTTGTTTCTCTGTAGAAAGATCTTTGAGCCCAAGTGACCAGGAAGAGGGTTGCCCCTATTGTGCATCTTTGAATGAAGACTGGTATTGCTCAGGGGATGTTGGCTGCTTGGTTTAAGGAAATGG
This sequence comes from Xenops minutus, assembly GCA_035221455.1. Lineage (NCBI taxonomy): Eukaryota > Metazoa > Chordata > Aves > Passeriformes > Furnariidae > Xenops > Xenops minutus. The sequence goes on from JAWWEE010000158.1 coordinate 11,969,805, forward strand.
GAAAGACCTATGCCATCTGTCAGGAAGCAAGGGAAGTGTAAATACCAGTGACTTGTACCCCTCAGAATTTTATGACATCGACTTGCATTACTGCTGCTCTGAGAACTAATAAACACTTTTATATGGTGATTATTCTGCATTGCATTAAAGATAAAATATGGCTCAGGAGTGCACCAATTTGACACCTATTATTCAGTTCCTGAATCTCAAAAGTAAATTCTTTTCCAGTGATGTTAATTTCTAGAAATGTGGCCACTAATGAGTTTCTTCCCATAATACTACCATCTATAGAAATTGTTGTGCCCTTTTCAGAAGGGGCAGATTTTGAAAACTTTGAGATTTGAAAAAAAGTGATTATTCTAGTGACCTGTTCCCTAAAATAATTTTGATGAGTTGGAGAAAGAGAAGGGCATAACAGATTTTATGACTTCCTATCTCCTTATATTAAATATTTTCATAATGTAGTCCATGGTGATGTAAACTCAATCTTTCTAGAGATTTTGGATCTAAATGGGTAAGTTTGCTAATGAGTTTACTGTAGTGCATGTGATGATAGATCTCCTCCACTCCTAATCCTGGGGAAAGCTGGATTACCTGTGTAAACATGTGTCCATGTTTTCTCTCCCAATGCAATCAGCACTTCTGGTTGCATTGCATGTATTCTACTTAGTGTGTTTCCATCTGATCCACTTGTTAAACTAAAGATATAGAATGAGCAATCCAGCATCTCTTGTTTTAAAAGTAAATTTTTGTCTTGTGGTGATCATAAAGAAGAAATTGTGTATGCTCAAGGAGGGTTTCAAGTCAGAAAGTGAATTAAGGAATGGAACTCTGTATGCAGAGAAATGGGTCCGGCTTCAGTTTTTCTTCCAACCCCAAGGATCTACACAGTAATGTTCCTTGTCTGAAATTTTCAGGATGATCCATTTGAATGGACATAAAGATTTATCTGTTTTTCCCCCTTCCAGCCCCGTGGATATTTCCAAGGTAAAGATGTGTGGAGTAAGGGTAAAATGAGAAATATTCAGAACACAAAAGAAGTAGTAGAAACTGTAGTTTGCATGAATGATTACATTAGATTTTATATATGTATTTATACTCCCATATATATTATATACTTAAAAAATATTAGAATAGAAATGTATGATTGACATATAATGTATATTTTTGCAAATATTAAAACATAAGCTAATATAATATATTAAAATAAACAGATGTATTTTATATGTATTCAAGGACAGGTTGGATGAGGTTTTGAGCAATCTGATCTAGTGGAAGGCATCCCTACCCAAACCAGGGGGAAGTTGGAACTAGATTATTTTTAAAGTGCCTTCCTAAACAAACCATTCTATGGTATTATTAAAAGGGTTATTGTCAAAGATAGAGACTTGTTTAAAATGAGATCTCTCTGCAGAAAGCAGAGATAAAAGAAGGGAAGAAATGTGCAATAAAATTCCTCTGTGGCTGAATACGGATTTCTGCTTTAGAATCTACTTGAAGTGTAGGCCATAAACTATTCAGCAGTGCTTCCTCTTTGATTATTGGTTCTGCAAGAGCAGCTACCATGAATGAATGGCATATATAGTGCCCACCTGTTCCCACCTTTCTCTGGTAGTTTTAATTTTGCATTCTAGGAGTGTGGTACATAGATCTGTGTATATGATCCCATGACCACACATTTTAATGCATCATTTAAAGGACTCTTCATTATTTTTGCTCCTAGTTTTATGGTTTCTTAGATTTGTGACACCCAGATGAATTCTGAATTGGCTTTTACTGTTGTAATTAATTCATGTCTGTATAAGCCTCCTATAACGTGAAATGACATGGGATCCTGAGTCTTCAAAAGGCTAGTGTGAAAAACTTCTGATGGACTGGATCTGTTGCTGAAGGACAGAATGTACGTATTTACTTTCTCACCTGTCACATAAATGCTGTCACAATTTTGCTCTTAATTTGATTTGTGGCATTCCATTAAGTTATTCTGTGTACAGGCGAATAACTAATGATTCCCAGACTCCCTGAACTGTAAAATAAGGGCAGGCTCTGTTTGGCAGAGCAGAAATTGTACTTTAGTACAGACAGGAACTGTTCATATTAATCAAGTAATATCTAGTCTGAAATGACTTTTAGCTAATGACTTCTTATTCTCAGGTTAACTATATTGCTTATAGATAGCATGCTTGTCTAGTTCATATGATTATTAATAATCAAATGTGTGGATTTCTGTCTTTTTCTGAAAGAGAAATGATGCTCTTGATTGGCCTTATTTTAAGATATTGTTAGTGTTGAAATTACGCTAGGGCTTAGAAGGGGAGTGGTGAAAGTTCATGGATTTGCTTTTGATTTCAACCTTTACAGTTGTGAGTATGTGTGCCATGAATGAGCTCAAAAAATGTGAATTGTGTGAAGTTTCAGGGCTTAATTATTCAAGACATAATTTTGTGATAGAACTTTAGGGCCATCAGAAGTATAAAAAAAGTGAGTTACATTTATTTCACCTTGAATATGTGTTGTTACCATTATAGTTTTGGGCATAGATTTTGTTTCTAACAGAAGCCTGGCTGATAAGATCCTCCTAATTTCTAGCTTGTTAAAGATAAGCTAACATGTTGAATGATGGGGAAGAAATTTAAATTGTGAGATTTTATAAGGTGCAATTTGTTTTCCTAGTGGGCATAACATTTTTGTAAGCTGTTAAAATGCCATGTGGCACTATAGAAGTTGCTCTTGACTGCTAAACAAACTTGAGCACGTGGGGGTTCCCAGCAGGGAGTTATCCTAAGGCAGGAGGGGTTTGCTGTTGTGGAACAAGTGGGTTAACAGCTTCCATTTGCATCACTCTATTAATGAGACGTTGCACCCTTTTCACAGGTGCTGCCAAGCCTAGAATAAGTCAGGATGAGACTCCTCCTGTAACTTATGGGTGAGCTAGTTTGGCAGATTTTTAGGCTGTTTTTAGTTCTGTGCGTCTCTTAGTGGCAAGGCCTGGTGCTTGTACATAAGCAAGTTCCCTCTTCCTGGTTATGTGGTTTTTGGTTTGTGGTGTTTTTTTCTTTTTTTTTTTTTTTTTTTTGAAGGTTACATCCTTTGCTGATGATGCTTTTTCTGTGACCAGTGCTTACATGCTTTTTCAGGTGTGATGCTTTGTTTTCTTCTGAAGCTCAGTTCTCTGAAAGAAGCTTTTGGCTGACTGTCTTGGATGGGACTCAAAGGATGTTTGTGATCTGCTTATCTATGTCTGTCCAGTAAACATGAGGAAATAATATCTGAAAATCCAATTCAGTGTTGACATGACAAACACAAAAATACAGGACATTGAGACAGCTACCTTGAATACATCTAATTTCAGAAATACACATTGCTACCTACCAGAAGAATCAAACCAATTGCAAGTCATTATGTACAATTGCAATACTAGACTATGTAACAGACATAAATATACATAAAATCCTATGTAAGCAGTTAAATAAAAGGCTTTATAGTACTCAAACTACAAGTAATATTAGGGGGAATTTTTTTGTACAAGTTTACCTAGACAGCATCTCTGACCAGCTGTGGGCCTATTCAGTGACCACTGAAGCCACTGGAAAAAATAGACTCTCCTGCAGAACTCTACTGAGGTTACCTAGTAGTATGTATATACTCAATAAATGTGTGTATATATATGCATGTCTAGCATCTATGTGGTCAGCTATGGAAGAGGACATTCTGTTTAGGAGTGCTGACTAGAGCTCAACACCGTGTTGTGAGCCTGAGTGAAAAGCAGAATGATTCATCAGTCCTCTCATAGGCTTTACTAGAAAGTACAATTGCCTTGGTCTGACTCAAAAAGATGAATGAGAACATGGAAAACTGAACAACATCTGCCAATTGAACACCATAATTGCCCAGCATGTGGAGGAGCCATTCCAAGCAGGACCAGAAGCCTGTACCACAGCAGTAACTGGTTCTCCAACCTCTTTTGTAGTCCTGTGGGTTCTCTGGCAGACTGCCAGGTGCTTGGAGAGAACATTTCCTTGTGCTGTTAACATTAACTTGGGGTTAAAGATTTGAGCTAATATCTAATCATAGTCTTGAGCCAGACAGTCTGGTTAAGGTGTTGGTGTGGCATTTTGTAATTGTTCCTGGAGCATAAGTAACCTCTAAGTAGGAGTTGATCATGTTTTTAAAGGCTCTCAGACATAATATAAAAGTGTGTTTTGCGGGAAGACAGCATATAAAATCTTGCATTTTTGTCAGTTTTCTAATTTATAGGGAACAATGACATGGAAAATCTAATTTATGTCTGTGTACATTATGTCACTGTTCACAAGTAATGGAGTACAAGCAGGTGGTTTTGATTTGTATGTGTGGAAACTGTTAGTAGGCTGAGCTAATGGTGAAGTAGCTCTAGCTTGCCAGAGGGAAGCTGTTGATTTAGTGTTTGTAGCATAAGAAGGAAAATCCCAGTCTGATGCTGAGCAGAAAGGGATGGCAAGTGTCCATCAAATCTGTACTTTTGCAGGTTGAAGTGTTATTTTCTTGGTCCTTTACATGGTAGCATTCAGGAGGAGACACTTGACCTTGGAGATCAGGATTTTACGCAGATATGTTCAGGTTTGATTAAGACTATCTCCTCTAAATGAAGGCAGTGGTAAGCATGATATTTGGCTATTTCTGGTAAATGTGCTTGATTATGTGACTATCTGTATTGGGTAATCTTAAATGTCTTTGAAAAAAACCCCAAAAAATTCTACTTGTGAAAATGAATGAGGATAGTTGATTTGTTAGTGAAATCTGTCCATCATATGATAAATAGTTTAAATAAAGGAACAGCAATAAGCTTGTTTTTCAAATCTTGGCGTGCCATAGTAGCAGAAGGGTACATACTAACATTTTCATACTTACACAGATGAACTTCCATTCACAATCTATAAAATATCTGCAATCTTTTTAAAACAGACAATTGAGTACAACTTCAATTGTCTAATTTTATGTGGGTTTTTTAGTGTTGGGGTTTTTTTAACAGATTCTCCTCCCATCTTTCAGTCTTCTTAATCCGTATATCTTATTTCCGGGAATATCTAGGGATAGACAGTAACATGGGTGACACTATTATCAGAGTAATCTGGTGCTAAGAGTGGACAGAGCATGTGAATGCATTACATTGGTTGTAATATTTTGAAGTACTCAGGACATTGCTTGTGAGATCTGGAGGGGAAAAAGCAAGGACATGCATTAGTAATGAGATCAGTTTGCAAGGAAAGACACTGAGGACCACTCTGTGTCAATTAAGAGCAATTTGGAGTGGCAAATACCTTAAATGCTGGCTGACTCCACTTGCAGAATGTAGCCAACAGCCAAATACTAGAATTTCACAAGCAGCTGCATAAAAAAATCCCCAAAACATTCTGCCTCAGTTGGTGACACAAACAGTAGTAATTTCCTGTGTAAAGTATCTTCTCCAGGAGTGACATTCATTGATCCCCAGTTTTTTCTTCACATCTAAGAAACCATTATTTCCCCACGGTTCCTGTCTTCTCATCCAAATTAATTCATCTCCTCTTTGTTTTTCATGAGTCATGGATTAATCTTTCTCTTCAAATACTTTGCATTAGCTTTTTGTAGCCACGTGGGTGATTGCAAATGATTTTGCTTCATTTGGTAGAATAAATCCTCTATGGCTTTTGTTGCAAATATGCATTGATCTATAATGGAGAATGCCCTGGTGTAAGATTATGCTAATTAAAAGAAAAGGGAAGGAGACAACACCCCTTCCTGTTGTGAAAATGAGGAGGCTCTCCTCCTCTCTTGTCTCATTCTAGTACAATAATGTTTGCATCTCTTGGTCACTGGGAAAACAAGGAGGAAAAGGATGTGTACAGCATTTAAAATGGGTAAAAAAATGAAATCGTGTAATATGGAAGGGGCTAATACTTAGTAGACATCAATGACCTTTTTGTGAATGTAGTACTAAATGACCCTGAAATTATATGAGTTTACTCACTTGCAGTCTTTCTCCAAGTAACATGAAGAATCACAGTAGCACTCAATAGATTCTCTAGCATTCAAGTAAATACAAAATAAATGAGGCTAAGTAATAACTCAGTATTAACTCAGAAATGTTCAACCCAGATGGCTCTGACCTGTGAAGGAGTCCAGGAAGTTGAGGAATATGCAAACCCTGTCCTATATTCCATGAAATGTACTTAAGGGCCTTGGCTATCTGCTGGAGTCATGGGGTAGCCTGTGGAAAAAGAAGTCTTTTGAATTGTTTTTGAGTTATCTCCACAGATGAGTAGGACAATGCCTGAAGAGGCCCGAATTTCTCTAGGTGTACTAAATGACTATTTTTTTTCTCTCTAGATCACAGCCTATGGAGAAGTGGACATAAGAATAGGATAAATATGGCTTTTAAGGGTGAGGACCACCTGGATTCCCTTTCATTACCAGTTCAGCGGTAAGTGGTGCATTCTGTCATCCAGATTTGAGTGATTAAATGCTGCTGAGGCTGCAGCTATACTTTCCACAATTTAAAACTCAGTATTAGGTAATGTTCCTATAAAATATTGAGAATAAATGTGGAATTCTGAGATGCATTTCTTGAGGCATTTGTTAATTTGTGTGCCTAAAGTCTGGTAAATCATGACAGTGTAGCCATGAATGTGTAGCCATCATTTTAGAGATGACCATATTTGCAGTGGAGGGGATTGTGTTTACTGGATCAGTTCTTTGTCATGTTGGAAATCCCTGGAACTTGCTGTACTCTGTGAAGACTGCTGAAAACTATACGTTTCTTTAACTTGGTTGACTTTCTTTTGGTGTAGGTATGGTAATGATATGAAGATTATAGCATAATCTATCCAGTCCGTGGTGGCCTATTGGGAGCGGAGACATTGGTGACTTTGTTAATCAACAGATTTTTTAAAAAAAAAAATCTGTTTGTTGGCATCTGGTAGCTGTATCTAAGTAGTATAGTTTTCCTTCTAAAATAGTAAAGGTTCTATGAAATGAAAAAAAAATGAACACAATCTCTATCTTGATATGTGGCACAACTGGGTTTTTTTTGTTGTTGTTTTGATGGGGACTCGTAAATGCAGGAATAAAATCAGAAATAATGATTTGAACTTCAGTCTTTGTCCCAGTTTTCTTTCTTCAGGTCAGACTGTAATTCTTTATAATAATTAACTGGTTGCTGACATGCAGGCTCAAAATGGGAAACTTTTCTTCATCAGTAATTTAGTATTTATCTTTCCCTACCTGAGTCTTCCAGCAGGTACTTTGATAATGTCATTAAGCTCACAGTGACAGGAAGACCATATGAATATATTCTCCTCTAAAAGAAACACTATATGGAGGAACACAGGTTTTGGATCCCAGATGCTAAGATAATTGTGACTGTTTGTTAGATGTTAGCTTAACCTTGCTTTGGAAATAAGTGAGTCCTAGAAGTCATGAATAGCCATATATGGAATCAACTAGTATAAACAGTAATGAGGTGTCCCAATTTACTTATAGTTTAGTTTTCTTCTATGGGTTGAAGCTATGGAAGATCATTTCAGATGCAGACAGTAGTGTAGACAGGCTAATGACTTTGCTATCGAAATTCTCAGGTTAACCAAGTGGTTAGATAAGATGCCAGACACACGTTAATTTCTTGGTGATAATGAATGAGTTCCAGAAGCTGAATCCCACATCAAAAGTCAAAGAATCTGGGCCAGTGAAGATTGCTATAGTAGTAGAAAACGAACTGCAACCAGAACCAAGGGTGTAGGTGCTGTGTGTGGCTAAGGGATGATCCAGGTTGGTGATGGCAAGACTTGTTTACCAATTCATAGATGGCAAAATTAGCTGTAGGCTCGGTGTGCCAGCAAATGGAGATATGGGGTAGGAATAATGCACTTAAAGGTAACAGCAACACAGAACTGAATTTTGGGCACTAGTGACTTCTAGAAAAGAAAACTACCTGGGTGCAGTGTTCAGGGAAGTAAAGCCCTGCCATGCTATGCGAATAAAGCCACACTACCTTACCAAGGACTCTGCACTAAGATGTATCACAAGAAATGATTTGGAGAAGTCCCATATAGCAAGCATTAGGTTCTGACAAACAGCTTGACTCAGCATGACAGTTTACTATAGTGAAATTTAAAAATAGATACACTCCCCCACCTCCAATAAAATATGAATTTCTGATTTTTTTTTATATTTTGAAAGAGGATCCTATCAGTGAAGGTTATTTCAAATAAGGCCCCCATGACACATGGGCAGACTGGAGTTGGCAGTGGTCAGAGAGGAGAAGGCTGGAACTGAAAATACGGAAATGTGTTTTTACCTTAAGAATTCAGCAGAAAGAACACAGCATGGACTCGATAAAGTTTGAGCGTTGTACAAAATGTTTTTCTTGAGTATTAAAAAAACCCAGCAAAACCCACTCAACATAAAAGCTATTTCAAAGAAATGGAATTTTTATGAGATTATGTTGTTTCTCTGGGTTAGAAGGAGTGATGTGGCTCCTGTTTAAAAGGAATATAAAAAGATTTAGTGAGTTGCCAAAATAACAAGATTCAAGTATTATTTATTCTTTATTATTCTTGCATCTGAGACTAGAATGTATGCCTGTCTCAGGTTTCCTGTTCATGCCCCTGCTTTTTGTGAAAGGGGCTTAAATGAACTTGAGGGTGTGCGCTGCTGTGTCCTGTCACAGTAAAAATTTGACACAAATTCAACTGTGGGTCAGTCCTATGTAGCACCACAACTGTGTCTTGCCTCATGTTTAGGTCAGAATGTGTCAGAAGTAAAAACAGACACGTCCTCAAGCAAGAATATCTGTCTCCATAGGAAAAGTGTACTATACACATGTAAAAGATTCCCAGTGTTTCCACAGCAGTCATTAAAGTCAAGAGTTCTTGTGGCTGCATGAGGAATTTAGAACTGGGGCTTTAAACCAAGTCTCTGTGCTGCATGAGTGGTTGCTTATGCTCTTTCCTGAGATTTTATGGGAAATCACAGCCTGTATTGAAAGTCTTTAGAGTATTGAGTCACTATATTAATGGTTTTCTAACATACTGTCAGACCTACTTTCTGTAATTGACATCTAGCCTGCTATGGATGCAGTATTTAAAAGTATCCTGAGGAAACCCCCAAATTTTTGTTACAGAAACTTTATTTTCTATTTCAATGAGTTAAGAACTCACTCGTGTTGCCTCTTAAGGGAAGAAACAATTGGCAATAGATCACTTTTATAAAGGATTGCTCTAGTTACTCTCCAAAAGCTGTTAGTAGTCTCATGTAAAGCATTTTACAGGACCATAAAAATTGTGTGTTTTTATCCATGATGACCAGTTCACTGCTGCACGTGAAGTGTGTATGTATTCCTTAGAGATGTATATATCCCCTTTTTGAACTAGCTATTTTTAGCATAGCTTTTGGAAAATGTCCGTACCCTCACCTCATATCTTTCTATTGGTATTTTTTTTCTATATGTCTGGTGAGCTTTTACCTTGGCTTTTCTATCTCTACTAAAACCAATGTTTCTGTTATTATCTCTGCTCCTCTTCCTGTGTAATGAATGTCCACTGGCCTTTTTGTTTTCTGTAAGCTAAAATTGAAACCTACAGACTTTTTCATGGTATTCATGGTTTCTTATGCTTTCCATATTGGATGGTACACTCAATACTTAGAGTACTGAATCTGAAATCATTCAGTTAGGGAGAGTACTCATAACCTAAAGTGAAATAAGCTGCTGTTTTTGCTTCTTGGATTATGCGTTCTGTTCAGGGTTGCAATTGTGATAAACACAATATAATTAGACATTTTTTGAAATTAATAAGTGAGGGTCCTATGTGGAAATTAGAAAACCAGCCACAACTGTCACCACCAACCTCCTTTCCCCTCTAAAACCAACAATCAAGTAAAATCAAAATGAAACAAAAACACAAACTGAAGTAAGACTTAATCTTGAAATTTGGGCTACTCTTAAAGGTGATGTGGGCAGAGATATATTGTCTCTAACATAAAAAGGGAAGTGTTAATTATTTAATGTGTTTTGTTATCAGATCTAGAAGGTCAGTACTTTGAGTATGAAGACCAGGAAGATAAACCTAATATGTGTCTTATTTAATTTCTTTTTTTCAGGCTTTAATATTGTTATTATATCTTTCTTTGGGGGAAGTTTATATCATCACTGGGATCTAAAGAGGAATTTTTATAACTGCTTTGGATGAAGGAGTTGGGGCAGAGAAAGTGGACAAACCTTTAAAATCTGGGTTCTTGTGGTTAAGTAATTTGTAACATTTCATCTATCAAAATCGTTTCACTGATTTGATAACCCAAAGATGGAAAAGTTTCCCATAAGGGACCTCTGTGGCAGAAGCAAAAATAGAATTTTAGTTTCCTGTCTCCCAGTTAGTAATCAAGAGATAGTCCTTTTTTGTTACTATTTTGTTCTATTTCTAGAGCTTCATGTGGCCTCTATACTTCTGAAAAGAGATATTTTGAAAACATTGAGGTCTAAGACATGTAAAGAGCCTTTTGATATGTGTTCAGATGGGGCTGCCAGGAAAACAACGGTTCACCTATTGATTTCTATCCCTAGAGTGTCTAATATTTCTCATACTCAGGGATATCCTTGTATTGAAAGGCAGGGAAGTTATGCTATTGCATCATAGAAAGTGAATCTTGACCAAAAGTGCGCAAGCAAATTTTTGATGTCTTGCCCCTTTGTATTCTGTAGGCCATGGGAATCTGTAGGTTTTGATGCCATCTGCTTTTCTGGCCCTCAGTCTCGGGCAGCAAGTTGTTTGGTTATCTGTCAGTTCATTGCAACATTTCCAGTTTGGTTATTTGCCTATTTTCTTAGATATGAATCCTTCAAGTGAATGATTTCTGGGAATGCTTCTGTGAATTAACCTGAATAAGAGTATTTCTCTTTTATCTCAGTTTGGTCTATTATTTTTTTAACCATGTCAGTTCTTCTTATCTTTCCACTTGGAATTTGCATGACTTCAGCAATTTGTTGCCACCTCTTGTTTTCACAAGATTTGCTTCACTTTTTCTTTCTTTTTTAATGGTACTGTTTTGATCTTCAACTCTAAGACTGTGTTTAGGTTATAATTAATTGTAAAATGATGTTTAAGTACAAGTGTTTAAATGCTTTCTCTGACCAGTGATTTTGTATGTTCTATATTTTTTGACATCTTCTAAAAGTGCTGAATTATCTTTGTTTCCTACAGTGTCTGTTGCTGATAATCAAGGGCTTGTGCTGTATTTCTCTTTTTTCTTGCTCATGTCTGTGAGCTGAACTTCCTGTCTGACAAGCACTCCATGTAAAACAGAAAATAACATTTGTATTTTGTTTTTGTTCTTTTTTGCAGGCTCTTTACTGTGCATAGATAGATCTTGTCCTGCTAACTAGAAGCCTACATTCCTTATGTTTCGTTTTATTTGGAGGATGTCAGGAACTTGTCTGTAGCTCTTTGAAAATATTCAGATAAAGGCTAAGAAACTCTAGAGGAAAAATGCAGGTTAACTGTAATGCTAGAGCAGAAATTTTGAGTTCCAGGTTCAGTGTGTTTACATGGCTCTATGAATCACTGCTCTAGGGGTTTTAAAAACTATTTGAGAATTGAATGCTTGCAGGGCAATTGAAAATTTTGGTAGGCTGTCGGAATAGAGTACAACAGAAGAAAGGAAGGTCTTTTGCCAATAATGCAATCAAGTTAACTGCCAGTGACAAGAAATCTAATCAGTTATTGCTTAACTCAAGGCGCTAATGATGTCTCATTTGATGATCTTGTGTTCTTTTCCTTTCATTCATTGCCCTATAACAATTCAGCAAATAACTTTACAGTGACAGAAAGGGAGCTCACCTTACTATGAAGTATTTCTGATTTAGATTCTACATGTAACCAAACTGAAAACGGGTTAGTTTGTGGGAGTTTTGATAGTGGTGGTAAAACAGATTTGTGTATCCACATGGTCCTTCTGGGAAGCATTTTCACATATGCTATCTGACTGAGTCCAAAGGGTGATGTTTGTAAAGCAGCAACTATTGATTTGCTGTCATTGGGTGGCATTCATGAGTAATATGAACCCAACAGAGGTTTTAGTTCCCCACTTTGAATCCAGGGGTAAAATATCTCTGTTCCTATATTCAGAATGTTAAAACGTAGGTCAGCCCTTGGGCTCATGAGTAGCAAAAATAATTGCCTTTCACTTGTACTTTAGGCATTTTTGGGGTCTGCGAGTCTGCCAGAATGCAAGATATTTCCTAACCTTTTCCTTACTATAGTTTTATCACTATATCTTTATATATAGTTGTATATATATACAACTGTATATACAACTGTTGTATATATATAGTTGTATATATATATGTGTTGCACTGTAGAAACATGCTATACTACTTCCCATAGCTATGCTGTAAAATATTGTAGGCTGAACTGTAGAAGTCACAAAAGAATTTTGGCTTTTAACCTGAAAGAAATTTGAGTTTGTTCATTATAATAATTGTGAAGTTATGGTGACTTGAAAATGTGAGCAAATTGACGTTTTTTAAAAAAAATCTGTCTGACTAGCCTCAATAGACCTTTTTTTCATTTAACTTGGTATTTCATATTTGTGGCTTGGAAACTGCTTTTGAAAGATCAAGGCTATTGTTCATCCCTAAAGACAATTAAGAGTTTATCCTAATCCCTCTTGTCAGGGTCAATACTGTTTCACAGCATGTGGCACACAAGCACTGTAAAGAGGTCAAGTTAATGCTGGTGCAGCCTTTATCATGGAAGAAATTTGGCTGATTATTTTGAGATAGAATATTTTTGAAATGTGGAAGTCTATTGAAGACTCTTTTTTTGTCTTAGAGAAACAGCAGTAACCTTAACCCATCTGGTTGATGAATATCTTGTGTTTGGGTCTTGGCAGCCTTTTCAGAAAACACCCTCAAATAAAAGTATTTAATATCACAATGACAGAACTTCCCTGAATGTTAGTTACCTTATCTGCCACACATAGATGATGGTTTCTGACTGTATCTTCAGAATTATTGCATGAAATTTTAATCATGACATGAATTTAGCAATCCTGCCGACTTTACACCTTGTAGCTAGCCGTTGTTTTATGGCTTTGACTCCACGGTTTGTGGCTCTCTGCCAAATTTCACTGATGCTAACAAGACCTTTTCGAGCTGTTCAGATGTTGTTTGTGGTCTGTTATGCAACCCAGTCTTCATCATACTTGCTTTTCTGTAGTACATTTCAGAGGATGCTAATCAGTTTTACACACCTGCTACCATTCCTGTTGGAGTTCCCTCTTTTCAGAAGACATTATTGCTAGTCATTTCACATTCATATTCACTGTGCTAACCAAAAGGGAAAAGGACCAAGTGATCCTCTTAAGAGGAATATATATCTTCATGAAACTTGAAAACGAAGACCGGATTATTGAAGGGATCCTAGTGCTCAAGGACTCAAGTTCACTGAATTAGTTATTGACTTATTGTGAGAAAAGACAGCGTTACCATCTCTCTTTAAAAGGGCAGTATGGTTAGTTGAAACTTTAGTTTTGATTTAGCATTATACATCCTTCCCCGCATTCTCTGCTTGTTGTAATATTGATTAATATTCTTCCTCTGTTTTTGTCTTTCATCTCAGCTGGGGAAACATGAAGGAAATCCTCACTAGCCTGCCTTCATAAGTTGCTACTTCAATGATACTTATACAGCATTGTTATGACCTCATATGCTGTGTTATGCCTCGTGTGTGTGTGATCCTGCTGCACAGTGCCAGGCTGGCAATGCTGTGTGTTACCTAGCAGGTGCTTTCATTAAATGTGAAGAGGAAGTTTCTGTTCACAAAACCTAACTTATTCCTTCCATGAGTTACATTTTATTATCATTTCCACAGTGGTGTTTCCTGGCAAGTGAGTTCATTAAACTCCCTTTACAAGCATGGCTATAGCAGAGGGTGATGAATGAGTACTTACACTTTGTTATTTCTGAGGTGTTTTCCCAAAACCCAATTAAAAAAAAAAATCCCTTTATTACAGATATTTTAATGATCTTACTATGACTTGTCTTCTCAGTTATTTAGCACAAAGACAAAATACAACATTCTTCTCTTCAGTTCACATTTCCTGGGAATTTTTTCATTATTTAATTGCCTGGTCTCTCTTAATCTGGTTCACTGCTGCCTGGGGATGGTGAGAGGATCTTGCATTCAGTTGTTCAGTAACCTGTAATGAGCGAATTTAAGAAAGCTAGCAGGACAATGCTGCAACTTTGTAAATGTTGTGGTTGTTTTTTATTTTATTTTATTTTTTTTGTCAAATAGTGATCTTAAGGAAAGTGTTGGTTGGACTTGACCTCATTTCTAGTCTCATTAAATTTGCTAGTGTCTATTAGTGGCTGGGTTTCTGAGCTCATATTAGCCCTGAGGTATTTGGAATGAAATGCATACAGGAGTTTAGTATTAAGCTGAAATGGAACTGTTTGTAATTCCAAGTTGATTCTGTTTGCTCCTTACAGTATTTCAGAGAATGTGGTAAATTGAGAGTGTATATATATCTGTATATATACGTACACTCTTATTTGAGGAAATATGCCTGGAGGTCTGTATGCAATATTTTACTTTTTTTAAAGAAAAAGCTTTTTATTAAGTTGCATGTATAAACTATGCTTCAGGTATTTGAATTTTTTTTTTTGCTACTTGTGGATGATTTAGTGTTCAACGTATTTCAGGGGTGCAAGGGAAATATAGAGAACATCTATATCAAGAATATAATATTCTGAGGCCAAAACCTTTTCTGATATCTTAAATGTCAGCAGGAGTGAGCTCAGGATAAACAGGAACAAAGTAAGGAAAAACTGAGAAAATTTTTAAAAGACAAAGGGAAGAACTAGCCAGTGGCTTCCAAGTAGTTGAAACTATTCAATGGATGGCAAGATATTTGTAAGCAACCTTTTGTGGAGTGCTACAGAGCAAAAAAATGTCTTGTTCAGGATCAGCTGTTCACACATCAGTGTTTGACTTTTAACTTTTGGAATTGTCTACTTTGCATTCAAAATGAACTTTGTATATCCAACTTGAAAAACATGATGCAAGAAGTAAGTTACTTTGTTACAGCAATGAAAATATTTTTTTGGTACTAACGCAAGAAGTGAAAATTAATTTGGTTTATCTGCAATTTAAAAAAAGGTAAGGTGAAAATTGAAGAACATTACATGATTATGAATCCAGGTTTTTACACAGACAGGAAGCAAACATTCATGGTGAGATATTCTACAAAATTTTTCATTTTAAAAGTTATTCTGCTGTGTTCAGAGCACAAGGTGTACTGCTAACTGGGAGCATTAAATGGTAACTTTTAACCATGTTTGTTGTGACCCTGCAGAGTAACTACACTGCCTGTGAACAGAGTAGGACTTATCCGAGACTTCTTTCTCTGCCAGCCTATGGCCAGGGAGTCTCAGATACTTCCGCCACAGATGTTTTATTCCTTCTTTGCTTCTGTAGCATAGCTGAGAAGCTTTGAAAAACTAGCCAGAATGTTACTCTCTTTTTGGTGTGAATATCATTAGAATTAATTTTTTATTAGATTGGAATTAAATTGTCATCTTTATCGAGGGGAAACAACTTGTATGTGAAGAGGATAATCTTTGTTCAGTATGTGAAATTACTGTCTCAATGGCTATTCACTTCTTCCCCTTTGATTTTTGAGATTTTAATGAATCATAGAAATCAGGGACTAATTTGTTTTGAAAAGAATCTACTGAAATATAGTTTCATCCCCTGCTTGCAACTAGCTATTCTTTTTAAAAAAAAGTGTTGATACATGTATTATATTTATATAATAAATATATTTCATATCCATTCATATATTCATAGTCTAGTTTTCTAAAGTTTGGTCAAAATGATGTTAATGTATTATGTGTTAGACAACTAACCTCTGGAATAGGTATGGTGGTGTGGGATAAAAGCAAAGGACAGGCAGATACTGGAATTGGGAAGCAGTGAAATCAGCTAATGATACCTATTCAGATTGTTGACCTTGTTTGTCAAGATACCAGAGTAAGGGAGTTGTCTGCAGACTGACTTATAGGTCAGGTTTTAATTCTGGGCCAGAAATTTCTATTTGTGCCATTGATGCAATTTTCAGAACTAATTGACTTCAATGAAAATACTAAAGTTAAAATTCTAAGCATATAATCTGACATGGTGGCCTGTCTCCAAGGCTTAAAGGAAGTGACCTGATGAACATTACAAGTGTCCATCCTGCAGAAGTCAAGTACTTTATTCACAGATGTTTGTGTTTTTAATTTTGAGAACACCACTGAAATCTTCAGGCTTCCAGATTTAAAGTAACAATCTTTGTTAGCCACTATTGTTTACCATTTTTTCATGTCCAGTGCATCCGATGGAAACACTTCATGATTTTTTTAATATTGTTTTGCCAGAAACTTCTCTCAATAATGGTTCAGGCAGAAAGCGAAGTTTTCCATCTCATTTAGAAGCAAACACACTTTTCTCAAGTCTGTCTTCCTGTGGCACAGTCTTGATGTGGAGGCGTAAGGGCTGTGTTTATGTTGTGAGAGCGAATCAGGAAGTGATTAGATGGGAACTCTGCTGGTTTTGCTGTGTAGAGAGTCTAAGCCCCTATTGCTCTTGGCTAAGCTACCAGGATTAACCTGAAAAGCAATGAGGTGCTACTGCCAGGGGAAAATAAGATATTTATTTCCTCAAGCATTTTGTTCTGCTCTGAAGGGCTGGAATTGTACTGAACATTCTCTGTGGTTCAACTGCTGGAAGTGAGGTTGATTTCAGTAATTTTGAAAATGTATCTTTTTCTTGGTAAAATATGAAGACTGTACAACTGACTAAACTGCTACACAGCTGCTTTGCTGTGAAAGAGGGAGTATTTCAAAGCGCACTTTGGACTCAGCATTATTCTACTGTGTTTCCATTGCTGAAAAAGCAAGGCCATCAGTAAATGCTCAATTGAGCAGTGTTTACTATTTTAATTAACACCTTGATGTCAATTTACACACCTCTCCAATAGACTCCATGACAAGAACAAGGAAAAAAATGTGTATTTTTAATTTAAATGCCTGCCATAACATGAGAAGCTGGGACTTCGCCTTTTGTTTGCTCCTGCTCTTTAGTTTGGGTTGCATGAACCAGCCCACACACATGAACCACAGTTCACCCACTGAAGATCTTCCGCAGAGAGGGTCTCTAAGTTAGCAGAATACCAACCTTGTGGGACTGTTAAGTGCAGTTGTAGCATCCAAGAGCAGATGTGCCGGCAGACCACGTGTAAAGGATGTCTGCTGGCACACAGCATCACCAGTGCTCTGTGTGTGCTATAAGGACTATGGTAACTGAGCTGAAAGCTAAAGCAGACTGGCAGCTGCTGTGTCTGCAGTGGGATCACAGCTATACTGCAAGTGCATCCCCTCTCAGCCTTTGCTAGTGCCAGGTAGCATGAATCAAGCTCCATGTCTTCATGATGTAAGAAACTGGAGTAATAAAACTTCATTACTATCTTTTTAATGATAAATAACAGTTCAAGCCATTTTTGTTATCTTTCTAGTTTTCCAGCATGTAAAAATGATACTGCTCATCAATTAAATGTCAGTGTGTGTATGTATATGCTTGTGGAAGAAACAGTGGAGGTTTTTGGATAGTTCTGATATTCTTTTTCAATTAAAGTTTAGGACAGCATTTGGTTATCTGCTTTTTAATATGACACAGCATAGTGATATATATGGTATACATTGAGTACACACTCTGTTCATACTGCAACAGCACAGAAAATTTGATCTAAGTTTATTCCTCTAGCAAATCTATGCAGAGTCTTGTGTTTCCAGAGAGAAAATTGAAGTTTCTTCCAAATTGCATTTGGAAGAAATAAAAAGGGCTCCATATATTGCAAAAGTTTATTACCATTATCTGTGTATTGTTTACTTCTCTCTTCTGTAGGTATTATTTTAGTGATCCATCCTCTTTAAGGGTTGTAACTTTTTTTTGTTCGGCTCTTGTCTGCTGTCCCTCTAGCGTGTCTCAAGGAAATGCTTTTGTGTCACTGCTCCTTCCATTTTGTGTACACAATGCTTTCTCTCAGAATTTCTTACAAAGACAGGTTGCAAATAAAACCAGAGCTATATGGGGAGGCTGTCCCCCTATTTGTATTAGAATCATAGAATGGCTTGGGTTGGAAGGACCTTAAAAATCATCTAGTTCCAACCTACGTGGCCATGGGCAGGGACATTTTTCACTAGATCAGGTTGCTCAAAGCCCCATCCAGCTTGGCTGTGAACACTTTCAGGGATGGGACATCCACAACTTCTCTGGGCAACCTGTTCTGATGCCTCACCACCCTCACAGTAAAGAATTTTTCCTAATATCTAATCTAGACCTACTCTGAAGCCATTCCCCCTTATCCTGTTGCTGCATTCTCTTGTAAGTAGTCTGTTTCTTTCTTGTAGGTTCCCTTCAGGTACTGGAAGCCTGCAGTTACATCACTTAGCTTTGTATATATACTTGGTGTTATGTCACTCTCTCTTCAGCATTTCATTTTGACCCCACTCCATGTGTGCTTGCACGTGGACACGTGTTCATATTGGAAAATGATGCTTATATGGAGATGCCATTTGAAGACCAAGTGAAGCCATTCTTTGCGCTCTTCATATGTCTCTAAACTAATTACTTGTTTCGTTTGCCGTGGGCAAATCTGATCACCTCAGCATTAATAAATCAGTAAAGAGAAAACGGATATGCTGAAACATGCATAATATTTCACAAATGTAGTACAGGAATCATATATGCTTCCTGCAGGTATATTAACCTTAATTTTATTTGAACCTATGTATGGCCTCCAATCACTCTTGGACTTGTAGTTACAGCAGTCCTGCTTCCTAATTTAGGTCTCTAAGTTATCTATAACTAAAAGTGAGCTTAGTTAGTTTTCATATCTCAAAGAGCATAGGTGGTGAAAACAGCCCATTATCATCAGAGGTCTTTATATGTCTCTGCAGCTTGTTAGGACAAGGTTTTTTTTTACTTCAAGCAGATAAATATGGTACAGATTAGCTTACTTATTATGGTTACATAGAGAAGACAAGTTAGGATTTCAGGCATTCTTTTATGTCTGAAATGGTCAAATCTTTTGCTAATAAGCAGCAAAGTGCTGCTGATGTTTGCCTTAACACTATTCTCCTTTTATTTTCTGGGTGCTTTTAAGTTGTGGTGCTCAGAATGCTGTCAGTGTTAGGCATCTACACAAGGGGCAGCCAAGTGGTACATTGAGCCACATACTTGTGAAAGGGTGTCCTACCCCATGGTAGTGTGACCCAGAGATTATTCAGCATGGCCTAGAGAATTTCTTGGGAAAAACTCTTCTGCAGTCTTCAAGAAATAAGAAGGTAGAAAATTCATTGAATCTTGTATGCATGTCCAAGATAATTATTTCACAGTAGCTTGGGTCTGCAGATTAATTGAAGGAAAACAGAGTGTTGTAGAATTGTTCATCAAGTCTTTGCATTCGTTTTTCAAAAAGCTGAAGTTGCACAAAAAATTACAAGAATTCTGAGTACAGTTGTCTGAGAAATAATTCTTCTGTTTGAATATTTAAGGTTTCATATATATTTGTTTTACCTCCGAGTGAAGGTAATGTTTCTTATCTATTCCACTTAACTATTTGAAGTTAGCAGAGAAAGGTCTTCCCCTCCTGGACAGCTTCTATTTCATAAGACCATCCATCAAAGTGGGGACTTCATCTCAAGTTCATTATAAGTACCCTAATACTTTTATGGGTAAATCTCTGTACATATTGATAAGCAATTGGTTCCAGCAGAATCTAGTGCATGAGAGTAATGCTAGAACTGCAAATAACAGCAAGATGGAATATGAGGTTAAAATGTGTTAAAAGAAAAACTTAGTGGCCTGAATCAGGAGATACATTAACCCCCTCAGATGCTGGTATTTTGGCTAGCGTGGGTTGCATATATATGCTCTCTTCATTGTGACTGCTAGTGAAGTTTGATACATAAAAACTGATCTGACTAAAAAAAAGGCAGTGAGGAGAGGATAGAATAAGAGAGAAACAACAAAATTGCTCAGAAAATGGCCAGCCACTGCTAGATCTGATGTGTTAAACAGCATTTTGATATTTGTAGTCTCAAGGATATAGTAATTATTTTTTTGTGTGTGAAGTATCATGTCATTTAATTTAAACTGTGTATGGACACAAATAAAATAATGAATTAAGTTCCACATGTCCTGTCATGGTTTCACTCCTGCTATCATCAACCATCTTATAAGGCAGCTGTGAAGTACAGGAGAGTCTAGTTCCGATAAAGTTATGCTTGATCGGAAATCCAACCATATATATTTAGTAGGTCAAGGGTGCTGTGAGACAAATGTAATGTTTCTGGCTTAGAGGAAGAGGATGCTGTCCCACCCCTCTCTGGTCTCTGTGGGACCAATGACACGTCTGTACTGCTCTTCAAAGCCTCACTATCACTCTTTGACAGGAATAGGTAAGTCTGGAATACCTCAAGTCTTAAAAACTTCTGAAGTTATGGTCAGATGTCTGCAGGGTTGAGGTGGTGCAAAAAGGCAGGAAGGGAGGAGAAAAGCAAAGATGTAAGCACATAGTTTTTGTTGTTCAGTCACAGCCGACAAAATACAAGCAGAAGACATTTAATCATGTTTTCACTGATTGAATTGTAGGGGTAAATTTACAGCATTGACTCTCCTCCACCCCTGCCTTCTGCCTAGAGAATTGAATGTAATTGGAAGGTGTGAAATTGTGGTGAACTGCTGTTGTTCTGCTTGTATCTTTACAGTGTTTCTAATGCCTGTCTTTTTGGTCATCCTCGAATAGGTTAATTGGCATTTCTTTTTTGCTGCCCACTGGAAGTGGCTTGTCTTTGGCTGTTGTACATAGCAGTAGTGAGAAGCAAGAAATTTGGGGGTGTTTTCTAGTGTGGTTTTGAGAGGGGTACTTGTCGCTGCCTTTTGAAGAGTGCATCTATTTAAGTTATAAGTTTCTGGGATGTATTGATGAGAAAGGCTGAATCTTTCTCCAGATAGGAATTGTGTAATTGGATCTTGTTTCTGAATTTCATGAGAAAGATTCAGTTGCTTTGTTTTTTGTTGAATAACTTTCAGTCTAAGAATGAATTTAGTTAAATGAAAATTTTGAGGGATAGGGACACTAGAAAGAAACTACATTCTCTCCAAGCTAGAGATGGCCCAAATTACACAGTGTTGATCCTGTTTCAAATGTTTTAGATTTACATCTGGTTTTCAGGACATTGTTTGAGTCCTTCCAGAAGCAGGTGTCAGGTGAAGTGGAATCTGGATTGCACAGCCTTTTGTTTGCAGTTAGTGTGTCAAATTAGCACCAAGATTCCTGCCTGAATTTTTATATTAGTGGTAGCTACAGAAAAGTACATTCTACTTGAGATAAACTGAAAAACTATTAAGCATGTACTTTGAAAATTTTATGAATGATGAAAAACCTTTAGTACAGCTAAATTGATTCATCCTTGCAGTTTGGAGAACAGTAGAACATAGAAATCACATAGAAAACTGCATCTACTTTATTTGCTTTTCTGTACAGGGAAGTCAGTTAGCTTGTGTTCTGGTTATGTGGTGGCAGCAGAAAAGGATTGTAAATCAGATACATGATAAATATATAGAGACGTTTTTTCCTTCCTCTGAAGTATTTAATCTCATAGAGACTGAAAAAAGGGAAGTAAAAGAGGCTATTCAGGTTTTTTCACACAGGTGTTTTTCATTTGTGAGGAAATTGTTATCCCACAGTAATTTATATGAGATAAATTTGTCTAGCTTAAGCTGGTAATGATAACAGATTTAATATGATGGAATATTTCCTTGCTTCCATTTCTGATACATTTTCACATCCAATTTGCTTGCTGTACTGTGAGATATCATAAAGGATTATAGCAGGACAAAAACCTAGTTCCACTTATGCTTTAATTGTGGTGGGATTTTTTTGTTTCTTTTTTTTTCTTTTCTTTTTTTTTTTTTTTAATTTGAGATAATGTGCTTGCATAAAATATCCATTTATTTGTTTGGTGCCAGAGGCTAATTCATTGAGCCTGGGATGTATTATTGCAAAACAATGGTGTTCTCCACACTTTTTTGCTCTGTTAGCTGTTTTCCAGGTTCTTTGATGGCCACTAAGAGTTTATTAATGTTAGTAAATAATTAAGAAGGGATAATTGACTTATTTTTCTGCAATGATACCAGAATGATGCTTTTTTTTTTGTCTGGAGAACATTATTTTTCTGTTTTTAATGCACTGCAGAATGTGGAGCCTGCACACCCTTATGAATCATGGATAACTCATTTGTGCCAGGGATTCACCGACAGTGACCCAAACCCTGCTCTTGTTAAATGAGGAGGAATAAATAGATATGCTGTTTCATTCTACTCACTAAGAAGGGGGAAAAAGAAGCAATCTTTATTCTGTCTTTTCTTCTTGTCATCATTTGTAGTTTTTTTCTGTCCCTGTAAAAGCCATTCGGTTCTATCCTCCATGGTAAGTAATTCTTTTCACTTGGTCCCTTATGAAAATGGAGATTGACACCTGTGCAATGTGTCTCTTGTCAGCAAGATTTGCTCTCTCACTTGCTCCTCTGTTACGCCTGATATTATGAGTTGCTGTGAACAGCAGCAAGGTGAAAAGTCCTCACTAATGAATTATTTCAAAGGAATGAGCAATCTGCAGGACTCCTCACCCACTCATCTCTACTTTCACCAGGAAGTCGTTGTTTCTTCACCTCAGTCAGTCTTTTGAAGAACCCTTCTATACTCTTGTCTGTTTCAGACCTTGGAATCCATTTGCTTTGGATTTTATGTTTTAAAGAGACTGTTCTAGTTCAGGCATTCTTCACACTTTAGCAGTTGTTCCTCATTCAAAAGCAACTCTATGGAAGTAAAAATAACAATTTGTTTCCTTCCTCCTTTACCTATTCAGTCTTCAGAATTCCTCTCAGGATTGCTTTGTAAAGGTTAATTTTTTTGCCTTTTTCCACTACTTGTGTTATGGTAGCATCTGGAAGCTCCTGTCAAGATCAGAATACTGTGTGCAATGCTCAGTGCAAAAACAATAAAATGTTACTTCACAAGTTAAGAGGAGGAATAATTGAGTGAGTTAAGCAGAAGAGAAAGATGGCAGGAGGATATAAAACTTTTCTAAGTGTCAGTAGAAAAGCAGAGAGGAGCCCAACTTTGAATTTCTACTTGTCTATCCACTAGATCATTCTACTGCTCTGAGTAACATTATTATGGTGGGAGAGACATGCAAGCTTTAGGCAATTCAAAAAATAAGTCTGTGTACAGCTTCTTGTCACATCTGCATAGACAAGTTGGGCAAAAAGGAAAAAAGGTCATATTTTTTTTTTTCTGGTTTGAAATACAGCACCAAGCTTACAGTCTTAACCCAGAATTATGCAGAAAGCACTCTGAAGAGCATATTATGTTATTAAATCTGTGTGTTCAGTACAGACCCCTGGAAAGATGGTATTTGTATGGGTGCACCTCAATCTGTTTGGTGGTGGTTCTTGCACAATTCTGGCCATCTTGGTATAGTACTTGGTGCTTATGCAGATTTCCCATCACATGTGTTGTATTTGTTCTTGAAAAGTAGTTAGACTTGATGATCCTTGTGAATCCCTTCCAACTCAGAATATTGTTATTTCTTAACTGAAAAGAATAGGAAAACCTATTGACACCAATGAAGAAAGTAATTCCTACAATTAATTCCCAAAATTGTATCATTTTGAGATTTAATACTCAGTTTAGGAGTGGTTTGTCATTGTCATTTAAGTCCAGTCATTAACACTAAACTTATTTAAGTCTTTTTCTCACCTTATCTACTCACGTCTGTCTTGCCAGAACTGAACAGTGTAATACTTTACTCTAAACAAGCAACTCTGCCTTCCTTATTCCTGAAAGAAATGTAATGCTGAACTCTTATTTCCCTATTTTCTAGTAAAATGTCTATAGCCTTTCTATGAATCATCTTCCTGTAAGTTTCTATAAGTTTAGTATAATAAAGAATAAAAGTGAATTTAATAGAATAAAGAGTAACAAGCTCATCTATAGTGTAGATTTACAAACATTTTCTCTATTTCATTGATGCTTGTAGTTCAGTCTGTAGCAATAGTGAATGATGCAAGGAAAATGCCAGAGTCAAAAGATGAAATGAAGTTGATTGTAAGCAAACAATTCTGAGAAGCTGTCTTATTTCATTAATGAAAGCCTAGGATCCATAACAATAAAAAAAAAAGAAAATTCTTAGTACATTAAAGAATGAAGTCTTTGTTAGTGGAATGAAGTAATTTTAAAGGTAAGGGAACCGGTCCACTTGTAACTAGAAGTTGTCCTAAGTTCTGTCCCTGTGGATATACAAACCCCCACACAGCACAGAGGGCCTTGTTGGGGAAGGCCACTCCTTTCCATGCTTTCCCTGGAAACAGTGTCAGTCTCTTATTCTCTGCTGTGCTGCCAAGTATTGTCCTGCAGCTGCTGCCTCCAGAGTTTGAGCAGTGTGAAGATGACCAAGGAAAGGATTTTGCACATATGCCATGAGGTCTTTATCTCCAGTTTCAATTCAGGCCTTTCCAGAGGCTTCTGTCTGGGCTTATCTTATTAAAATTCTTTATCCTTGATCGTTTCCCTTGGTGAAATATACTCTGAGCATCTTCTAAAGAGTCATGATTGTCACACATCCAAGCCTGATCCAAAGCCCACTGAAGGCAGAGGTGAAATTTACTTTCAGTTTTAAGCACTATTGGAACACAGTGCATTTAGTTCTCATGTTTTAAGTTGATGGTTCAGTTACAGCTTACGCCACAGTCCTGAATATCCATGAATATCACCCAGAAGCCTATGACCTATTACATTACAGTTATTTTGTAGAAATACATTTTATAGTGAGATGGCTCAGAATTCCCATTTTCAGTTGAAAAACACTGAACTCTTTTGTGAAAATGTTTTTGTCTTAAATATTTTATGACAAACACACTGTAATCATGAGTAAAGTCTGATGGAAAAAGGGGTAGCATAGCCAAATTCTTTCTTTTGAAAGGAGGTTTGAAATGCAGATATGTTGTGAGTTTAACTTTTTGTATTGATTGTAATTTTTGAACGTGCTTTATTTGGATTTAAACCCTCAGTTTATATCTGAGGCTGAATTTTTTAGGTTCAACACCTGCACAAATAGAAGTGAAAGGCAGGCAGGGGCATTAACCATCTGGTTTTGATTTTGTCAAGTGTATGGGAAGAGAAAGATATGTGCCTGAAGAAGCAAAACACAACTCAAAAGGCTGCTGAACTTGCTGGAAAAATTTTTTAGTGACTCCAAGTGTAAAGAAGTGAAACATAATCCTTATATCTAAGGAGCAAGAGAGGGCGGAATAAGAGCTACTTGGAAAGGAAAAGGAAGATGTTCTAGTAAAGAGTAGTTCAGGGTTTGAAATCAAGAAATGGGATGCTAAAAAATGAATGTGTCAAAGATGCAGAGTAATGAATAATCTGAAAATATATTCACTAGGGCAAACAAAGTTACTTTATTTCCCACTGAACAAGGGAAATTCAGTGGAGATTATACACATGGTAATTCACTAGTAAATACAGAAAACTAGTGACTAGACAAAGCATAAAATGGGAAAGGATAATAGCAAGGGTTGTTTTTGAAAGCAGAGAATTAAAGTCCACTTTAAGTATTGAAGAAAAGGGATGAGTAAATGAAATCTCAAGGTTATGTATTTGGGGATTATGGACAAAAAGGTCTGCAGAAGATTGTAGTTTTTTTGATGGGAAAAAAAATAGAAGGATCTATATAAACTAGTTGATTGAGATTGTTGTGACTGCATTTGCCAGTAAGATGTGGTGATAAAGGCAGGAACATTGGTCCTAGTATGTATGAAGTGAGATGTTTGTTCTGGAGAGAAGGCTGTATTAATGTCACTGCAAATTACTGTTAGACTTTGTCTGCTATCAAACATGATATCAAGTATTTCAGTAAAAATTTAATTTTACAGGATCTGCAGATTTATCAGGCTGTTCAGAGACAGAAGATTGGAAAGTAGCAGTTACATAAAAGGAATCTGAAGAATTTTGCTTGTTAAGTCTTCCTAAACAGAAGCTGAGAGCATGTTTTCTAGAAATGCATTTGAACATTAAAAAAAAAAAAAATAATTTGAAAAGGAGAGATTAAACCAAATAAAAACAAACTAGCTTTTAAGAAATTTAGATTAGAAATAGGAAACTTCTTACCATTGGAGTACTGTAATTGTAGAATAGCCATTTAATGGAACACCTTTGAGCCCATGATAAATTATTTTTAGAGTTGATTTTTAAGCCATTTATGAACAAATTATCTGACCTTATTACTTCTGGTATCAGAAGATGTAACTTTCAGTCCTCTGACTTCTACAGAAGTATATAAACCTGTGCACAAATACTGAATTTGGTTGGAAAGTGCATTGTATTTGAATGGACCACCTAAGGTATTTTTGCTAACTCATTGCAGTATCTGTGACACTGTGTTGCTAGTTTTCATATTTTTTAACTTGTCTGTTGAAGGGTTAATGTTCAGATGTGAATCTTAGAAAAGCCAACATCAATGTATCCTTTTCTCATTCTCTGACAGTTTTAGCTAGAGCTACTGTGTAATAGATGTGAATGAGGGTCTCCAAATTTCTGTAGTCTCTGGAGTGACACTGATCTCATAACACCCTGCAAAATGGTTGTTGCTTCCTACATTAAGTAATCCAGGCTTTACTTAATCAGTAGGGTTAGGACCTTAAATGAGTAAACAGTAGAGGGTGAAAGGCTAATGCTGCTGCTCATAATGCATGTCATAACTCCTTTTGAAAAAGGCACAGAGCTGTACTGTTTGTTATTATAGTACAAATTAAGGCAGATTTGGAGGAAGAAAAAACCCCAGTGTTCAATGAGGCACTGGTGCTATTTTCATGGACTCTCATGTTAGACTCCAAATTAGTCCTTGCTTCTGATTGTCTGAGCATTTCCACTGTCTGTGGCCCCAAATTATGTCCAGTGTTATTCTTCTTGCTTTCATTTCTAGTTCTCCCTCCCTGCTATGTGGGCGGACTTCTGCAAGCACCTCTCTGTTGCAGCATGTTCTTATAAGGCTGTGAGGAATATTGTCCTCTTCAATTACAAGTGTAGCCTGAGCATCATGAAGCAGTGAACTAGGATGAACTCTGATTAATATCTTGAACACATTCTCTTCTTTTGCTGGCCTTGTTGACTTTTCTTTTTCACAATGCAGGAAACTTACTCAGTTATTTATCAGAGTGAAAACTGTGTGTGTACTCAGTAATCTGCAATTTAAATGTATGCTGATGACAACATCCCTTCAAGATTATCAACATACTTCAGTCACCATGTCAGATTTAAACTCCTGGAAGAATCTGTGAAAGTGTTCTGAGTAGATCTTTGGTGCAATGTTCCATCAGGCAATGCCCTTACCTTGGGCAAAATGAAACCTAAAGTCATGGATTCTGTCATTGTGCACAAAGCTAAGATCCCTCAGTTCTGCTATCTCAGGTTTTACAAAAACTGTTTCATATTTTTGCAAGAACTGGACTGTCACTTGCAAAGAGGTTGAGTCTTGGGATATCTTCAGCACTGCTTCTGGCTTTGCATTGGAGGATAGTTTTTCATTGCAGGACCCATCCTCAGATAGAGAGAATATCCACTTCATTTTGCTCGTTGAAGAGAATTTACCTGAGAAATGAAGGGACTCTGCTTACTAACTGCAGAACAAATCATCAAGTAACATGCTGAACAGAAGAAACAATAGAAGAAACAAATCTTAGAAGAATTTTTTTCCTCATCTATCATGTCCAAATTGTAGAGTGGTTAAAATTGTCTGTTTATAAGTCTGGTGGATTCCCTAAGCTGTATCAAAGCTCATTACGTCTGATCTGAGTCCATAACAGTTTACTAAGTCTGACTATGCCAGTATCACAGGGTTCAACAAGCTAATTGGTTTTGAAAATTTTACTCTGTTTACTAGTTTATACCAAAACTACAAAGGCAATAAAATTCATTGCAAGTATGACTTAAGGAAGCAATACGAATATAAATTCAACAGACTTATTTTGGTTGGTAATGATTGTGACAATATTAGCATACTGTTTGTACAGCCTTATCTGAAAAGAGGCCAATTGGCAACCTTATGCTGTCATTAACTTGCTGATAGTAGGGCTTTTTAGCATTTTCCTCCTTTCTCTCAGGAAATCATATTCTCTTTTACTGCAGTTCTTAAGTTCTGTGAACTCAGTGGTTTATGTGCCTGTCAAGACAGCTACTGTTTTAGCAATTTAATATACTAGGCACAAAGTAAAAATCCCCCAAATCAGTTTGTCTCTGACTATCCTTTCAGCTGACAGAGGCTGGAAAGGACCTGGGCATACCTAAACTATACCCATGTAAAGGAAATTAGTATATGGTGAGTTTATCACAGATTTACATAAACCAATTAACAATCTGAGTTGGGCTGTGATTTTTTTTTTTCTTAGTGGGACTTTCTTCTGGTTTATAGCGTGCTAGTAATTCTGGGTTAGTATAACATTTCCAGACATTTTTAGAGGGACAACTTACAATGAGGATTTCTCAGAAAAACATGAAGATCTGAGAATAACGTAAGTGCAGCACTTAACACTAAATCATTTATATGGGCCTTTAAACAGGTGTGATGAAACTATAGTAAGTTCATATACATCATACCTTATTTATTACAAGTGTTTATAGTGTTTTTACTTTCTTTACAGACTTTCCCACATTGGTGAATGCATAAGAACTCACAAAATGCAGTAGCCTGACCAAAAATATCTTCTTCTAAGTACTTCATTTGATCTTCCTGCAGTAGTTGGATGGATGCTTAAGAAGGCATCAGGTGGTTTTGGGTTTAACATATTTTCTCTATAGTAGCACTGTTTCACACTCGATCATTCCAGAATGCAGATGCCAAACTGAATTTGGTTGTATGGAAGTTTCAGTAAATGGCAAAGAGGGGTCATTGCAGGCTTCAGGTCAGGAGGAGATAATCCATACCAGTTACTAGAAAAGTAGCAATACTGAGCTGTCTGTAATAGACAAAAAACTTATTACCACTACTGTAATACATTTGTATTTTACTTGTGAACTTTGAGTAATTCTGGTTTTGTTACCAATATTTATTTATTCTGCTCTCTGGCATGCTGCTTCCTGAGACTAGTGGTCACATATTTATTACTTCTGCTGCATTTCTTTATGGTTTAAGCCCACTCCTAAATTAAATGGAAATGCTAAAATGTTTAAGGGTGATCAGTGCTGGCTAACGAAGTTCTGCCCTTCAATACACATCAGGACAGCTGGCTGAATACAGTGCACCTTTCCCTAATATTTTTTTTGGTGTGTTTTGGGGCACATTTCAGGGCTGTAGTTTGCATTAGCTGTTACTGACTGGGGGAACTGTTAGACTTTGATAACTGTAACAATTGAGTCATCATTGAAGCAAATTAAAATACCATTTTAATATAGCCCCTTAACTTTTTAGAAACTAGGAACTAACTTGCTTTTATCAATATGTTCTAAAGACTTAATTAATACTATACTTACCTGTTGTTACACTGCAGTTGATTTGCTAGTGTTCTACTGGAAAAGAAATGTGTAAAATCAAGGGGAGAAAAAAAACCCACACTGCCACATCAATTACAAAACCCAAATATTCACAGGACGTATCACATTAGGAATGATCTACAAATCAAGTGTGTTCCCTTACAAACCAGGAAACTGATTCCTAGCTACCTTAAAGCTATTCTCTACTTATCTAGCTCTCTAGTTAGTTCTATAAAATTTGGTGAAAATCAGTGCAAATACAATGTTATGTATCCATAGGGATCTTTTTTGTGATTAATAATGTGTAAAGCAACTGAGGATAAATAAGAGCTGTCTCAATGGCTCTTCACTGTATCCTTCCACTGAGAGTTGAGTTCTGCTGTCCACTGTATGGATGTGGAAACTGGCTCTGGGTGTACTGCATACCTCTGAGTAATTTGAAAAGAAGAATTAGAAAAAACTTAGAGATTATTGATGTTCAAAGAGGGGGTAAATTCATTCAAAAGTTGTTTGTTGCCAATTAATTATCTACCACTAATTAGAATAATAAATTTGAGCACAGTTGTAAGACTTGACATTGACTTTCACCATAGGTTTATGTGGAAGCTCTACTAAATGCTGTCACTAGGACTGGTAATAAATCTGTCATATTAGGTGAAAATGAATAAAAATGCTGAAAAGCCTTGAAAATATAATTTGAGCAGAAGTCTTTACACTTTATAAATATGACCACAGGAATTATTCATATGAATAGATCAGCTCAGACTTCAACATAACGTTATTAAACATGAAACTTTTGCACTTAGTGAAACTCGGTGCTAAATTGGAGGTATAACTCTTCTTCATTATAACATTTTCAGTTTAAAACAGATCTGTATGTGCTGCCAGTAAAATGGTAGTAAGGAGCTTCAAGCTGAAAGTTTTAAACAAATCATCTAGTTATTAACTCTTCACTTTAGTATTCATGTAGCACAATTTGGGATAGATCAATCATTTTTGATGCCAATTCATCTTGTCTATCCTAAAGACCTTGATTTTTAGCTAACAAACTACTTAAAAGACAATAAAAGATAGAAAAAAAAGAGTGGGAAGAGAAATGCTGGTAACAGAACTCTGAATATCACACATCTCTTTTAGAAATTTAAAATGGGAGTATTTTTTTAATGTGAGTATTTCTCAAGGATGAAATTTGCCTACAATGTGCTATGTAGTGCAGAAACATTTGTATGAAACAAGATCTGATCATCTGTTGAAGCAACATAGTTTTAATGTGTTGTTGGTCTCAGCCAGTGACACCAGATCATTTTGTCAAAATAACTCAAATTTTAAGAGACTGTTTTTTGTCAAGCACTAGAATTCAAAGTATTCAAATTGATAGCTACTAAAGTTCAGTGCTCTTGAAAACTTCATCAAATGTTTTACTACCTCAATTAAAATAGAATGACTTGAAAGAAATGTTGGAGACTTTCTCTTGAATTTTTATTTTGCACTGAATTATTTTTACAGCGGTTTTTACATTAAATGCTGCTTTTATAATGTAGTGTCTAGATAAATTGCTGTTTTGTCAATATGCCATGATGTGCTAAATTCAGAAATTCTAAATTGTGGGGAACTACTGTCTATGTATCTGTAAATCTTCCTTTCAAGAAGGAAATCCTCAAGACACAGGATCAGGCTGTGTCCCCATGTGCCAAAAGATGAGCTAGTGGGGAAGAAGACTGGCCTGGCTGAACTAAGAGCTTTTGTTGGAAATCAGGAAAAGATGACGAGTTTATCAGTTCTAGAAGAAGGGGAGGACAGCTCAGGAGAACTACAGGGGTAGCATGAAGTTATGCAGGGAGAAAATTAAAAGGGCTAAAGCCCAACAAGAAAATCTGGCTACTGTTATAAAACACAAAAGGAAGCTTCTATAAGTACACTGGTAACAAAAGGAGGGCTGAGGAGAACCTGCATCCTTTATTGCATATGTGCGGAGAACATGGTGAAAAAGGCTGAGGGATCTAATACCTTCTTGCCCCATTCTTTAATAGTAAGTTTTTCTGCAGGTATCCAGCCCCCTGAGCTGCAAGACAGGGAGCAGAATGAAGCCCCCACATTCTAAAGAGAAGTGTTCAGCAACCTGCCACACCACTTAGACATACACAAGTCTATGGGTCAGGTGGGATGTGCCTGAGGATACTGAGGGTCCTGGTGGAAGTGCTCACTGAGTCATCATTACCAGCAGGCTTGGGGATATGGAGAGGTCCCAGCTGATTGGATTTTAACCAGTGTGACACTTATCTTCCAGAAATGCCAGAAGGTGAATTCAGGGAGCTATAGATCTGTCAGCCTGACCTCAATGCCCAGGAAAGTCATGGAGCACATAATTTTCAGTGTCATCATGTGGCACATTCAGGGTAACTGGGGGATTAGGCATGAGTTCATGAAAGGCAGGTCTTGCTTGACCAATCTGATTTCCTTCTATGGGAAAGTGATATGCATAGTTGATGTGGGAAAGACTTTAGATGTTTGTCTGCCTGGACTTCAGTAAAGCCTTTGACACTCTTTCCCAAAGTATTCTTCTGGAGAAACTAGCTATTTTATGGCTTGGATGTTCACTCAGTTAAAAATTGTCTGAATATTTGGACCCAGAGAGTGGTGGTGGATGGAGTTACATCCAGCTGGCAGCTGGTAATGAAGTGGTGCTCCCCAGGGCTCAGTATTGAGGCCAGTCTTGCTTAAGATCTTTATCAATGACCTGGACAATGGGATTAAGTCAGTTTGCTGACCACAGCAATTTAGAGAGGACTGTTTAACCTGCTGGAGGGCAGGAAGGCTGTACGGAGGGATTTGTACAGGCTGGATCCATGGGATGAGACTGCTTACGTGACGTCAACAAGGTGAAGTGCTGAATCCTTCTCCTGAGCCACAACAACCCTGTGCCACACTGCAATAGGCTTAGAGCAGAGTGGTTGGAAAGTGGCCCAGCAGAAAAGGATGTGGGGCTTGCTGGTTGACAGCTGGCTGAATGCAAGCCAGAAGTGTGACCAACTGGCCAAGCAGGCCAATGGCATCCTGGCTTGGATCAGCAATAGTATGGTCAGCAGGACCAGGGAAGTGATTGTCTCTGTATTTGGCATTGGTGAGGCTGAACCTTGAGTACTGCGTTCAGTTCTCGGCCTCTCACAGCAAGAAAGACATTGAGGTGCTGGAGTGAGTCCAGAGAAAGACAACAGAGCTGGTGAAGGGCCTGGAGCACAAGTCCTTTGAAGAGAGGCTGAGGGAACTGGGCGTGTTTAGGCTGGAGAAAAGGAGGCTCAGGGGAGACCTTCTCAGTCTCTAAAACTACCTGAAAGGAGGTTGTAGCCAGGTGGGGGTCAGGCTCTTCTCCCAAATAACCAGTGATAGAACAGGAGGAAAGAGCCTCAAGTGGCCCCAGGGGAGGTTAAACTTGGAAATTAGGGAAAATGTCAGAGTCTCTGCCAGTTAACCAGATACTGTTGCTCAGTTAAACAGAAATGTGGAAAAATTACACCAGTGATTATACTTGATTATACTTGAATCAATCTTGCTTAATGTATTTAATGCCCTGAAAAATAGTTATGATAGGACTAACACAATACCGTCAAATGCTGGAAGAAGTTATCTGTCAATGAACATAAAGTAGTGCATGTGAGAAGAGAAAGGGAACTGAAGAACAATTTCATCATATATATATAGAGTAGCAAACTATACTTTATGTATTATCACTCATGGGAAAGATTCTGAAATCAAAGTAAGTAGATTTTTGGTAAGGTAAAAAGGTAAAAATCAATTTTCCCTCTAGAAAAGACTTTAGTAAAAGAGAAATTTAATTTAAAAATTGTTGGAAAATAGGAGCAGTGGAAAAATTGTTTCAAATGTATAATTCAACTTATCTCAGTATTGTATATTGTGTCCTGTTCTTGCCATCACATCTCAGGATGTAGGGAAAGTGGAAATGGCTTTTTGAAAAGGTGGGGAGAGTAAATGAATGATCAGAGGAGTGGAATAGTGTCTATATGGTGACAGACTAGATAGAATGAGTTTCTCTACCTTGGAAATAAAATAACATAGAAAAGATCGGGTGGAGCAAATTAAATAATGAATTGCATAAAGAGGGTGAATGCAGAACTTTAATTTCAGTATCTCTTAAAAAAAAGAACTAAAGACTTGGTGTTTATATCTCCAAGCAAGTTTAAGACAAACAGTAAGAAATGCTTTTTCATATAAAAAATAATCAAACAATGTGAGACACTGCCACTAGATGTTAAAAAGGCCAAAAGATTAACTGAGTTCAAAAAGGAATTAATGGCAACTTTTGTTTCATGAATTGTAAAAACATCCTGCTGAGACACAACTTCTGGCTGAGGAAGTTCCTAAACCACTAATTGCCAGAAGATGGGAAGGAGGGTTTGCTCAGCTCTTGCCACAGTTCTTATAATCTTCCCTTATGTATCTCCTAATGGGCATGTTGGTATCAGGATAATGGGCTAGACAGATTATTTTGTTTTGTTTTATTTTTTTTGTCTGACCCATTACTCTTCTTTTTATTTTGTAGGCGTAGTTGTTGGGGTTTTTTGTTTATTTGTTTGTTTGGTTTTTTTCAGTAATGGGGAGACAAAATGGAAATTTTCAACTTTGCTTTTTTTTTTGAGTTCAGTAAATGCTGTCTGGAATATGATTCTTAATAGCTAATTAGGAATGAACACACTTTTTACTTTCCTTATAAAGAAATTGGTCTATGGATTCATCTGCTGCACACTTAGGAAATTTTTTCCATAAATACAGAGAGACATGGATGAAGGTGAATCCTTTATGTATTTCATTTGAGAGGTAATGATGTATGTCTAATCTAAAGAATGTGTCAGAAAACCTGACATAGTAAGCAGAGGGAGTTTTCTGTGGTCCTTCTGTGCAAGGAGGTGAAAGGTATGATTTTGGTCAGTTGTCAGTTAAGGAATACTTTCGGTGAAAGAATATTCTAAATTCCACAGTTGTACTTCTGACGATTAATGGGAACACCACCAAACAAGCAGAGTTTCTTTAACATCTGTACTTTTTTTAAATGCAACTCTATAATATTTTTTCTCCTTGGAGTGAAGATTGGCTTTTGGGACTAAAGGAAATATGAATATTTTTTTTTGTTTTGTTTGTTTTTTTCCCCCTCACTAACCTGCTATTCTAGTTTTTTCCATGTGAATTTATAATGTAGAAGTTTATTTCTACTTACTGAACAGAGATTTAATCAATTATCGCAGTGCACTTTAGAAATGAAAGATACATTACTCTCTGTCAAATGAGTTTATCCTGTTCTGCATGCAAACTATGCACAACATTATAAATCATGGGCTCAAACTTCTACAGTTGTTGGTTTTGTTTATTAGGAAACCTTGCCTCAGATCCAAAAAGGCAATAAGGAAGCAAGATGAAAGTGGGCCTCAATTGATCATGAAATGCAATAACAAAATATTCAAAGCTGAACGAAATAAAGACCTTAAATAGCAGTAGCCTGCAAAGTATAAAATGAAAAGTAGTTTCATCAAATATGGTGAAAAGGGAGATTGGATCAATGAAACTGATCTATTGTATCTTGTTTGCTGTCAATTGATATGAAATGATACTTGAGGTGAGCCTTCTTTTCATATGTAGGAAAATACACTTCCTTTGTTTATGGGGGTGATCTGGTAGGAGATTTCTTGAATTGAACTGGTGTTCAGCATATAAATGGAAGCACAAGAATGAAAAATCTTCCACCTGGTCATCCTTATCCCAGCTAATGTAATTGCAGGTTTTTAACAGTATGTTTTATATAACATTACTGCTGTGTTACTGAGTTGTAATAAATCAGTATCTGAATCAAAAGAATGGAGACCATAATAAAAACTTCCCCTTTGTCCTTTCTGGTACAGCATCATATAAAGCTAGGACGTAGACAGCAATCCAATACACTGTCAAAATAACTGTAGGATACCAACAGAAATTTGGAAAAAAAACAACCAACCAAAACAAAAACCCACCTAATTTTCCCTTGCTTTTGCTTAATCTAATTTCTCCTTTGGATTTCACCTTCAACTCTTTGGAAACCCTTAGTATGGTTGGGGTGAGGATTAAGGTATTTTTATTAGGATTGGGGCACTTTTTTATAAGGGGAAAAAGGTGTACTTATCAAGGAGTTTGTTCAGCCTTATGGTTCACATCACATTTGTTGTAGTGCCAAAATGTGGTTTGGAAGTCAGTTGGGCAAATTGTACAGAGCAGTGAGAAATAAGGGGGAAGATAAAGGTCTGGTCAGGAAGTAGAATCCAGCTAAGGTTTAAGGGGTTATGATAAGGCAGAAATAGATATTGCTGACAGTATCCTTTACTTGTCCTGGTTTGGCTGTGCAAGTGTGGTGGAAGGGCTTTGGAGAGATGCTGCAAGGTAAAACTTTCTGTTAAATGATTAAAAGGCAGCATGTCTGGAAAAACACAACAGTCCAATAAACAATAAAAACAAATACACTCATCACTTTGCTCCTTCTTCAAATTAAACTCTTAATGTACAAGAAACATTTTTCTCTAATAAATGTAGTCTAAACTTCTGTTTACCTATCTCTGATATCTATGGATTTTTCAGACATAATTTTATAGCAGAGAATGTGGTATAAAGGTGACTAGAAAACCAGAACCTGTGTTTGGAATAAAAAGCTAAGTATATGGTTGTGTTACTACAAGCTAATTGTTTAGTTATTTACCTTTGATCAGTCAGTTGCAACCTAGTAATGGATGCAGCTGTATGGGTTGCTGGTGGTTATTCTAAGGTTGTTTTGCTTTACCCCCTTCTTTTCTCTCTTTCTCTGCCTTCTAGCATGCACTTAATCCAGGTGGACTCTGTTCAGCGTTGGATGGAAGATCTGAAGTTGATGACGGACTGTGAATGTATGTGTATTCTCCAGTCCAAGCCCATCAGCACTGAGAAGGATGAACAAAATGAACTTATGCTCTCCTCACAATATAGCACTTGTGATAACTTGCAGCTTCTGTTAAAGAGAGCTTGGATCATAAGCACAGAGTTGACCAGGATTGCTCAAAAGGTGGAGAAGAACAGATGGCAGAGAGTCCACAGCATGACAGTAAGAATCAACTGTCATGTGCGTTCAATGATCAATGAATACAATATGTTCACCAGGAATTCTTCAGAAGAAATGCACCAGGTACAAGGATATTGTCATGTTTCTCTTTTATTATTGTTATTGTTATTATTTTATTTTAATAATTAAAGCTTCCTTTAAGCAGTGTGTAAGAAATCATTATATACTGGCCCCTTTTTAAAGACTTTCTAATCCGTTTTCAGTCATGGATGTGTTCTTGAATTATTTTTGGTCCTATTTTATAGACTTGATTCTGACTTAATGACTAATTGTGTTGAAAAATGTTTTGCTTTTGAAGGCAATAGGGCTGAAATATTTTGATACCCCATCTGTGAGTTCCTTTGTGTTTACAATGCAGAAAACATTTTTTTTTTTGTTAACTTCAGTTTTATCTCTACCTGTTTTATTCATAAAAGTAGATAAAGGATATTCATATGAAATGTTGTGTTTCTGAACGTTTTTTAATTAA
Source organism: Xenops minutus (assembly GCA_035221455.1). NCBI lineage: Eukaryota > Metazoa > Chordata > Aves > Passeriformes > Furnariidae > Xenops > Xenops minutus. Next base: position 12,007,051 of record JAWWEE010000158.1, read on the forward strand.
CAAAACCGTTACTTTTTAAATAAATTGTGTGTATGGATATTGCTTTAAAAACAGTTTTTCTCTCTCTGCAGTTTGAAAAACTTTTAATAGAGAAGTGTTCAGAATTTACAGCATTCACAGAAAGGTAAATTAAATTTTGTGTGTGAAATATTATTTTTTCTGTTTTATTATGTAGTAGAATTTCTAATGAGAAGCACAGATCCACTTACACTCTCAATTGTTTGAAATAGGCCCTTGTAGCTCTGCAAGACTTTCCAAATGTTAGTCTCTGGTGGTTGAAGTGAGTTGCTTTTATCTAAACTGCATCCTAATGAAAATTGGGATCTGCTGCTGCACAAAAAGCCTTGCACAGATGCAAAGCTTCATGAAAGCAGATTTTTCAAGATTTACAAGCATCTAGGGGGAAGGTCTGGCTCTAACTAATGATACCAGTGACAGTGCCCTTTTAGTCTTGTGAAGCCAAGATTCCAGTTGGTGTGAAAACTTAGATTGTGAGACTGTCATACTGCTTGTTCCTGTTTACACATATCCATGGTTTTATTAGTAAATCAAACCTAAATAAATACACATTCCTTTAAATTGTAGTTGTGAGTTTACTCATGTCCCTGCACTCTGGAATGCTGAGACTAGAAAATAAGAAGCTTTATGATTCTTATAATATTTCTACTTCCTGACATAAGTTTTCTGTTCCCTCCAGTGCAGCTCAATCACTCTTTTTTGGTTTACTTTAATCACTGCAAGTCATTTTGCTTCAGGGGATCATCAGGTAAAAAGACATCATCTAATTATCAGGAAATAACACTTTTTGGAGCACTATGGCTTTTTGCAAAACCCACAGCTCAGACTTTACTTTTATATTCTACTATGGGACACATTGATTTAATAAGAGTTCTGATCTCAAAGTGTGTGCCTTAAATCAGCCGTCTCTCCTTGTCTTTCTGACAGAAGTTTGATGTAGGTGCATGACAGACAGGTAAAGCTGGAAAGGTAACCTATGTGTAGGTGCAGAGATTGATCAGTCAAACTGTATCTTCCATTAGTGTCCTGCCTTGGTGGAATATGGTTTTGCAATTGAAATTAATGTATTTCTGTGAGGAAGTGTTAGTTGTTTCATTAGAATTGTATAAAGCTTTCCATCTTTAGATCATTTTTTCAATTATAGCCAAACATCACTGGTTACAGGATACCTATACTAACTCTGCAAAGCTCCTTGATGTAATCTTTCTGCACAGAAAAACAAATTTTACCTTTGAGTATGCTGTTTAATTCATCTGTACACATACTTATCTACGGGTCCTTATCCTGCCATCATTAAACTACGGCTAAAAGAGGTAAAGAAATGAATATTTTTGAAAGCCCTTCTCTGACCACGAAAGATGGGTGGATATGCAATGCTGCAGTTGAAATGCAAGCATCCAAGAGTAACTGGAACTAGCAACACAAGTGGAAAAAAAGCAGAGTTACACTGTATAAACACACAACATCTGCAGCAAAGTTTGACCTGCAGTCTGTGAAGTGAACTGTTATCCCCAAATTATTCAGTAATGTCCACTATTGTTCTTTCATGGTATACTTACTCTATGTAGCCAAAGCTTTGATAATGCTAATGGCATAAAGACCATGTCCTTGTGAACAGCTGAATTCCGATTAGATCCCTATTAATAACACAGACCTCACCTCTGACAATCAGGTCTATTGCATCTTTTTCCCTTCATCTCTTTCTTTTTCTTTTCAGGTGCATACAGACTGAAGATGAACAGATACTGAAGTCAATGAAATCTTGTATTAATGAAACACTCACTACCATTGCCCAGTATTTTGGCCAGTTGATAGAGTTGGTTTTAACACATGAGGCACAGGTTAGTTGATAGTAAAAAAAAAAAAAAGTTTCCAAAACTGTTGAAACTTGAGGGAGGCCAGGCCATCCATTGAGGATTCAAGCTCAGGCTGGATGGGGCTCTGAGTAATCTGATCTAGTGAAAGGAGTCCCTGCTCATGGCATGGGTTGGAACTGGATGATCTTTCAACTCAATGACCTTTCAACTCAAGCCATTCTATGATTAAGAGGAGGATTAGAATTACAACTCTCAATTTTCAACAACCTTATGATCAGTAATTCAAATATGTTGCAATGAGATTTAGGTGTTTGCAGTCTCAAATTCTCCCATAAACTCAAATCTCAAGCAAAACGGTCTTCTTACTTTTCCTGATGTCTCTCCTTTCTCATAAGCTGTCTGTTTTCTGGACAATGTCTTGTCAAAAAGACCTTTGGAAACGCTCTCTTTTCCTTTCATACAGACACTGCTTTCCTTTAGAAACCTTGAAAAACATCTCCCGCTCTTAATAATTCTCATTAAAAGCTGAACTTTTAATAACAATATATATGTAGCAAGTATATTATTACAGCACACGTTTTAAGCAGTGCATGTTTTAGACTCTAGGAAGTAGAGATAAAATATAGTGTTGTGTACAGGTTATGCATTGTGCAGAGAGGCTGTAGACTGTTTCGCTGGAGATATTCAAGAGCTGAACACAATCCTGAGTAACATGCTCTAGGAAATCCTAGCTGAGTGGGGAGGTTGGGCTTGATGACTTCCAGTGGTCCCTTCCAATCTTACCCATGCTGTGATTCTGATTCTGTGAAATACACTGAGCAATTAGTCTGACACTGTAAATGCAATTGATTTTTTTTCTCCCCCACTAGATCATTCTTGAAACAGCAGCAACCTGCAAGTCTGACCAATCTGTCTTGACTTACACTGTTTTCTTTATTGGGATCTCAGTAGAAATATCTTTGCACCCTCTAGTCTTCACATACACTCAGTTAATTTGTCCATATCTCAGAGGAGATGTTACGCTGAAATTTTTTGTTCTCCCTTCAGAAAGAGAAGAAAGGAGAGGCTTAGTGAAGATGAAATAGTTAATTAGTATTTATTCCACTACTAAACCAAAATTAGTGCATGATATTGGTTAAATTCTAACATACCATGATGCATTAAGATAGCAAAAAAGTTGTGGTTCTTTTAGAAACATTTCTTCTAGTTTTAAAAGATGATTACTAGGTGGTGAGAATCTCCAAAATACATTTGCAGAATAGCAGTCAAATTAACAAACTACTTGCTTTGGTTAAGAATTATGAGGACTACGTGAAACACTTCATATGAGTTGAAATGTGTAAGTTACTTTGCCCATTGAAAATTCAGTGAGTATGTTGTCATTGTTTCCATACTTGTTCTTTTCAATCTGAAGAGCAGTTCTTCACTGCTGATATTTCAGCCTTTGGGCATCTCAGTGTCTACTGATACATCTGAAATCCTAGTCCCTCTTTCTTTTAAGGGAGTGGAATTATAAAACTTGATACTATCTCATTTGTATTTGTGGGGCTGAAGGACTTGGATTAGAACTCATTAATAAAAACCATTTTAAGAACAACTTTCTGAACCACTTGGCCAGCCTGTGTGCCCACTTCTGCCATAAAAACATGTCTGGGAGTAGTTTGTTTCTCTGAATCAGACTAAATGACCGTGTGAGAGGTCAGAACTTTCAGCTTGAATTGTGTAAAGAGTTTTCTAATTGGTATATCAGGATTTTATTCAGGGTAGGTTCATATCAAAATGTGAACTGTTAAGCTATGTCTTTTATGGAACATTTTTCTAAAGCTAAGAGTGAAAGAACAGAGCTTCTTCAAGGGAAGGTAATTGAATTTTGCATAAATAAGTGTAAAACATGGTATACTTCCTTGTGCTTCTTTCAAAGTTGGTTTAAATAAAGAAAATGCTTACCCCTTTCCTCTTAGCAAATATAATTAATTCTTCCTCTAATGATTGTGTCCTTTCAGAAAGAATAAAATGAAATAAACTGTATTCTTCTAACAACTGTGTTTCTCTCTGAAGCTGCAATGACACAAATGCAAAAGCAAGATAATTATTTACAAAGATAAAAATAATCTATTTCGTACATTGTAGAAAACCCCCTATATTTCTTTATGAGAATTCCCTTTATTGATCAACGACTTTGTAGTCTGAAAATAATGATGAACCCAGAACCTTAAGGAGTAGTGTAAGAAAGGGTGTAGCAATATTCCTCATAAATAAGGCGGAAATCTTGTATCCCTTTGTGATACAGCTTCTACACTAAGCTTAATAACTTGCTTTGTGAAAATTCTGGTTCAATTCCGGGCCAAACTGAATAATAATTTACTAAATAGCTGAAGAGTTCTTAACTGAATGTTCTTGCACATGAACTCATTGTCTTGCCCTGTTAATATTTATTTTTAATATCACTATTCTCAGTTACACCTATTCAAATGCAATGGTAAGTGTGTTACAGTGTTCAGAATGTTTTGATTCTTGCAAGTTGTCTTTCTCTGACTGAGAAGCAAGACAAATGAACTAGACTGCATACTCCATCTTGTCTTTAAATGTAGAATAATAGAACAGAATCATTAAGGTTCGAAAAGACCTCCTACGTCTGTGATCTAAGACAAATGCCTTTAGTTGAAAATAAATTATGTTTATTATGTTATGTCACACAGAACCTGCTGAGACAAATAGAACTGTCAGACAGCGTGTATGTGACTGAGTCGGCGATCAGCAGTTTATTCAGCCTTACCCAGGAAGGTGCTCATCTGTGCCGTATCATAGCTAAGGTAAGGGGATATATGGAGTAATCCAAAGCAAACTGGTCATACAGATTAAGTTATTTTACTCAACATAGTAGCAGTTACAAATTTTGAAATGTACAGTGCAAGAATGAAATTATGTATTTCAGGGGGCTAATAATCTAGGTTAAAGAACAGCAAAGTTTACTCTGAGAACCTCTTTTTTTTCTTTTAATGCAAGCCTTACTTTGCAGTTTACTGTCAGAACTATACTACCAGTTGTTGTTTTTTTTTTCCAAGGGGCCATAGCTCCCCTGATTTTTAATTTAATAAAGCTCTTTACCTTTCCAAACAGCTTCAGTAGGATGGCAAGCTCCAACTGTCTTCTGAGCCTTGTTTCAACTGTGGTTACATTTGTGCCACCCAAGATATTACTGCTCCCTTCATCATTTTGGGAACTTTTTTAATGTCTTTCCTCATAGTTCCTTCTAAGTGCCAACTATGTAAGTGCAGAAAAACTTTACAATTGGCCATGCGTATGGCTGACTATGCAGATAAACAGCAAGACCTCTTCAGCTGTCTGTACAGAGAAGGTTAGAGACGTTATTAAAGATGTAAATTCAGAAATACTTTTCATTATTATCCTTTTACAGAAGAATATCATTGCAGTTACTTCTGTCAGTGTGGGTTCTTGTTTACTGAATAGCTGGTGCTAACTTTTTGGTATAAATAAATAATTCTGTTGAAATCAATAATACTGGAGATCCCTGGAGAGTTTGCACCTTTGAGGTCACTTGGATGTTGTAAAAGTGACAAAGGTGGGACATTGCATGATGCTGAGGATAAGGTAATCACAACCACTGGCTATGCAGAAAAAAGAACTCTCCCTAAGCTTCTGCTTGTGGAGTGATGTGCCAATTCCCTATCCTACTCAGAGATGAGGTTGAACATCAGCATCTAATTAATTTGATGTCTGATGTGCCTTTGGATGGATGTTTACACTACAAAAGGTGCTACTCTGTTCTAAAGGCTGAGAATGAGATAGATTCAGAAATATAGTGGATTCTGGCAACAGCCTGAGAGGTTTAATTTTTTCTAAATTGGTATTTGAGCTCCACTCAGTGGCATCCAAAAACAATGTTAAAATATTGAGTGCTGAGGAACTGCAGAACTAACAAACTGAGGAAAACTGGTCTTGTGTTTTCTATAATTTTGTGATTTCCATAACAGTTTAATTTAGCAGAAGTGAAGCCTGACCTTCCATAGATTGCTAAACTAATATATTGCTAAAACCTGGATGTGTCACAGGTTTATCGCTGAGGAAATGCACCTCCTTATGCAAAAAATCCTAAAGTTTGATTGCCAAATCAGTGGTGATTTCCGCACCTCTCCTGTGTGTCTGTCTCCCCTGTGCACTGTGAATTACATTTGTCCTGACACACCATTGTCCTTCACACTCTGTATCATCTCAGTTATGATTCCTCTGTCACTGATGCAGGTACCAAACCAGAATTTAAAATTCAGCCCATTGAATAATTAGCTGTAACAGTAAAAATACATGGTGACTTGAAAATAACCCCAAACCAAACAACAACAGCTGAAAAAAAAGAAAAAAAAAAAAGGAAGAAAAAAAAAGAAAAGAAAAGAGGAAAAAAAAAGAAAATAAAAGAGGAAAAAAGAGGAAAAAAGAAAATAAAAGGGGAAAAAAGGGGGAGGGAAAAGAGGGAAAAAAGGAGGAAAAGAGAGGAAAAGATCACTCACTATGATGGTGAGAAAGGGTTAAAGTTATGCAAAGATCTCAAAACATTCCACAGGTACCCTGTTTACTATGAGAGCTGTCATACTATCCTTGGCGAAAACTAGTCAGAGGTAGAATATTTGTTTACCGTGAAAGCAAAACTCAACAAATTTTTTCATGTAACCTTGGAGTTTTACTCTCCATGACAAAGTGTGATCTTGTGGAACACTTGTTAAGGTTTATTTCCTGTTCTAAGCTTTAAGTTACAACTCTAAAGCACACCAATATCTTGGATGTGCAGAAGAAGAACCGTGACAGTATTGTAAAACTACACTATTACAGAAACTGATTTCTCAGTTTATATTTTGGTAATGGTCTCAGTCTTGTCCCTCCTTCTCCTTCATCCCTTGCCAGTATTTTACAGAAATTAAAAAAGGCTTTGAAATGCTCTCCTCTATTCTGAAACATCACCTATAATTTTATTCCACCTAGAGGCTTTCTTTAACGCCTTTTTTTTTTTTAGCATGTAACTTTGTAATCTGCTGTGAAAGAGTCATGTTGCTGACTCACTCTGGCAGCCAGCTAGTAGTTCTCACTAGCTGTCAGAGATATAAAGCCTAAGGTCTCTAACTTAGGTAGTTGCAAGGACAAGATAAAATTAGCATTACGTTGATCAAAAGGGTTATAAAATAGATTTGGCTTTGTAACAACCAGAAAGAAGAATTGGTAAAAATCTGTTCCAGAGTTACTATAAATGTTGGGACACAGAGTGATAAAGAAAAAAGTCTGTTTAAAAAAAAAAAAGCATTTTACCAACAATACAGTCCAATATCACCTGTAATGAACTGGGTCTGCAATACTAATCTCATAAAAGAGAAAGAAGCAAAAATTGAGATAATTATACATGCCTATCACCCACTTTGGAGAATGTTTGATTATTTGAGTTCCTTATGGCTTCATAGCAGATTACTTGCTCTGAGAAACTTCTAATGCATCTTACCTTACTGTTTTATGCCAGTTCCTTTACTAGCAAGCATTTACTATGAAGGTTTCTTTGAAGATCATCTATGAAGATAATTATAAATGTTGCCAAAGGCTTGATGAGAATTTACTACGTTTTGAGTAATTTTAGGCTGAAACTGCAAAATATTCCACTTTACAGTTAGATGCCTTTTCCTTCCCCTCTTCATTCACTGAATTCACTATGCACAATGGGGCTTTTCATATGTATCACCTCTCTCACATACTCTGGTGATTATATTGCGGGTGATTTTGTTCTCTACACCTAGAACTTCTGAGCAGCATCCCAAGGATGTCTCCACAAATTGAATTCCTATTAATTCCATATAAGAAAGAAGTAGGTTATCAGGTGATAAAGCAAGTGCCCCTTTCTTCCTCTCTGCTTCAGAGTACGTCCTAAATGAAACTTGAATTACAGCAAGAGAACAGCATTTTGTGTATTAGTTGGTCAAAACCTGGAAATGCCAGAAAGTCTGCAAAGGATAAATAAAACCATACTTTATACATATTGGGAGCTTTTTTAAAAGTGCAAGCTAATCTCCAAAGCAAGCTAAATGTTATGTTTCTTTATCTGAATGGTGCAGTTTACCTACTTGGCCAATTCGTGTGTATCCCTGTCAGGTAGAATAGTTTGGCATCATTGCAAAAGATTCAGGGGAGGAAGCTTAAAAAGAGTGAATAAATTCTGAGAATTGCTCTCATCCCAGTGAGGGGAATGGTTTTGACGAGCCATGGAATCAAACTCAGTATGTCTACCTATCCTATATTTCACTTGCAGATCTCTAGGTTCCTCACGATCAATATTTTACAGCTTGGTAATGGTACACAAGGCACAAAATGAACAGTTTAGATCTTCTCCTGATAAATGCAGTGATAAATCACTTCCTGTCTATCAGAGGCAAAAGCAGGGCACCCATTTGTCATACAGAAGGCTTGAAGCAAATGTGCGAACATCTCTTGAATTTTGCTAGTGTTGTCCACAAACTTCTGCTTATTACGACTGAAGAAAAGAATCAGATAATCTCTGATTCCACTGAGATGTGGGAAATTTCAAATTGTTAATGAAATAAGAAAAAAACCAAAACCAACAAGAAAGTTACCTTTGGCTTGGGGGTGACATTGTGACAGCTTTTCCCCTTTATTTTTGATAGATAATTTAGTTACTGCTTAGGTGAAATATCAGCACCCTTTTGTGGAAGGAAAAGTATGACAGAAACTTTTCAGTTCGTGTTCTGCCTCTTTTTTAATTTAAAGGCTCAGAAATATCGTTCTGCAATAGGCTATATATAGCAGTGCTAGATATAAAATAACTCATACAGATACATGAGCACTTCTTACAATTCCAGAAATAAGTTTTACTTTTAAGAAACTTCATTAAGCCTACTGTTTTCAGTAATGTCACAGAAATTCCACATACGTATGCAAAGACATGTTGTAAAACTTCCATATGGAAAATATATTGAAGTGTTAATATTGTGTAATTTGATATAAATTGGTATATTTTTTTTCTTAGACTGCTAGAAGAGGGCTTTGCTTGCTCTATTATTCTCTATTGTATCCAAGCAGAACTAGGGTAAAAATATAGCATTCTGAAAATGAATAAAGTTTGAATTGCAGCTTGGAGCTTTTAAATCGGTAAAACTTTTTGAGCTTTCAAATAACACAAATGGTTGAGGAACACAAAAAGATTATTTCTATTAATCTAAAATTTTTTAAAATAAGGGCTACAGAAACAGGTTTAAAAAGTAGCTTGTGTTTTACAACACTTGGACCAGGATTTCAATTATTTTTAATTTACTGCTGAAATCTGAATACTTTAGTCTGAGATCTTTTGTCTGTCATCAATATTTCAAATGCTTTCCTCTTCATCACATCTGCTCTTGCATAATATAAGACATTTGTAGTGTACTTGATAGCATAATATTTTGAAATGAAAAATAATTTCAAAAATGCCCATCACATGAAGTGCATACATTGTTGATTATTATTTATATTTTTCCCCATTGCTATATGAACTTTGCTACCATTAGCTGTATTGGAAACTATTAAGGATAGCTATTCTAAAATATACTGAAGTCTCTGTCATGATTGTGATATTTAAAGAAAAAGATTAAGGAATGCAAATTTTATTTATTAGAGAATGAAGATAGGGATTGCAACTTTATAAAGCCTGACACCTATTCCTGCCTTATTTTCAGTAGCTCTTCAACTTTCTTGTTCATCTTTTTAGCGTTAAGTAAATATTGCATGAAGCTCAGAAATGCAGAGGAATAGGAAATATATGCTAACAGAAATCTGTTTTATACTAATAGAGTATGGCTGAACTATCACTTTAATGCCACTATAATTGCCACCTATTGATAATTCTTTGTAATTTTCACACGAATGTCAAGTTTAATTTAAATGGAGCTTGTAATTGGTAAAAGTCAATCACTTATGCACACCTCCTACTGAGGTTATATTACTTTTTCATCACTCAGTGTACAAGCATTAATCAACTTGAGTTCTCTGTGTGAGTTTAACATCACTTAGTTGGTGTTGTTATGATAAGCTAATTTGGATAAATTACTAAAGGAATCTGTCCCCCATCCCAGTCTTGGTTAAATACTAGGGAAACATTCTGTGCTTCTTTCCTAATTTCAGTTTCTCCCCTATAGGAAGGAGGTGTAGTCACTCTCTTTAAGATCTGTCGCCAGGATTGTTTCAGAGGTCTTTATCCCCAGACACTGAGAACATTGGCATCAATTTGCTGTGTAGAGGAAGGGATGCACCAGCTGGAAAAGGTAGGCACTTCAATATTCTCGACTGACTGCCATAAAAGAAAGTTCTGTCTCTTCTAGGAACTGATAATATGGTGGTGTTTGATGCTGATGGTGCTCTGTGATATGCTAACCTTTTCTGTGCCAAACACATCTTTGGTCTTTACAAAATGAGTTCCAGCAAAAGCATTATCCCATTATGCTTGCACAAATAAGCTTTCTAAGTGGGGATAATTTTTTGTAAACCAGGTAAACATGTTAGTGACCATGTTAAAAAAAAAAAAAGGCAAAAGCTAGAGAAATTGTAATTTCTGGACTCTCTGGAGTGTTTGTTTAGAGACTGCATTATTTCAAATAATCCTTAAAAGGCAGAAAGCTTTATACCTCTTTAAATCCTTTCCTCACACTCTGGTAGGGCAGCTGCTTGTGGTACTACAGCAACTCGTGAGAGTTGCACACAAAGAAGTGGGACAGACCCCATTGCTAGCCAATTGAAAAATGTGTCTACTAATCAACAGCAGGTCTCATAAAAGTGAGTTTTAATTGGGATGGTCAACATGAAAACATTATCCAGGTAAAATTATATCAACTTCTTAGGCTCCTTTGCTTTCTCATGCTCACTACATACTGCTATGTTTTGGAAAATGAGCACTTCTGGTCACTAAATCATGATCTCATCTTTTGTATTTCATAAAGCAGTCATCTTCCACAGCTGAATAATGGCCTCTTCAAGTTAATGATAAATGATTTCACTGCCACTTTACAATGACATTTCTTGTAATTTACTGCCCTGAATTCAAGCAAACTGTGGCAGAACATCTGAAGCAAAAATCAAGTCTCTGAGCTTACAGTAAATGAAGATGACTTAAATTTTTTTTGACATAATGCTGGTTCAGACTGACACCAGAATCAGTCTAAAAGGATCTTTCATTATGTCCACTATAATAGGGGAATTAATAGAGTTAGAAATGAAAAAGATTGATTTAACTCACCTGGTCCAATTCCTGGCAGTGTCAACATTCGTTTAATGTGGCTCATACCAAAGCTGATAAAACAGGAGTCCTAGAAAAAGTGATAACTCTCAAGATCATAGTTCTGTGATCTACTTTAACATTGGTCACAAGTTAAATTTCTCATGGTAAACTTTATCACAATCAGAACTGGAGTAGGGTTTAAAGGATTTTAAACTGAAATTCCTAACTTCAAGGACCTTCAATTCTTAAATCACATCTTGGCAAAATTTGTCTGCAACATGAGGGGCTGGACATTGATCTTGCTCACCTGACTGAACAGAAAGGTTTATGACAGAAAGGTTTATTTTTTCGTGTTGTTAACTTCTTTGCTTAAAATTGTACTGCTGAAGATCTGTATGTTATGTAGGTCCACTACACGCCTGGACTTCTGATGGGTGAGAATGTGCAATTTCATGTACACAGAAACAAAGACATTTTCTCTGCAAGGAGGTTAATGTGCCTCCAAGTGCTAAAGGAGGTTAAACAGCACAGGCCATGTCAGCTCTATGTCATCTATGAATAGCCTCTCAGGTGGTGACTGCCCAGGTTTGCCAGCTCAGAGAGTTAAGGAATGATAGTAAGCAAGAAAGTTTTACTACTCTTTGTACTCTCTTTCACCCTTCTTGTACATCTGTTTAGAAGTAACAAGGTATTCTGACACAGGGAATCAATGGCAAGTGCATGGCACAGATGACTGGTATTTTGTTGGGAAAAGTGACTCAGTTTTTTATATTGTCTTATTTAAAGAAGAGTGGTTTATTTCTTCAAAATTTGAAGTATTCTTCCAAAGAGCAAATAGGAGGACTAACAATATTAGCAATGCTATCATTACAAAAGTTACCATAGGACTCCTTATCTGTCAGAAAGAGTGGCGTCTATTATCCAACTAAGTACTGGGTGCTGGAGAAGCATTTAATTTGCTCTAATGTGAATATCATTATGCCACCTAGTGCATTAAAACATCAATGCAATTTGAACTTGATTTTTAATGACAGACACTCCATTAAAAAAGAGGCTTCTCCTCCAAACCATTTAGATTAGGCAAATCAAGATTAAAAAGAAAAAACCAAAAAACAACAAAACAAAGCAAAACAAAAAGAAAAAACCCCAAACAACAAAAAACCAACCCAAAAACCTGCACAAGCCCTCTCACCTCTATTTTTCAATTAGAGTTCACAGCCATTAAAGTGTTTAAAAGACCACTTAAAAGAAAGCAGCAAGAGCTATAACTTCTAATGAAATATTTATCTGAGAGGTGAACTAAAAGAGGGTGGTATACTTTCTGCAGTAATTGCAGTGCTTAATTACTAAAGACATCAGGAATATTGTTTATCCAGTCCTCTTTGATCTTGCCAATTCAGTGGCAAGAACATGTGTTAAACTAGGTGGTTATTTAGAAAGTGAGTAAGGAAGTCTGTAGTTCACAGGAAGTAATCCAGGTAGAGAGTATCTTAACTTTTAAACAAATCTTTAAGATACCTGAGAATTTGGCTTTCTTTATATTTACATTTCTTGATACTTAGTGCAAGTTTTATGTGAATGATGTTATGCTGGGATTACACCATTTGCCTGGAGTGAGTTTTTTTGCTTGTAATGTGGAAAAACTGTCCACACGTGCTAATGGAGGAAAGTAACAATTGAGTGCTCATTTCTGAAGATGTAGAAAATTACCTGTTATAAACAAAAATATTTCTTTCCATTAAAAAAGAAAACAAAATTGTTCTTCACATTCACACATTTAAATATATCACATTGAAAAAGCCATTACCCCTTTTTTATTGTCTTGATAAACAAGTGGATCTTTGCTATAATTGCAGTGATGACGTAGTTGTCACAATTATTAGCTTTTTCTCCCTTAGGTGAATCTAGTTGGCTGTGTGTACAATAATGCAAAATCAGTTAGTTAAAATACCAGTTTAGGATAGTTATTTCACTCACAAGTACTTCAACAAATTTTGAAAAGGTACTGTTACTTTGTTGTATATTGAATGTAGAGCTACAGTAACTCAACGGTAAGAAAATTAGTCAGGCACTTAAAGTAGAAAAATAGTGAAGAAATAGTCTCATTTTGTGACTGAGGACCATATAAATAAATATTCTATGTAAGCTGTGCTTGACAAGTGGCAATTTTGGTGCTTCAAGCTCCTTGTGGTTGTCTGGTTGTTTGGTACTTTAATTTTGTAATCTCCTGCGACAGCTGCAGGTCATTGTTTGGTGCCATCTGCCTGACCAACCTCACTTCAGAGAGGAGTGCAGAAACCCTGGAAAAGTGATCAGAACACATTATTCCTATAGCTTTCTGTCCCTGTATCCAAGAGAACCTTGTCATCTCTGTCTTGTGGCTTTTGAGCACGCAAAGGTTTTAGAGGAAAGCTCACTCCATCAGAAAAGACGAATATTCTTAATTTAGGCATTCCAGAGTTTATGCAGAAATAATACATAATACAGGTAGCTGGTAATATAGAAAATAGATAAAATCTATAAAATCCCTGAGTGTTTGTGGGAGGTGAGCATGAGTGAAACTGAAGAACAATACTAGCGTTGCACATGCAGACAGACCTGTTGGTGTATCCTGTCCTGAAGTTTAGAGTAGAAATACAATGATGGAGGGGAAGATTGGTTCTCAGGAGAGATATTTATTGAGGGTTCTGGAGGCGAGAACATTGGAACCTCTATGAGTGTGCTTTGAAAATTTAGTTCACTTCAAGTGTTTTCATGTAAGAAGGACTGTTGGAGGCACAGAGTTGGGATAGATTATCCTGTTTTGTGAAACTTAATGTTCCAAAAGAAGTCATGTGATCTTGATAATGTATATCCTGCAAACTATGTTAGGAATAACTGTTCTTCAATTATGGTTTTCATTGTCAAGACAGACATAAAATCTAACATATATTGTTTTTAGCATGAAGCAACCTTGCCTGGAAATGGGGCTTGTGTTTGACTACAGTCATGCATTTTTTGCACATTTTTTTGCCTAAAGCAATTCTTCAACCTTTTCCCTTCCTGCATGTTCTGACGCTCAGCCTCATTAGTCTAAAGACTGTGGCAGTTTCTCTGCTTCAGGTCTGTCTGCATGAAAGTTTTTGTCAGTAGTGGTGTTTAAAGGCCTGTATTTCCAATTTTTGCCCTACCTGGAGCTCAGTTGTGTGATTTTTTTTTTTTTTTTTTTTCACTGAAGCTTCTGCTACAATCAACTTCCTGCTTCAATAAAAGAATTGCAGAGCTAGTTCAGAAACAAATGGCAAACAGGCAGTGTAATGTACTGCAGTTTTGACTGTGTATGTGAATTGTTATTGAATTAGAAATATTCAGTCTCATTTGAGATCTAGATCAAGGCTCAAGTGCTACAAAAACATAATGATTATACAAATAGTCATTCAAGCAGCTGCCTAAATATTAACAGTGTGAAGTATGTGTTTACTTACGCTATTTAAACTCCTCTAGAAAGCAAGACACCTGGAATCAACTCATTAAGAGGAGATAATCCAGAGACACTGGTGACAACAGTTGTTACTTTCATTGGTAAAACCTTATTTTTAACAAATGCCATTGCTTTCATTGCTGTGTTTTAAGCAAAATTGCACAGAAATAGGTTATAAATTGCTTTGAATGTTTCATTTAAAGCATATTCTGAAGATGGGTAAAGCAAATACAAAGTGTACAAATTTTGTGGCTGAGAAACTGTATGAATTTCATATAGACTTCTTAAAAATGAGTGATCTAAAAATTTATTGTTCACTGTGAATCTGATTCTCAGAACAACCATAACCTTATGCACAAAATAATTTTTACATGATGGGAACGTAGTCTGTCAATGATACAGTTGAAAAGCAAGCTTTTTTAGGAAATTAAACAAAATGTTTATTATAGAACCTGTAACTACAAATTATTCATAGCTTTTGAGTAATTGTGTTGATTACTTGATTCACCTCTAACCACTTTGAACTTTCAGTTTCAAACATCAACCTCAGTCAAAACCATGGAATAACTTTGTTTCAGAGGAAGAAATCTCCGCTGTTAAAACCATAAAAGTTCACTAAACTGTAGGGTGAGACAGAAGTGAGAATTAGATATTAGGAAGCAATTATTCTTCACTGTGAGGGTGGTGAGCTACTGGAACAAGTAGCCCAGAGGAGTTGTGGATACCTCATCCCTGGAAGTGTTCAAGGCCAGGTTGGATGGGGCCCTGAGCAACCTGGTCTAGTGGAAGATTCTGTAAGTTGCTTGCTCTTTTTAAGTGCACTAGTAGTGTGCAGATTTCTGAGAAACAGTAAAATGTTGACTTTTAGTATGGCAAAGATGGCTTATGCACAGGATTTCCAGCAATGAGAAAATCTCAGAAAGCACAGAGGTCTGACTCAGCCTGTTAGCCTTTCTCACTCAGAGTAGAACTGTGTGTTAAAGTTTCTTTTTTTCCTGTGTGAAAAATTCTTATGGCCTATTTTGATAGTTTCAGAACAAGGGATTAGATGGACCATAACATGATAAAAATTGTGTAGTTATTTTATTCCAACATGAATTGAATTCAAGAACTCAAATGATTAAGTATTTTTTAAAGAAAAATATTTTCAAAAACTCACATGGCTTTCAAAATTGAATATTTTTATTAATGGAGAGTCAAATTCCATGTTATTCCATTTTCTGGATGAGACAGGACAAGGCTGGGCAAGAACAAAAAAATACAGGACTCTTAGAAGTCACTAGAAGGTGTTAATTTGTTAAGGAGCCCTTCTCTTGTCCCTTTCCCGCAAAAACGGACAACATGCAGTGTTGTAACCCTTTCCAAATTTTTCATGAGTCATGTTGGCAAACACATTCTCAATTGTGTTTTATGAAGGGGAATGTCATTCTTTCATGTTCCCCAAAGTAGTTCTTGTGTACAGAAAAAACATATGAAGCTTCATGGTTGGGAAGAGACTCGAAACTTCCTTTCTGCATGCTTAAAACCACAGAGTGCTGGCTTGTGTACTAAAAGCATGTGAAATGACCTAGGTTGTTAGGGTTCAAGTGATGCATTACTCTTACAGCCCTTTGGCTGAGGGGTCAACTCTTCTTCTGGTTTGCATAATTTACTTCTTTCTATCCTAGAACATTGTTTTGAATAATTTTCCATAGCTGTTTGTAGTAAAGCTTTGAAATCATGCTTGTGAAGTTATAAACAGTAACCAAGAATGGCTAAAGACATTTCTGAATTTTGAGAGAGAGAGATAACCTTTTAAAGACTAATTCTGGCAACTTCTGACATGCAGTGCAGAGTACACTGTAATTTGTTGACATTGAGAGCTGGAGCTGGACCTGTGTCTACTGCTGTCACTGAGTGGTTATGTAAGTCACATGAGAATGAAGAGCTACAATGAGAAAGAAATGCAAGTCAGCTTTAAGGAATAGTGTGGGGAACATTTTTAAAGCTGCTTTTCACATAGCCTTTTGATAACCAGGCCTATCTGTTTCAGTAGCTGAGTTCACAATTAGATAATGTAAAGTTCTGGGCTTGTAGCTCTTTAATTTACTGGACACTTCTTCTCAGTAAGGCTGTTTAATTAATTGGCAGTGAAAAATGTGCTGGGTTTGGCAAATTACATTTCTGTCAGAGCCCCTGCAAGATTCATTAAATCATATCTCAGAGTGCAGCAACTGCCCTTCCTCAGCTGCTGGCTTTGTATATATTAGGTGGTGTTTCAAGTTTTACCTCCTGACTACATAGCTATAGACACGTAATTAGGAAATGCAGCCTCTTTCAGCACAATCCCAGGCAAAAGTAGCAAGACTTCTTA
This sequence comes from Xenops minutus, assembly GCA_035221455.1. Lineage (NCBI taxonomy): Eukaryota > Metazoa > Chordata > Aves > Passeriformes > Furnariidae > Xenops > Xenops minutus. The sequence goes on from JAWWEE010000158.1 coordinate 12,023,955, forward strand.
GGTAATTGCAGAATCTGACCATCTTTAGGTGCAACAGGCTGCAGTTCTGAGGCAAAGGGCTTTGGAAGTCATGGAAGTGATATATTTCTGAATACTGACAAACAGTGTGAAAACAGGTTTAAAAAACCAAAACCATCACCCTCACCTCTCCCCCAAAAAAACTCACAACAAAATAACAAAAGAAAAAAAAAACTAAAACCAACAGGAAGCTAAACTCTGTAGTATCATTTGGTCTGTTGAAAACCTTCTACCAGCTGGACAGCAGATTAAAATTTATTTGCTTTATGGTGGTACCTACTTTAGCATGCAAAGAGGAAAGCAAGGGATTTTTTTATGCCTTATTCAGGAGACATAGAATTGAATAAAGACAGACATGTTACTGCAGGATTATGGTACATTGCCAGATATCTGTAGGAAAAATGTATACACAAACTGCTTTGGCTGAGGTCATGGCCATTATTTCAATTCTGTTAAAATGACTAATGAAATTACAGTGGTTGTGTTGTTGTAACCCTGATGGTCTAAAGAGATGTGTATCAGTTGCTCTAATAAAAGATATTATCTCTCCTTACAAATCTTGCTTCACTTAAATCATATTATAGATTTTAGAAGAGGGAGAAAGGAGCCAGTGAGCATAGCACTAAAGATAAATATTTTGATAATACTGGTAAAGTAGGACAAGTGAGACTTGGCTAAGGAATTGGTGAATATCTGCCTTTGGCTTTGGAGGACACAGATTTTATTGTTTATCAGTAGATCCTCACTGAAATATCTGATCTTACCCACATTCTACAGACGTATATGTGTGCACTCAGTCTTAAGTATGTGAGTAATTTAAATCAAAAAACAAGAGAACCACTACCTATTAAAAATGTCACCAGACATGCACATCTGTTGGTCCATTCCTGACTGAGATTTCCCACTGCAATAAATTTCACAAAGTAAGTATTCGTTTGGTGACTAATGTACGCATAGTGCTGTGGCTCAAAGCAAAATTTCCAGAGTCAAACCAAATAGGTGCAAGACCTTTTAGATAAACCTTGTCTGCCTTTTCAGGCAGTCTATTAATTGATTGTAAGTCTGTACATTGATAACAAAAGTGCAAGATGTCTTCTAACCCAAAAATGAAGGCTTGAATCTTTTCCCTTTAACGTGAGTCCTTCCATGTCACTCACAGATTTAGACTGTGTTGTTGTTTGTCCTGTGCTTAAGTGTCATATTGTTTAAGCACAGATCTGTGATACCATGTCCACATGCAAAAATTTCATAAACAGTCAAAGTGCCACTGTTTTATTTGTGTTTTTTTTTCCTGTTTCAGCCACACCCAATCAGGAGAAGGTATTGCAGTGGCATTCAGGTATCATCACCGATGTGCTGGTTATAAATCTTGCCACTGCTCTGTTGTACTTTTATCATAGCTCCAGAGCAGTGTTCAGCAGAGTGAGAGCTGATAGGATTAGCTGTGTATTTTGGCATGTAGTTTCCATACAGGATGTAGTCACTGAAGGAGGAGCAACCTCTCTTCTCATCTATCCCTCAGCTTTGTCATTTTGTACACCTCTATTTTTTGAATTGAGACACAGGAGAGGCTCTATGATTTTTTTTTTATTTTTCCTCCCCTCTTGTTTTAAAAAGATACGTTTTACTGAAATAGATTTTGAAAGTTGAGAAAGAAAGTCTTCAGACTATGCCAGGTTACTGAGGTATGTGCTTCAATGTGCAAGATCAAATTGAAGCAGTGCCTGTAGATTGCCATCCCTTCCAACTTCATTTTGAAAATTTGAGCTGATGCCAGGTTACCTCTCCACACTTGTTTGGCTCCCATATAATTTACACATGGTTTTTGCAGTCAGTTATGTTAGTATTTTATGCTGTCTATTGATTTTATATTTCGCTAAGTATTTTATTTAAAGTGCTCCAAATAGCTCTAGATTTATGTTTCAAAAGTCAAGATGTTAAGAGAATTTTATAAATGAAAAATAATTTGGAAATCACCAGATGATGATTTTTCTGTAATGACTTAAAATATGTCCTAAAGTGATGACAATGATCAGGGCAGCAAATGGTCCATGAATGACGTCCAAAGGAACAGAAGCCAACACATCAAATGACAGGTGGGTTTTCCCTACCTAATAATAATAATAATAATCTATCAAGCAAATTTAATTCTAAGATGAAAGAAGCCGCTTACTCAGCTCCTAAACTGAAGACAGAGATTAATGAGAATCAATTGAAGCATTTAAAAAGAGTGCAAGGAGAGAGCTATTTTGGACCTCAAATATTGCTCTTGTTCCTGATAGAAGCAGAAAACTGGAAAGAGATGGCCTTCCAGAGAGACCTCACAGAAGAGTAGCTTTCGTAATCCTTTTCTCCTCACTCAGCAGTAAACTGTTGCATCTCATATCACATTTGTATCCATATGTAAACACACATACTGAATGTGATTACATCACACTTATTAAATATCTTACCTGTAGCCAGTAAGATAAAGTGAGGAGAAACAGGGATGAAAATGCTTGTAAAAGGAGATAAACACATTAGACAGTTCCCCTCTACAAAACCTCTCTGAAATAAGTTATGCTAGTCTAAGAGATCCATCCTGCTGCAGAATTCATAACAGTATTGTTAATGATTTTTCTGGCTCATTAGAAAAATTCCAGAGTTTACTGCTCAGAGCTTCCCTTTCTTTTTTGGCTGATCCTTGAATTTTCCTAAAATCCCACTGGTTTCTGAGACCTCTTCAGGAAGAAAATCTACCTGCAGAGATCTGGTAACATTTCAGGGATTTAAACACCTTTGGAGCTTGAGAATTCTGTTCTAGTACTATTTTCCCTTGTAAGGCTTCTGTCAGGTTTATCTTCCTGCTTGAATTAACTGTGCCTCTTGGTGTTTTCTAGTGCTCTATGTGGTTTATTGTATATCTATTCTTGCTTACATAACATTGGTTTTCAAAAATTTTAATACCTTTAATTCTGAAGGACTGAATTCTCAGACATTACTAAAGAGCAAAAGGAGAAAATTGCTTCTGTATTTGTCTAATTGCAATGGTGGAATTCCTCATGAACAAAAAACTACACTTACAGAACTACTGAATGACCAAATCCCTTAAAAATAACAAATTATTTCTCCTGATGTCAGGTGATTTATGTTTCTTTTCTTTAGGACATGCCAGCTGGAAGCAGATCTCTGTATGTTCCATTTGCTGGTGGCTTTAGCTCATCCATAAATAAGCTGATCTCAGTCATACCTGAGGATAACATGATGGAGGCTGCTAGACAAACTGACTGGCTTACTCTGATCTGGAAATCAATATTGGTCATATATTGGGGTGGGTGACAGGACCTCAGAGTACTGCAGAAAATTGGTTTTCCTCACAAGAGCATCCATATTCTAGGTTAACTTCATGTCTTGACCACTTCCTTGGGCTTGCTTTTTGGCAGTAGTTCAAACTAGCAGAATACATAAACCTCAGCTTACACTCAGCATAGACTTTGGCTTTTTTCCAAAACCACTCTTGTAATTCTTGTAATCCCATGAGTGTTATTACCCTTCTTCCAGTTCAGTATAGGACTAACAAGTCCCTTGCATCACAGCACTTCCCAGTGTTCACACTTGCTTAGGCAGTGTCTTAGGACTATCTTCTAATACTAAGAATCCTGTCATACTGGCTGTGTGTGCACCTACTTGTATCTATATATTTACCTGCCATGTGATGTTATTTTGCTGTCACCAAGTACTGGATTTTTATCTGAAATGAACTGTTAGTTTCAATCACAAGAAAATAATTATATACTTTTAAGATACTAAACAAAATTAACAAATCTCCACTATTTGTCTTTTTTCATGCATTTTTATAGTAATGCACTGTAAGAGGTATTATAGGCCTTGTTTTTCAGGAAGGCTCACTGTGACTTGGTATTTCTTGTGCGGATTCAATTACCCACCATTTTATCCCTTAAAATATAGTCAAGTATTAGAAATGTTTTGTTTATTTTAAATACCTCATTTAGTTGCAGTAATGAGATCATAGAGTTTGATGTTTACTTACATTGATATTTACTTATTACATTTAATAGAAGAGGTCAACTTCTTCAGACACAGATGTTATGAATGTCAAACAGGCTTCATGAGATGTACATAAGAGCAGATTAGCCTTCTTCCCAAATCCAGTTTTCTGAAATATTTATGCCACTAAGGACTGATTTCTGTGAGCCAGCTAAGCCCACTTTTAAACAAAGACAGACAAGAAGACATCAGGACTCTGGCAGAGGCTCACAAATGTGGCATTATGGAGACACAACAGAAGGAAAGAAACATTCACTTAAACACCAGTAGACTTTGGATTAGGCATGAACTGTTTGTTGGATGATGAATTGACTGGATTGTGGCAGTCAGAGAGTAGCTGTCAGCTGCTCAGTGTATGAATGGAGATCAGTGATGAGTGGTGCCCCTCAGGAGGATGTATTTGTCTGTATTTATATATTCATCTAATAGTAGTTAATATTCAGTTATTTATTTACTTATTTGAGGCCTGGGAAAGGAAATAAAGCAGGGATAATGTGAAATAAAGATAGCAAAGGTGATTACGTTGTCTGGCCAAAATTTTCAAAAGTGATTCATAACATTAAGCTTCATTATTTTTTGGATTACAAGTTGAGTCTCCAGAAGAATATCTAGCAAGTTGTGTATATCCATGGACCATCAAACAGAAATTACATCTGTAGCATAAAACTAATACATCATTGCCATCAAATTAAGTTGACTGATGATGTATTTTCAGTGTTACTGCTATCCTTGTGATGTGTACACAGTTTAAGAACACTGAGTGTTCTTAACGTCATCTATGGGTCTGTAGTAAGGTTTTACTCTTGTGCTAGTTAAGCTGTCATCAAAGCGTTTTAGATGGAGACATAGAACAATGGAATAATTTGGTCTGGAAGTGACCTTTAAAGGGGATCTAGTCCAACCCCTCTGCAGTGAGCAGAGACATCTTCAACTAGAGCAGGTTGCTCAGAGTCATGTGGGTATGGTTGGTTCCTTCAGAGATTAAAAAAGGTAGGTCAAAATAGGGGACTAAGTTTTGTCAGTCAGCACGGAGGAACAGATCCTCAAGGGGGCTAAAAGGCTTATTCAAGTACAAAATCAGAAAAAAATCTGGACACTTTTACATTTGAGCCTTTTAGCTGTAGTTATCGAGGAACAATTAAATCCTCGTATTTCTGCTCTAAAAGGATTACCATGCGGCATTTGAAGGGCATAAAAACCAAGCCATAATTCTCTGCATATGGTTGAAAACTTCAGGAGAGTGAAGCGCGAGTTGAAAGTTGGTTTTGTCAGTTCACTCCGGCAGTGTATGCACACGTTGTGCTGTGCAATAGTGGCACCCAGTGGAGGCTGCAATTACAGCAAAGTTTGCGTTGCTGCTGGGTAAGGCTTGCACGAATCTATCACCTGTGTAGGACAACAGGCGAGGATTTGGGAAGACATGTCTATGAGGACCGAAGCTATGCACCCCCGAAGTGTCCTCTTAAATCAAGGAAAGCCCTGTCATCTGGGCTTTTAATCCAAAAAGTTTAGGCTCTTTAGCCACAACAAACCCTGGATAGCATGAGGACTGTTCTCCTACAGGACAGATGCTCTGCTTCAACTGCATTAATTAAAAAAAAATCCCCAAACCTTAATCAACATCTAATGCAAGAGCATCCTGGGGAGTGGAGAAAAAATGCCTTCTGCTCCTACTGCCCTGAAAGTACCTTGGATAGCAACAGTACCAGCCTCAAAATCTTGGAGAAGAAGTGAGGAGCAGGATGTGTGCAAGGGGGTCTGCAAGGGGAATCTGAAGGAAAGCATAACTCCTCCTTCACTTGCCATCTGGCTAAGATGCAATGGTCTGAATGAGCTGTAAAGGTGCCTGAGAGAGTAGTGAGAACAGGAGGAATACCAGACCACCCACTCAGGTAGGTGGGAAGGAAGTATTGAGGGAGCATGTCTTTGTGTTTTAAATTCAAGCATTGCTACCAGTATCACTATCAAAAATAAATGGGCACTAATAATAACATATAAGTAGATGAACCCTCCTGTATTGTGGAATCCTCAATATGTGAAAGGACTTCCTAAGGAGTATATTATTTACTAGGAGGTTGGTCAATATGCTGATCCATGGGGAATGGGGCTATCTGTACATGTCATCTTCTGTTTTGTTGCTTTCTCAGGCATCAAGTGTTGCAACCAGTTGTGATGAAGAGGCATTTGGGAATAACTGAATGAAATGAATTAGAATAATGTTCCTGCATACAAGGTGCTATTGAGCTCAGATTTCAATTCCAGCTAGTATTTATGCCTAATCAGTGTCTGATATTATCACAAAAATGTGATGAATGAGGAAAATTTTCATCCTTAATTGCTTTAACACCCTATGCTTCTGCGCCCCTCCCACCCAATTATTTTAACATTTGATTATAAACACTGGATGCTTTCGCCATGCTGGTATTATTTTAGATCTGCAAAGAGAGACTTTGCAGAAAAAAGAAGGAAAATTTGCTTAAGTTCTGCTTTGCAGGCAAGAAAGAGTTCAAGAAAGGGAGAATAAGAAGTTGGATCAATTTATTTGCACACTTTGGAATTGTTTTCATAGATGCTAAAGTCATTAGGCAGAAGAGGCTGTTTATTAAGTGCATGCTCTGTCACTGTTTCGATACAGTACTTAGCAAGTGATCCCATTAAGTCACCAGGAATTTCTGTTGATTAGATTGCTATTCAGTGTGAGAGACGCTCTCATAATTTCTGGAGAAATGGCAGCTTATTTTAATGATAATAGGTGGAATCATTTCAGTGGAATTTATCCAAACATTATGTAAATTTTTATCTTCATTTTATAGCATGGGGGAATTGAAATATTCAAGAGTAAGAATCTGCCTCAAATGTGTTATGTGAACTTCATGATGTTGTACTACTTTTTAGGTTGAGGAAGGAATTATAATGAAAGAGAAGGCAAAACTGTTAGAATAGGTTGCAATTTATTTTTGAGCTATATGCTTTATTTGTCCTGAGCAAAATCATTAAAAGGCACAAGTTAACTTGCTGTTAAAGATCTCTCCCATCTCATCCTGTAACTTGGAAGAAGAACTGGGTTACAGGTCACAGGGTCTTACCTAGGAAATATTCATGAATCGATGTAGCCCTATGTCTTCTGATTTCCTGCTCCTGTTAATGAAATTTATTCCGTGTTTAAAGGCTGTAAAAAAATTCCTTTTCACCTAACTCAAAAGAGGATTTTTGACAATTTGTGCCCCAGGGAACTGTAAGTGTTTGAATTCCACAGCCCATGACACTTTTGTGTTGCTGTGTCAGATTATGTTAGGGAACACACCCTAGTCCTTTATGGTGCTGGCTTTGCTGTCGTATTGCACACAATATCAATTTTACTCTGAGTAAAAACTCTGCTGTTCTCCTTAGGTTCATCTTACATTCAAGCTCCTTTAAACATGAAATAACACACTTGTATCTAGTTTTTGGCACGTTTTTCTGCTAGAAGGGTTTCTGTCTTGCATGACGAAGCACTTACCACAAAATGTAAGAAGGTAAGGCACTTAGGACCTAGGGCATTGGAGAAGACATTAGAACAGAGAAGTCTCATTAATCAGATCAAGACTTCCAACCCAGAAAAGGACGTACTCATGTAATTACAATTGATTTTTCTTATGGAAAAAAGAAAAAAAAAACACCCCAAAATACAAAGAATGACAATTGCTGAAAGTGGTAATGGAAAAGGAAGTAATTTTGAGTAGAGATGATGCTGGTTTCTTTCCTTCCATTTCCCTCTTAGTTTTTAAAGAAAGCTATGAGTGCTGAATTCTGATCCTTCTAATCCTAAAAAACAGTCAGCTTACACCAATAAGGAGTATTTTATCATTCAAGTAAAAAGAAAACAGCATAGAAAAAGAGATAGGAAAGGATATAAAAATATAATAAAAAAAGATAATTTAATTGAGCTCATTAAAAGTCAACTGATTAGACTTTGTTGTGTTTTTTTTGTTGCTGTTTTTTTTTTTTTTGTTTTTTTTTTCCCCTTTTAAGCAGAATTGTTTGTGGCCAGCTATTTTAAACAGAAACAATTGCATTTTCCTTTAAAATCCTTAAGGTTTTGGAGTAGCTACTGTCTTGTATTTACCTTGGCCATTCATCTTTGTGAGGGCTCCTGTATTTTACCACTGGTTATAGTTTCTCTTCAGTAAGATGACTAAGGATCTAAGCCATAAGTGTCAATAAAAGCCCAGTCAGCATCTTTGTTGCAGCTGGATAACTAGTCTATAATGGTTAGCAATGGAGATGGCAAACAGACACCATGCAGACTTTGTTCATAAGGAGTGGGAAGTGTTAGTTTTCTGTCAGGGCAAGGACCATCTAGAATAAAGGTTAGATTTACTTTGTTTCAAAGGTATCTTTGCTCAGTGATGGGACTAATGAACCTACAGAGTTCATGGTAAATAATTTTTGGACCTGAAAATATCTGACTGGAAAGCAACAGTTTAATTAGAAGCAATTGTGTTGTTTCTGAAACTCCCTGTGTGCATAATAAAAGATGCTTTACAAAGAAATTTAGAAAGTGTTTCAGGTAAAGACTTGAAAACCCCCTGTACACTGCTCTGCTGACGTCTGAGTACTGCTTAAATATACATGTTCTCCGTGGGTTCTGAATGTTAAATACAAATGTTGTACTCTAAAATTGTCAACCAGTCATTGTAACTTCCGAGACTGACAGAATAGCGCTAGGAAAGAAAAGCAAGGTGGAAACTCATTTAAAATGTATGTATCTTCAAGGGTGATATCATGTACATATGAATGGTAATCCAGCTTTTCTGTGATTATAAAGATACATTTAGTAAACATGCTCATATAGAATAGATCTCATGGTTGACCAAATTTCACATAGTTGTGACAAACTTTGTTCATAGACTTTAAAGAAGGACTGCTAGAAGGCATTAAGCGAAGGCATTTACTCCAACATTTTGATGTGAAACAATATGAAAATAAATGATATTGGTATTTGATTTCGGTATTAGGAAAAAGTATAGTCACAGATAAAAACCCTACGATGATAACTGTAAGCAAAGTCACTTCAAGAACTGAGAGTTGTACAAATATTTTAAAAACAAAAGCCCACTTGTCCAATATAACAACCGTTGTTTAGGTTTTTATACAGAACTTTAGAGCAGCCATTGGGAACAGAATATCTATGTGTCTAAGAAGTCTGAAAGTATTCATAACTGTAAAAACCTGTAGTTGGGACCATATGGGATGTATTCTTAGCTCAGCCAGGTCTTGATCATGTGCAAGGACTTTTATTGATGGCTCCCAGTTTCACTGGGGAATGATAAAACTTCGGTTTGTCATACAATTAACATGCCTGAATTTGCAAGGCTCTTTTCACACATTTTGGGTGAAACTAAGCTTAAAGTTCCTCTTTGTTCATGGGACGTATGTGGTTCTTAGCACACCGGAGACTCAATTCAACACAGTTATGAATAATCTTTACTAGAACCTCTTCTTCTAAGTAAGTTATGTAGAGAGGAAAAGAAATTGTGTAAGAGAGATTGGCCTGATTTTTTGGTTTGGAGGCTATTAAACTAGTGATAAACAATAATGAAATGTGTTGGTTATCTTTAAAAATTGTTGTCAAGTTACATTCTTTGGCCTCAAGTGTGGGAGTATCAAGGTCTGTGTCACTCAAGGGCTTGTTCTGGTTTCAGAGTGAAAGGTATACAGCCCGATTTCCAAGTTGTCACACTTTTCTAGTATCTCTTGAAAACATCCCATTATGTTGTCTCTGCTTCCCTCTGAAACACAAGAGATCCTAGTCCTGAAAGCCTCTCCTGGAGCCAGGGGAAAGCCCTGTACCATTCTGTGGAGACCTGCAGTTGTTCTTCTTCTGTTGGTTATGGACTGGCAGATGGCAGAATGCAGCTTGATCTTATGAAATCTCTAGACTTGGACTTTAGAGGTCTGGAAGATTTGGTTGGCTTGGAATAGGGAATGAAAGCTTTTCCTGTTCTTATGAATGTTATAGGGGAATTCTAAGATGGAGTACTTGCTAGTTTTTAGGTTTCTTCTGTCATAACATCTTGTGTATTATTCTAAGAGTGAAGAAAATGGCTCATATATTAGGTACGTTATTAGAAAAATAGGCCGTGACTAGATGACAGAATCAGAACAGTATTTGAGACTTTCCTAAATAACATGTTTATTTTCCCAGGTCTGCATAGCTGAAATATAACAAGTTGAGGTTTTATCTTTTCTATAACATAAGGCTTACTCATTTTTCTGCCCAAAATAACTGGAGAAAATCCTGGGCTGTTGAAGCTGGAATCTACTCACTAGTTTAATTTAATTTCAGTCAGTTCTGCCCCTGTTTATCTGATGTGAGATCAGTTTATGAAAATAAGCCAGACTTTTGTAATTATAATTTTGAATTCAAATTGGAACTGTTCCTGCATCAAAGTGCTGTTCTAGATATCTTTGCTTGTTGAAAAAGTAATCTCTGTTGAAAGTGTATCCAAGTTTGTGGGTTTGTCCCTCCTCCAATGCAGTGTTCAAACACTAGCTTAACTTTAAATATATCTGTTTATTATCCTTCATAAGGATGCTTCTTTATGTTGAGACCTGTTAAGACAGTGAACAATACTGAGTAGAGGAAAAATTGAAATTAACTTGTAAAAACATTCAATTTTCTCAGCATCTTAGGATTGTCCATATTTCTTCTTATATAAAGTCAATATAACAACTATTTTTGACCATAGAACAGTACTGGAAGGTGTTAATGGAGAGAAAAACATCTGAGATCACTTTATCTGATGGCTCCTAGTGGACTTCTGAATGCTCACAAAGGCTGTATGCAAACAGCTGATCTTAAACTTGAATTTCTTAGGCTTAGAGCAATTCTGAAATATTTTAATGCCACTGCAGTTACAGAAACAAATCAGTGTTTGTAGGAGTCCCAAGGAGAATTTCCTAACTGTCAGGAGAGGAATCTTAGGACCAAATAATTTGAGTCTGCTGTAGCCAGTACAGTTCTATCAATTTTCACCAGATAAAAACTTCCACTTCTTAATTTTTTTGAATTTCTTGTTTGAGTAAGGGTAGCAATTTCCTCTGTTTTTATTAAAACACAAATGGACTCTTATTGAGTTGCTCACTAAAAGTTTTATAGCTAAAGTGCTGTGAGTGTTTTCATTATAAATGGCTCTCATAAAACTCTCTAACTTGCTTGTAAAAATTCTCTGCCAATAAAAATCTGGCACATCCAAGGTTGGTTCTGGAGCTAATTTATTTAAATTAATTTATTAAAATAATTGAACAGCTGTTGTGAAGTAATGAAGGTAGCAAACAATTATATTAACACTTGGTGCCTCATAGTACTTTTCTTAAAAGCAACAGAAAGTTTTGGGAAGAGAAACATGGGTGAAGCACTGAGTCAGTTTTGGCAATTATGTGAATTTATACATAAAAATATTTTTCTGAACAAGTTACTGTATGTATTTAATACACTGTATTAGATAAATATTTTACTGTTATAGTGCATTTAATTAGCATATATACGATTCAAATACTACAGAAGCCTTGCACTTCAGGGGCAGGATTTTTCTTAGGCTGAACTGACCTACTACACTATTGAAATGAGAAATGTTTCCATAAAGATGTTTTTCTTATATACATTTGCAGAATCTTTTAAAGTAGCAGTAAAAAAAACAAAACAAAAAAAAGGTAAAGTGCTATGCTATGTCCTTTGCTCAATCACTTTCTTTATCTTTCTAACATAACTACTATTCTTCTGCAACATTTCCATTGTCACATATTGAGAATAGAGTAGGGTTGTGTTTATATCTAAGTTATAGTATAATGACCTGTTCAAGAATTTTAATTTTATGAGAGAAGTTGTATGGGAAATTATAATAAGAATAACATCAGGGATTATTATTAATTACCTCATTAGCGTAATCATGCTAAGGTTTCAAAGTATTGACTTAAACAAACCTAGAGTTCTAGAAAGATTATCAGATACTTTTCCTGAGAGAAGAAAGACACTATGAAGAGTTAGAATTGGTGATAATACTGGCTGTGACCTCCATGCTGCTTTTTTCAGATAGAGGTCCTTTCTCATTATTGCTATAGAATAAGAGGAGCCTCTAAAAATGTGGTCTGCATGGGATTTTTCTTTTTCTTTTTTTTTTTTTTCTCATGAAGAGGAACACTAACAGACACTTCTTGAAAATAAAATACATGGAGTTACGCCAAATCCTAAATGATACAAAGTAATCAAACATGTTGAAGGAGTGTCCTTGTTTTTAAGTGCCAGGCACCAGGTGTTTGAGAATATGCTCTTGTGCAGTGAAGAGTCTGTGACATTATTTATTTAAAAGCAGATGATTGGAGCATGTTTTTTTCAGTGAGAACATCTCATTTTCTGGAGTGCCCTGCTATGCATAGCCCTGGAGCCTCTGTTTGTTTATAGGAATAGTTGAGGTGGGTATTTTTCTTTTTCTCAGACTATGATCCCCCAGGGTAAATAAAAATGAGGGCTATATGAAAACTACTAATGTATGGTCTTTCCTTAATTCAGATGTCAGGTCCCAGTATCTTGTTCAGCATTCTTGTGCACCACTTGACAGTTCCTCTTATCTTGTTGACAAGTATTTTTTTGGGTCTGTGTGACTTCATTTTAATGGATTTCAGACCCCAAAATATAATATATAAAGCCTTATCCATTATTTAAAAGACACAAGAGTATGCTTTCTGGAATTTGTAATGCAGATACCAAGAAAACCTTACAAATAGGAATAGATTCCTGCAACTTAAAAACAAGCTGGTATATCCTGCCCTCCAAAATGTAGGGCAAAGGAATCTGAGAAATATTTAGTATCTTGTGTCACATAACTTGAAGAATGTAATCTCTAAATTTATCATATGTGAGCATAAATAGTTCTTCCCTATTCTTATAGGGTCCTGACATTACAGATAACATAGTCATTATTGTGATTTTTTGACAGAATAGGAGAAAGAGGATGTAACAAATGCTGATTAAAAAGGCTATTGCAAATATATACCTTTTTTTCCCCCCACAAGCCACCATGTTCATTTGTGACCAGAAGTTTTCCATTTTATCAATATATTCCAGTTCTGTGAACACCAACAGTGATTGAGTAGAAGCATCTGCACCACGATATAGATGACTTCTACATAACTGCAAGTGAATTCCTTTGCAGTCTCTTCTGCCCTTTGTAGCCACCCAGCAGTGGCTGAAGAATTGGAGGCGTATCATACTGGGGGAGTAGATTAGGAAAGTTGAATGTGTCTTTGAGTCATTCAGCTATGTTTGTGGAGAGCAGTTTGGAACAATGTAAGCTGTGGTTTATGGGAGTGGGAATATGTGAGTTTCTAGGCTAATAGCAGTGCAGTTCCTGGTTTCTTTTATCAAAGAGAGAAATACTTTCAAAGACTCTTCCCGTTCATATCAGTCCTCAAAATTGGGAGAGTTCAAAGCCAGCAATTTTCTTTTCCTTGAAGTAAAGACGAGAGAAATCTGGATATCAATATTACTGATTTTTTTTGGTCTATCTTTTCTGTAAAATGACTTATTCTCTAGTACCTGTTTGAACAAACAGTTGTACTTTTTACCTGCAACAACCATAAAGCAACCCTGTGCACCAAAGAACCTGCTTGCCCAGGGTTGCAAGGGGAGAAGAGGTTTGCATACAATTTATCCTTTCACTCCTAGTCAGCCAAGAGTAAGGAACTTGTTATTTCCCCTTGCTCTGCGGTTTGTTTCTCACTGCAACACAGTTTCAAGGTTTCTACGTAGGCATTGACACATTTAATGTGTCCTTCAATCTGATAGAGCCAATTGTCTTTTTTTATGCCATACAGAAATATTCCTTATATAATGTGGATCAACTTCACATTCCTTCTTCATGGCTAACAACTATTACTTCAGTAGCTTGACCACATTCTGAAGGAGGGAAGTTTAAAAGGGAAGCCGTAGTTGGAGCTGCTGTGAACTGAAGCACAGCTTACAGCTAGTTTAGATACAAAATTCAGGTTATTGACAAAATTTTTAAAGCTTCTGAGTTGGGAAGCATTGAACCTCTATTCAGATCCACACTATTCCATGGTGTATACAATACAGCTTATAAATTAGGTGCCATGGCCACTGCTGTACAGCTGCAGGTATAAAATCATTGCAGTTTCGTCACTGGTCACTGCTGCTACCATGGAATTGCTGCAGTAGCTTTGATTATTTGGAATCCTATTTGTGGGCATTTGAACAGCATCACTTTGTTAATATATAATCTCATTTTCGAAACAGCTGACTGAATCATCATCTAGTATAAATCAGCACAGTTCTCAGTAGAACTAAGGTAGGTTTTGTCTGCAGACCACTCGGCAGCACAGCTGCTCAAACATGAAAGATCATTATGTGCAAGGTCCTTTTCCCTTCCTTTCTTTGAATGTAGAAATTAAAAAAGACTTGTAGATCTTCCACAGGTGCACGATAAGTTAGAGAGGTTAATATAGGATAAACCTTAGCCTTGATAATCAGGAATTCAATTACAAGTTATCAAATTAACAGTATAGGGGTTCTGCTGGATGACGTTTTCAGTGGAACTGCAGAATAGTGAAGAAACTTCATGGTTCATGCAATGATCTGGAGAGTAAAGTAGATTGTGTTCAAAGAATTCTGAGGAGGGAATTAAAATTAATATGATGATTTTGACATCCTTCCTTCTTTGTCTCCCTCTTCTTCATCCTATAAATTTTGTTGTTTGGGTTTTTATCCACCTATACATATGAGGTTTAGTCTGCTAATGTTCATATTTTCACCTATATGGTTAACCTGTCCTATCTTCAAGTAGGAGGTGCTATTACACAGAATGTGTGAAAGGGTAAAATAAACAGAGCTCTGATCTATCAGTTCTTAATTGCTTGATGCACTCTGTTTTTGGAACTCTCCTCAGGAAAGGCTGAGACTGTTTGAGAGGTGATCCCATTGTGATATTGTTTCCACATTTGCTGTATTATATTTGGATCTCAGGGTCTCCCATTCTTTTAAAACTGGTTTGGAATCTGCTGGTGCTGCTTACCAGAAGCAGCTGGCTGGAGGCTGATAGTGTTATCAAGGATATGACAGTGGGAAATCAGCTGATATCCTGTAAGACTTTCCAATATGAAAAGACAACTTGAGAGATCAATTCAGAGAGGGCAAAAAAAATTTTTTTTAAGAAGGTTCACTAATGCATGGAGATCACCTGAATGTTAAGTAGGAAAACCGGAAGGGTAGAAAAAGTCATACCTTGAGGAAAGCCTTCAGCAGCATTTTATACAAAAGAACACAGACATGACTAAAAAACAGGCAATGGGTCTTGATTTCCAGAATGGCATGGAAAGCCTGCTGTGAACCTCCCTGTGGAAAGCACAGAGTTAATACTGCTTTTGTGTGTAATATTTCAAATCAAGAAGTCACTAATGTAATCCATTCCTTGTTCTGTACTGGTACCTTTAACAGATGCCACATTCTATTTAATATTTTCAGGAGAAAGGACAGGTATACTGAAGAAAGAAGAGTGTTGCCCTAGAACTCATTAATTCCTGTTGCAGAGAAAAGAAATTATTTCCTTACAGAAGACTTGATCTATGCAGTAGCGTGGTCACACATTTATTTTGTCACTTGGATTAAGTTTCTATCACAGGGCTATGCTCACAAGGATGTAAGTTCCTGGCATTTTCCCAGTTATCAATATTAAAATATTAGTGATCAAGCATTTACTGAACACCATTCCTCAAATGCAGAGTCTCCACAGCATTTTGTTGCATTCATGGAATTCATTTGTTTGCATTATCTGGCTAACTGTTTCTTTTGTATTGCCAAGGTGATGAACAGATTTAACATTTAGCTGATTACTTCACCAAAATTAAACAGAAAACATGGCAACCATCCAAAGTTCCTTTCAGTGTGAAAGCTAATTATAAAAATGCTTTGAGCAGCAATTTCTTTTTGGATGTTAAAGTGCTTTTATTAGATTGTTCCCCTGTCATTTTAAAATTTATTGCTAGACACTTATAAATGGGGTTGCCTGCTGAAGTAGAATTATTTTATTTTCTATATTTAAGATTGGAGAAAAAAGTGTATGGAGCAAATTTATTCTGAATTTGTTAGTATTTTACATGATTCTGAATAGGAAGAAGAATGAATAGTTCTGGCTTTCATGGATCCAATATATGCAATTTATCTGAATATTTTATTAATATATTATGCTGCATAAAATCATATTCACTTCTTTTTCACATTTCAGCAACTCCTGACTTCCAAAAACAATTACTTAGCAAACAAAGAAATCAAATATGTGATTTTAAGCTCAAGTACAACTCTGTATTGTTAAAAGCTTGTATTTTATAGTGTAGATTAAACAATCAGTGGTGATGAAAAAATCTAACTATGTGCTAGTACCTGTCTTTCATAAAGTCATTACTTGTTCTCAAAGAGGATAAAATTATTGAGGTCACTGAATAAGAGTTAGCCAAGTGAATTTTAACTAGTAAATTTAGAGCTGAAGACTGCTGACCAGATCTCAGAAGAAGTTTCTTGTGAAGTACCTTTTAAATGCCTTGGAATATGTTTAACTTTTTGTACTGACTGTTGTTATTAGCTTCCTTCGAACCCCAGACAAGGTGTGATCTGGGGAGGTGTCAAGGTGACAAAATTGGGGGGTTTTGCATATGATATTGTCTAGCACACTTTGGGTACTAAATCATCTTGTGAGGACTTATATTAATTCTTGACACTGAGATCTATTAATATACCTTGAAGCCAAGTGAATTATGTGAATCTTCTGTTTCAAGCTGTAGGATTCTGCCATAACTAGGAGGAAATATTTTGCTGTAGGTAGATGAATGTTGAAAGCTTGTCAAGAAAAAGTTTAATGTTGAAAATTTATTCTTCTTTTTGCCAGTACTTGAGCTGCTACACTAAATCTCATTTGTGATCTGAGGAAAAATAGAGATATAATTTCTTTTGTATTTATCTATGTTATTAGAGTTTCAATGATATAGTCTATTGCCTATTAAAAAGTGCATCCCAGTGAATAATCTTCCAGAGGGTAAGTTTTGCTTCCATCAATCTAAGAGCTTTTCTTGTAAAATACAGTAACTGTCAGTGATTATCAATAATTTAATTCATGACCATTGCAGGATAAGTAATTAAGATAACTCAACACTCTGTATTAATAAATAATGAAAATGAGCTAAGATATTTACGAAATATGCCTTATGAAGATAATGGATAGGACTTAATATGGGCATTCTGAGGAAGGTTTGAAGACAGAGAATGCAGACTGAACAACAGACCTGAGAAAGTCCAAGCGAGTGTACAACACAAATGTACATTTGGTTTTGTTTGACTGTTGAAGTATATTTCAGTACTAAGCCTTCCTAACTCCTTCTTGTATCTACTGATTGTCCAGAGACTGGAGTAAAGAGGCTCAGGGGTGACCTTCTCACTCTCTACAACTACCTGAAAAGAAGGTTGTAGCCAGGGGGGGATTGGCCTCTTCTCCCAGGCAGACATTGACAGAACAAGAGGAAATGGCCTCAGGTTGTGTCAGGAAAGGTTTAAGTTGGACATCAGGTAGAATTTCTTGATGGAAATGGTTGTCAAGCATTGGAATGCACTGCCCAGGGAGGTGGTGGACTCACCATCCATGTAGGTGTTCAAGACTGGATGTGGTACTTAGTGCCATGGTCCACTTGTCAAGGTGGTGTTCAGTCACAGGTTGTCTTGATGATCTTGGAGGTCTTTTCCAACCCATATGATTCTGTGATTCTATGATCTAACTACTTGCTTGTCAACATGATAATTTATTCAGGGATACATTAAACAGGGAGAAACCTAGTGCTGTAATTTGTAAGTTCACAGATTATGCGCTTGTGTACAGAGTACATTCCCTTACTGCATTAGATGCTGTTTGATGATCCCATTGGCTGTGCTCTGTTACTGTTTTTCATTGTGTCTGTGGGTCTCCTATAATCTAGAGCAAGGTGTGCATATATGACCTCTCTGCCTGAACTGTGTAAGAACACCTCAAATACTATAAAAACATAAACCTGTGTAATTACGCTCATTTTTCTGTTTCTTTTCAAAGTAAGCAAGGGTTATGTGGACCTAGCTTTAATGTAAGAGCTACACAAGCTCATCAGGAACAGTTTGGCCCAGGTTGTTTTACAGTAATTTTCTTGATCCTGTGCTGGCTTTGTGACAAGTTCAGAGAAAAGTGGCAAAAAACCTGACATGTCTGTTTAGAGCTTAGTGCACACTCAGGCTCAAGTCTTGAAGTGAGGCACAGTCAGGCAAGAGCTCAAATGGGGCTTTGTCATAGTAGCAGTTAACATTTGCTTATGAGAGCTTATTTTTGGATTAATGTTTAACTTGAGACATTTGTGAGAAAAGACTTTGACCAAAATCAGTTTAACAGAGAGAAGGAAATGTAAGACTTTTTGCTGGCCAGCAAATTTGTATTTACTAAATCAAAACTTCTTATGTCATAAATGTCACCACGTTGAAGTTATCTTTGAAAATAAATTGAGTAGTTTAGTCACAGTCAAGAAAAGAGAAGTGGTAAACCATCTTTAATTACAAAAGTATTTCCTAGAGTATTTCTGACCTATACCTATTGTTTTTCCTTAGGTTGATGGGATACTGTGCCTGGCTGACATTCTCACAAATGACAGCCATTCTGAGGCTACTCATGCAGAAGCAGCAGCAGTAATTGCACAGATCACATCTCCACATCTCACGTTCGCTCAGCACCTCAGCAGCTTTCTGGAAAATATGGAAGAAATTGTGACAGCGCTTGTCAGTAAGTTTTCTATGGGACTTCTGAGTCCAGTCAAAATAACAGGTTGGAATAAGACTATTTGAATAGAAATATTCCCTAAATAACATCTACCATACTTCCCTTAACAAATAAAAGAACAATTTAAAATTCTGAATCTGAGCTTTCTGCAATTGCATAATATTTTTTACTCCAGTCCACATTTGAATAGAATTTATACATATTTGTAAAAATAATTTCGCTATAAAAATCTACCAAAAGAGCCATAGGAAAGACTCAGCAAAGCATCCTCTCTGCCTGATGTTTGTCTGTAAAACAACAGTTTCTGAGAGCTGCTAACATTTATGCCTGTTGTATTTTCTAAAGTTGCTAGAACTTAAGCTCAGCACTACATCTACATTTCTGTATATTATATATATATATGATTCAGAGGAAAAGTAGAGCATAGTAGAATCTCAGGGTATTGTTACAAGAAAACAAAAGATCTATCTTTCTTGCCTGATCCATGGTAAAATGAGACAAAGGTAATAGCAAGATTTTCTTTAACCTAGGTTAGTGAGGAAACTTGAGAAAAACAAGATGATGTTTCTCATTACTTTCTAAAGAGAGGATTATCTTGTTTCTGGCACTCTGCTTCATCCCCTTCAAGTACCAGAATTTTTCATTCAAGCATTCTCTTCTTCTCTCTGATCTGGAAATTCACTTTCCCAGAGCTCCATGTCAGGCTGTACAGTTTGGGTCTTCTAGTTTGATTTCTCATGTATAATAGATCAGTGCATTTGGATATTTCTCCACTGAACCCAATGGTTACAGTTAAACTGCAGCACTTCAATTTTAATGAAAGGTCTTGTATTTGTTTGGTTTTTTTTAATACAACATAAAAAGAGTGTAGTAGTACTAGTGCTTGAGGATTCTGCAGTGGCTGGGAATTATCTGAGATGTATTTAGGCATTCTTCAATAGGCCCAAACAGAACTAGTGCTGCAGAAATCAAGGACACAATTTATTCCTGATGTCCAGCAGCAAGCTTGTGCCCTGAATCCAGTAGAATTAACTTGTGCTGAGCTTGACTGTGCTGTAGCTAGACTTCTAGGGGAATCTGACTTGATTTATTTAAGATGGTTTTCCAGGTTATTATAATGTACCACAATTAAGGGAAAATCTGAACAGCCTATCCAGAAGGTATTGGCTGGTAGCTCATTTCCTCGATTGTTGCTGTTTAAATTCCATGGGAATTTCAGTAATATCTATTCTGCCCAAGAAATGTGAGTATTAAAAATAGAACACCTATAACTTTGCAAGAGCCATTTCAGTAATCACACATAAGTTTCTTTGTAATATTTATAACTCAGTAATTGAATTACTGTAATATATTTAATTTTTAAACCTTGCAGAAATCCCATTACCAGGTGATTCACATCTTAGTTAAAGTACATGTGTGCAAATAATTAAAAGGTATCTGTCTCTTCAGCACTTCCTAAAGCTGGAAAGTATGCAGGATGATTTTTGACTGTAGAGAAATAGAGATACTCAACACGTATATGTACCTTGTTCTACAGCAGAGGATATACAACGGAATTGTTCTCTTATGAATCATTTGCTGTTAGCCTTTTGCCTCCTGTTATTAATTTTATTTAGTTACATCAAGATTTATTTTGAACAACATCCAGTGAAATATTCCCTGTGGAATGGTATACTAGGTAGACCATATAATTCATTAGAAATTGTAGCAAGGTGGTTGTTGGTCTCTTCTTCCAAGTAACAAGTGATAGAGGAAAAGGAAATGGCCTCAAGCTGTGCCAGGGGAGGTTCAGTTTGGATATTAGGAAAAATTGCTTCATGGAAAGGGTTGTAAGTGTTGGAACAGGCTGCCCAGGGAAGTGATTGAGTTGCCATCCCTGGAGGTATTTAAAAGATGTGTAGATGTAGCACTTGGGCATGTGGTTTAGTGGTGGGCTTGGCAGTGCTTCGTTTAGAATTGGAGACAATTATTTTAGAGGTCTTTTCCACCCTAAACTATTCTATGATATTATATAATTGACAAAACTAAGATTATGTGGGGGCTTTTTGTTTCCTTTTTTATCTTCATGTTTCTGAACTTGATCTTGGCTACTAAGATTACTATTGCAAATTGCAGATGCTTAAATATTGCTTTGAAACACTGCAATGAAGGAATGACTCTTACTCAACTTATTTTCTGCATTCCTAGAACTGTGCCAAGAAGCCTCGTCAGGTGAAGTTTTCCTGCTGGCTTCAGCAGCTCTTGCCAATATTACTTTCTTTGATACCATGGCTTGTGAAATATTGCTCCAGTTAAATGCGATGAAGATTCTTCTAACAGCATGTTCAGACAAACGCTTAGTGGATACTCCGTATTCCCGAGATCAGGTGAGGAGTTTCTTGGCAAGCCTCTGTCTGAGCCCATTTGTGTAAAAGCCAACAGGTTTCAGAACTATGTCTGTTTTGACACAGCCAAACTGAAGTTACTGCCATGTATTTCATTTTTGATTCTTTTCAATATATGACTCTGCTTCTGTTCCCCACCAATTTTTTTCTTTCCTTTTTTTTTTTTTTTTAAATGAGCCATATGAAATATGACAGCTTTAATGTGATTCTACATAAAAAGGAAAAGAAGGCACAGTTCCATACCTCTAAGACACTAGGTTTTTTATTTTGGTTTTTTTTTTTTTTTTTTTCATCATGAAGATGGCCAAACGGTGACATAGATGCCCAGAAAATCTGTGGAATCTTTGTCTTTGGAGGTATTCAAAACTTGACTGGATGGAGCTTTGAGGCAAAGAAGATATATATGGAGGCTACAGCCTAAATATAAAGTTGTCAGTTCAAAGCTATCTCCAAAAGCTGAATAAGGATCTGATCCCCAGCCCATTGACGTCGGTGGGCTTTGGATCAAGTCCTAAATGCCTGGTAGATGGTTTGCAAGTTTTACTGGCAAGTACTACTCTTGTACTTTTGCCTTTCCCTTTTTTTATCACCATTTTTTTTTTTTTCATTAAAGAGACTCAGAAATTGAAAGGTCTGTGCTGATGCACAGATGGAGTCAGATGAATTCTTTTGCTCCCCTCATGTACTGCTGTGCAACGGGGTGCTGTAGAGGCACTGCTTATTTGTCATCTTAAGGATTAATTTTGCCTCAGCAGAGTAACATGTATGAGGCTTGAGGGTTCCAGTAGTTATTAATATAGGATGGAGGTTGCTAGTGAGCTCCCCTGAATTATTTCTATGTATGAAACATTGTGACTATAACTAAACATCCATAATTCAGGCCTCAAAACCCCATCCCTTTCACACCTCTGAAATAATCCAAAGATGATTTTATGGTCAACTTGGTATCTGTATTACCACAGAAAACTCTATTCACCCTTAAAGAGGAGCCAGAACATAAAAATTAAGGCACAGGGGATTTAGAAACTCATTATTGGTGTTCTAGAGGGGTTATTAGGGTCTTTTTATTTTATATTAGTAACACTCAGTAGTTTTCCAGCTCAGGAGTGTGTCTAAAAAGATGTAAGCCATATTTACTGTATTCCAATTTGAGCAAAGTGAATGATGTTAGATGTGGTGTTGATGTGCCTGTATACTATTATTGCATATGTGTGATTCTTCTTGTTCTTTTCTTTTTTATTCCTCCTGTATGCTCTCATAGTTTTGATTTCTATATTTATTTATGCCCTCATCTTAATTCTGCTATCAGCTGTGAGTTTGCAGTTTGCTCTGTGGGCAGCATAGCAAGCCCCTTCTTTTTATGAGGAAGGCAGATATTGAGAGAAATATCTATGACTTTTTTAGGTAACAGGCTAGTTCCAGGCCTTTTGCAGCTTGCAGGACATCTCATTAGCTAGATGAACAGAAAGCTGAATGGCTTCCTTCCAAGAATTGAGAGATTTCATGCCCCATAACCCCTTACCTTCCTTCTTAAGATGAAAAAGTATATCAGAAAGGGCGATGTTCTCAGTGGTGTGCTTCAGTCAGTTTCTGAGCTGGCTCCTTCAATAGCAGGGACTATAAAATCCCGTCTTTTCTGAGTGCTGGTCATCTTGCCTTTAAGAGTGGGCAGTGTTGCTAGTCAAGCACTTTTGGTAATGCAAAACCCTTAAGAGAAGTCTTCCTTCAAATTTCCAAACAAGTCTGTGTTGGACTAAATTTCTCTCCTTATTTCAGTGTTATATTTGGAGGTGTGGAGATGGTGTCTGCCAGTTATGACAGTCTTATGGAATGTTTTGCTTTTTATTTTATAAGGCTATTATAAATTGTCATTTTACCTTTTGACTTTAATTCCTTTTAGTTATATATTATAGTCAGTAACTTTTCCCAGTATATGTATTATGTCCCATCCAGTAGACATTTGCTTAAGGAGAAACACATTAAAGGTGAGTAGGCTTGGAAATTTTTTGATTCAAGTTTTTATTTTGGAATATGCAACAAATGTGAAATATATTTGCATGGCCTAATGTCCATTCTGAATGATCAAGTCATCCTGGCCCATAAAAATGATTTAGAATTAAGCTGTACTAAATGTTAAAACAATTAAACAAAATAAGAATGTTTCATAGCAAATACGACAAAATATTGTCTAATTACAATAAAAAGTTATGAAAGAACCCCTCAAACTTAAATGCCCTGTTTTTCACACTGAGCTTTAACTTAAGTAACACATTTATCTTAAAGAAAACTACCCAGTATTTCTTTACACAATACTACTATAACATTATTGCTGATTTAAGACAATTCTAATTTGCTGAAATAGACTGAAACATGCTCACTGTAAGCCAAAAATGGGAGAAAGATGGCTGAAATTTAGGAAAGGAACTGGGTTTTTTTGTTTTCCTTTGTGCCTTTTTTTCTCATTTAAAGTCACATTACGTCCTATACAGTCTTTCTAAGGACAGCTAGAACTGATTAAATTTCACCCTCTGTGGTATAAAGAAGTAACATTCATCCAGGAGTTGGATGTTAGATAGATTGTGAGTTGCCTGCAGAAAGTATTTTCCTGTTCAAGCACTTTTAAAAGTGTTCTACCTTTTGGCTTCTGGAAAGTTTTTGTGTGCAAATGATAAACTTTTCCTGTCTTCGCTATCTGAAAACCAACCTCGTCCTCCTTCAGTTTCCCCAGGCACTATTAGGTCAGGTGAGAAAACTGGAACTGAGGGCTGAATTTACTGATAAACAAGATTAACATTGTCCATTTTATAGGAGTATGTAACTGCTTCTGTAGCCAGCAGTACTACATTGAGATTGCCCAGTTTTGTAACAAAATCCATTGTTTAAGAATCGTCATTAAGTGATTGTTTCCCTTAGTCCCTAGTCTTGGGTCACAACGGAAATGAATGTGCCATGCTCTTTTTCTTTCTGCAGATACTTATTTTCTGAATAGCAGGTTTTTTCCATCAAAGGAGCATCAAAATAGCCTTTCAGAAGAGTTCATGCCTAAATTCAGCAGTGTGATGTATAGTGTAATGTAAACTTAATGGATTTTAAGCACTGTCAGAAGGGTTTAGCCAAAACCTTTATCCTTCAGGGTCTTCTTGACTTTAATCATCATCTTATACTCTACATAGAAAAATATGAAATATGTATGTTTGTGCACAGTATGTTTATGTATAATAAAATTTTTCTCTCTGCATTCCCACTTGTCTCTTCTGTGTTGCTGGTATTCTCACCTTACCTGTGAAGTTGTGGAGGTATAGCCTAACACCTCATGACCTTCTGCTATTCAGGGAGACAAAGAATTAATGTGCAGTGAACACATCCATTTTAAATTGCCTATTCCTAGGTCTAAAATCAGTAAATGATGTTTCAAAAAAGTTTGAGGTGGAGAAAGACTTTTAAGTTGGAAGGAGAAAATAGAAATGATTGCTGTGTTTTTTCCTGATAAATTATTTCCTGTTTTCTTGATATTTGGGAGAATGCTGCAGGTTCTGAAGCTGAGACCTTCTGCCTCATTTAAGATTTGAAATCCTTAATGTACTATTCTTCTTCTAGGTTCCACAGTTTTTTCTTTGTTTTTCTGCCTTTTTTTTCAGGGAATTTGTGGGTTTTTTTATTGTCTTACCCCACTTTTTTCTCTTACATGGAGATTGTAGTATTGAAAGGAGAGCAGAGATGTTACTTTAACATAAGAGTTTTGATTTTTAAATATTGCTGAACTCCCAGTGAAAGACTTTGAGAACAATGTTTTTAATGAGAAGAATATTAACAGATTTTTTTTTTTTTTTTTTAAATCTCTTTCTGGATGAAAGAAACTTGTAATACTATTTCTCATTTGAGTTTCTTGAATACTTGGGAAATTATTACTCCTTGCCAACAACTTTTTATTTCTGCTTGTTGTCATGAAGTCAGATGGTTATCTGTGTCTTGTCATATACAGGTGGACAACAAAAGTATAAGTAATAGTATTGACTGACATTATATTCTCAATGTTATGAATTGTTACATTTCAGGTGTCCAACACTGACTCTCTCTTTAAACACTAAAATTTTTGAGACACATTACCTGTTTAGTCACAATTCTGCCTTTCATATTTAGATTCAATCTGGGATAAGACAATGTGCAAGTTCCAACTTGCAAAGTAAGAGGTTCAGTTGAAAGAGTGAAATCTCAGCTCAACTTAAGAACTCTGCTATTCTTTGCTAGCTTACTGTGGTGAGGTGTTCATTCTTGGGATCAGTTCCGAGTATTGCTACTGGTCTGATTTTGAAGAAACAATTTAACTTCTGCATTTTTCTTTAATTATCTGTAAAGTTGTGCAGGCATTCCACTTATTTAGTGTAAAGTCTCTCTAGGAGGAGAAGAAACATGCTATGGCAGTGCAATTCATTGGGTTTCTATTTTCTGACTTTGTCTGAGAGGTTTACAGTACAATCAGGCTGGTGCTGGGCTGTTTACTGCAGAAACTAAACAAGAGATTTTGCTGCAGGCTGTACCAATCTTAAAGCTGTAAATCAGAGGTGGCTTTGTATGCATTTTGCTGCATTTTTCATCTTTTTTGTCTTCAAGCATTCAGGAATTCAGACAGTAGATTTCAAACAGCCTCTGAATTTCGTCAATGATTTTTTTTTTTTTTTTCCCCAAAACAGAATCACTTGTCCAGGTGATGGTTATGATTTCAGTCTTGGTTCTGAGCAGTTGAGCACTAATAAAGAGTGTTTCTACAGATTGCAATTTCTGGTTTCTTTTTGCTCTTCTACCAGAACATTATTACCTTCTAGGAGGGCATCAGAAATTAATTCCCGACCACTCTGCTTGAGTTAGTGGCAGTTGAACTGACTCCTTTAAAATGAGAATAACTACGTTTCCTCCCACATACTGAGACCCTGATTCCAGGGTTTGATTCCAGCTAGGCAAGCAAAGTTGTCTCCTACAACTTTCCTACAACTGTGCATTGCATTAGACTCTGCTCTGGGGAGATCAGATGTTTCAGGTGTCCTTGGTTGGCTGAGTCCGTTTCAAAATACAAGCAGATTTTTAACACCATGAAGGAAGTCTGAGAGCTGGGTATTTTTTTTCCCCATGTTTTATTTTGAAAGACAGAAAACTGTGGCCAGAGAAGTGAGTGAGGAAACACACTCTAACTAAACGACTATTTTCATTATATGCCTTGTTTTATGGCATGTGTTCATTCACAAAGAGACCCATGCAGGATGTATGTCCTGTTTGTTTCTTTAAAACAAATAATGTAAAAATATGGTTATTCTGCCTATTCCTTGTCTAGATTAGTCAGCAATATGAAGTAAGGTAAATAAAAATGTAGTGAAAACTACCTTCCTTCCAAAGAGTAAGCTTCCTTCAGCTTTAGTCATTCTTCCTCTGCCTGCCAAGATTACAGCTCTCTGGCACAGTCTCAGAGTAAACCTAGGCTTTGCAAGCAGATCCTGTCTCCAACCACTATTACTATTTTATGGGGATCTTTGCTTCTTCAGCTTATCAAGGTGTATTTATTTCTCTGTTTTCAGGAAGAAAAACTAAATTCCCAGCCATAAAAATGGCTATCAGTAGCAATGGGAATGATTTTCTAGTTTAAGCAATATAATGCCCCAGAGAAAATTTCTCGAGATTTCTTACTGAAGCTTTTTTTCCTAACAGGTAGTATCTTGAAAGGTTTTTTCTGCCTTGACTTGATGTAATTCTTGTTCTTTACCCCTCCTATATGTACTCTTTTGCTATCTCCCTGCAGGTGGATCTTGAATTGTGACATTTAGATGGTTTTAATTTACATTCAGAAACAAAGACTCCATCTTGCTTCTCAGTAGTTGTCAGGTGCCTCTTTTTTTCTGAAGATGGGTATCTGGAGCTTTGCAGACACACTTTGATTTACCCTTGTGACATTTATTTGAGTGGATTACAAAATACTCTTCTAACACGTACAAAAATTAATATTACTTAGTGATGAATCAGCATTAAATGAGTAGCTAAGAGAATTAGTAATTCTATATTGATCTACTTTGCCACTCAATTAAATTACTTGCTAATTCTTATTTTGGGTGTGTGTCTTTCTTTTTATGTCAGGACTGTTAATAAAAGCTGACTGAGCAGTGTGCCTTTATTATCAATAAAGGTATATTAACATCACATCTTCCCCTTCTGTAGACACCTTCTCCTCCCACAAATGAAGTAAAAGACCCTCAACTGTGAAAGTTATTGGCCCTTTAACAGGTTATAGAAATGGAGATGTTTACTTAGATTTCAGATTAATTTCCATAGCAACTGCAAGACTAGCAAGATGATGCTGTACTGACATTTGAAAAGTATGAAATAATTCTGCTATTTTTATTTATTAAATAAGGAATTTTTCCATGTACCTAGAGGGGCCCTTCCCCCTAAAATATCCTTGCATACTCAGTTCACAAACAAACCATTTAAAGGTGAACTTTCAAAGCTTCATGATTTTGAGTATATTTTTGAAGCTCTGAAAATTACCTACTTAGTCTCTTAGTCTTGTGAAAAATCTTACTAGTCCCAGTGGAACTCTCTGCATGTTACTATTTTGATAAGTTTGTGCTTCTTCAAAAAGTGCTAAGACATGAGCTGGTCTGAAAATTCTTTTTCTGGTGTCCTGCGTTGTACTGTGTCTCACTACTACGTGGTTTAGGTGCACAGTGCATAGCGCATGGTAAAAGGTAGGTGTTGAATACAGGATAAACCCTAGAGGCCTCTTCCTTCCCTCTGGTTGTTTTTAGTAGTGTAACTCATGCAACACTGACCTGAATCATTCAGCTTTCATCTGGTGGCAAACAAATGTAATCAGCCTTCCAGTAGCTGAAGGAGCCAACAAAAAAGATGGAGAGGGACTAAATACAAGAGTATTTAGTGATAGGACAAGGGGAAACGGTTCTAAACTGAGATTGGGTTTAGATTAGATATTAGGAAGTAATTCTTTACTCTGAGGGTGGTGAGGCACTGAAACAGGTTGCTCAGAGAAGTTGTGGATGCTCCAACTCTGAAAGCATCTAAGGCCTGGTTGGATGGAAATTTGAACAAACTGGTCTAGTGGAAAGTGTCCCTGCCTATGGCAGAGAGGTTGGGACAGGTTGATCTTTAAGGTCAGTGAAGGCCATTCCATGATTCTGTGATGATTATTTGTTGAACAAGTCTATTTTTCTGTTTTCTTCATTAGTATAGTGGTTTTAGGACTGCCAGCTCACAGAGAAAACTGCAGCTACCAGGTTTATCAGACTCCTGCTCTAGAGAGGTACCTGCAATTTTTGATGGATTAGAATAGCAGAGAACGGAGTGTGGACCAGCCAGGATCAGTCTGTTGGAGAGTACTGCTAGAATATAGATGCTGGAAATGCATGGATCAAGATCTACCTCCAGAGAAGATCTGCCTAGAAGAGATAGAGCTGCTGAGGTGGGAAATTATGCTGGATGGGATCAGCTCGTTCACGATATGGCTTCTAAGGCAGTCCACTATAATCTTTCATTAGGTTTGGGAGTAGAATCTGAGATAAGATGTTGAAATAAAAAATTCCACATAGGATGAAGCATTCCCCCTCCTTCCCCCCTCCCCCCCCTCAGAAATCATGAACAATATTTGCGTAATAGCATAAGTAGAAATCCCACAGATCAAGATAGCACTAGGTTACTGGAATTTGTGGGTGGTTTCAGCACTCTCTTGCTACCTGATAGGATGGCACTGGCGGATGACCAGGGCTCATGTGTCCTGTCTTCGGGATATGATGTTTTTCATACTCTGAGTTGACCAGGAGTTCACTGCATGGAATCCAGAAAAAAGTTTCAGTGCTTTGTTATCTTGGAGTTTAATATTTTACAGGAACAACTACTTGAACAATGAATGAAATTGATAAATATTGCTGTTGAACAGTAGAGATTCTATGTTAAATATTTTCAAAATAATTCAGTCCTGAGAGAGGTTTTGGTATCTATTTTTTCCCAGTAATTTTCAACTATGAAATGAGGCTTAGGCAGTCCCTTTTATCTGTATCTGTTTGTGTGCTCCATGTCTCACAATAGCATCTGAACTGGTTTGATGATTCAACAGGACTTCATAGTTATTTTTGAGAAACTGCCTAAGGCTTTATGAAGTTTGGATCCAGATAATAGGAAAAGAGCATAAGATAAAGACTGCAGTGTAATTGTATATATCATTAGACACACACACACACAAAAATTCTACAGGGGGAGATGCTACTGGAAAACTTGTTTGTGGTTTTTGATCAACTCTAAATCCAAAAGAGATGAGACTTCATTAATACCAGTGCTCACAGAAGTGTTACTTTTCAAAGCAAGTGGAGTCTACATTTAAGTTTGTGTTTTCCTCTAGAGAGTTCATCTTTAGTAGGAAACTTCCTTGAAATTTGGTCTGTATTACAGAGGAAATTTTCATGTAAGTTGCATGAATTTTAAAATTTGAAAGCATAGGGGGGGAAAAGAACATTTAAAATTTACTCTTTATTCAACTTGCTTGTTATGTGTTTACATTATGCTGTTTCATGTTACATTGTTTACATCACAGGAAATTTTTTTTATTTTTTTTTTGGATGGGGGGTGGTAATGGAGAAAAATCCATCCATATGAAATGAACTAATCTATGAATTAACTACTTTTTGAGTCCTACTATGATTTTAAAAGATAATGTAGGTAGAACTTGATGGTTATTGATCATAAGGGTTTCATACATCCCTCTGGAGAAGGTTACATATAAACCCACTAGGCTAGTTCATAAACATTGCAAAATATAAGAGCCACATAATCAATACAAAGAAAGTATAGATATAACCTCAAATAATTTTTGGTGTCAAAAGATGCACACAAAATATTTTTATGTATGAAAATACTTATTAGACAAAATAACTCGAAGCAGTTGAATAATTGGCATGTATTCAAATTGTGGTTAATTGAATTCTTCATCTGTGGCTTAGAGAGCCACATGGGGTACAGATTCTGCACAGAGGAAGCAATTTTCATTAACAGGATATAATTTAGAATGAGAAAACATATACACTCTGCCTGAAACACAGTTAATAATTAATATGGAATAAATACATAGACATATACTGTTACCATATTTCTACCTGTCACTCTCTACAGTTTCAGCAACTCATTTGCATCCTAAGTAAGTATATTTATTCAGAGAGATGACACTGTAACACTACCTTCAAAAGTGGAAGATCTTTATGTCACAGCATCGGAAATGAGTCATCCTTGTTTTTAAAACGGCAATGTGAGATCAGAATGGTGATTTGATCTCATGCTTACTTACATCTAAGAAGTTTGCTTGTTTGTGAACTGACACTGTGTTGTTAAAAAGCTGATAACCATTTCCAAAATTGACTGGTGTTTTTGAGGCTGATCAGTTTTTCTGAACTGGATTAGAGAAAATCAAAACCTTTTAAGAAAGAATATTATTTCTATTTTGCATTCTAGTGATCTGTAGCATTTATTACTTGGTGTCTCACATATGCTGTTAATATTGAGATGCAAGTATTGTTTGCATGAAAAAAGAAAGCTATTTGAAGGACAAAGTGTCAAAAAGAACTCATTGCAGCATATATAAGAGAAAGTATGTGAGAATAGGTGACAGAAAGCCAAATGAAAGCCAATAGCACCCCATGGTCCAGTCTCTGTCAGTGGCTTGCTGCGGCATTTTGAGCAAGTTGAGTCACACATAATCTTGGAAACATTTAAAACTGTTTTGGATAAGAAATTCTGTAAATCAAGAACTTAAAATAAACTTCTGTTAGTACAAAGCCTAACTGTGGTCTTAGCTCAGGAAAGGTATAAATATATTTTTAAATCTGGATCTTTTTAGGACAGTGCTTTAACATGCACACAACTCATGGCTTCAATGAAACTGAAAAGTACTCCTTAAATACTCCCTTGAATCAAGGCTCAAAACTCCAAATCTTTTGCGAGGATTTCTCAGCATTTCTGCTGAACCCTGAACCAGAAAGGTGGCAATAACAATGCTACCAAATGCGTGCTGTGTGCTGGTTCTTTGCTGTCAGTGTGAGCTCTGCCTGAGCTGAAATGAGACTACAGGATTGGTTCCTGAGGGCAGGAAGCTCCTGGCTGAACTAGAACTGCGGGTGCTTGTTTGGGTTTGGTTTGTTTTTGGTTTTTTTTCTTCAGTTAGGTGAGTTTTGTAAATTTTTATCCTCCTCTTTGTACCATTTTTACCACCGAACAAACCTACTGCACAGATCTCTCTAAGACAGATTCTGCACACAAAAATGAGACTGTGACAAAAAGAGATCTTACTTTTCTTGTTGTCTGGCTTTCAGTTAGCAGCCATATGTAAGATAAAGACCCCTGAGAAATCACAGGGCAGAGAATAGACTCTCCAACTACAAGAATGCTTTTTAGTTTTATTTAGTTTGCTATATTTCTGCCATAATAATTTTATAAACCATGGTGTTACTTAATATGACTCTATTGTAGGGCTAGACTTCATGCTTCCTTCTCTCTTTAACAACAGGTGGTAACCATATTGGCAAATATGTCTGTTTTGGACCAGTGTGCTTCAGAAATCATTCAAGGAAATGGTATGTATTTTAGCTGAATTTTATTTTTTATTTGTTTCTGGAGAATGTGGATAGATGGGAAAGTAAGGTAAAGGACAAAGGTTTCACTGCTAAAATTACATTTTGCATCCTGTCTTTGCTGGATATCGCACATTGCTGCAGGGTGCAAAATGGGTCCTGGGGATGGTTCTCTGTAACTAAAGTAAAATACCACTGTTTCAGAAAACTTTGCACTTATGGCCATGTACTTGGTGTTCTCTGTGTGTGCCTTACTCTTGGATGCAAAGCAAAGTAGAAAAAACTGTTTCAACAACCTCTATTCAGGCAATTACATTGTGTAAGGTAGCAATTCTTACATGCTGAAAGACATCACCTGATGCTAAGCCATGCATACCTGCATTTTGTGTCACCTTTTTCACAGGTATTAAGAATTATTATAAATTTTGAAATATTATGTTTTTATTACTATACTGTAGTTGCCAGGTTTTTTTCCCCCCTTATATCTTTAAATACCATATTATGCAAAATTCATTATGGTGAAAAAACCTTGGGTGTTATAGGCCCACCAGAAGTTTTAGAAGTTACTAATTATGTGAATAAGGACAAATTCTCTCTTAATAAAACTACCAGCAAATTTGTGGCCAAGTAATATAGTAAGATAGCTTTTTTTTTTTGAAGGAAATATTAAATTGCAGTGAAGCTTCACATGCTTTTTCTGTCCTAGGAATATCCCCTCCACACCTTTAAAATTAACATTTATGTAGGAATGGTTTGAGCTTGGATCCATTTACTTCTCAGACATGGCTGATTGTAGGTGAGAGATGGTATTTCAGAAAGTATCTACATAAAAGCAGGTCCTCAAAGAGAATTGGTCAATTCTGATGCAATATTTGGTTTAGATGTTTCTTGCATTTTAGTGGAAAATTTGACCTATATGCATACAAATATGACTGGCAAGAGTCAGGCACAATGCAATCCATGTGTGCTCAGAGGTAAGTGTGTGTTTAATGTCCTTGCTAACTTAGAGAGGTGTTGCAGCTTCAGACCAAATCAGAATGTGGAGGTTGAATGGATCTGAACACTGAAGCAATGTAATCACAGATACATGCAATTAAACAGATAACCTGTAAAACTTCCCTGTCCCATGCAGAAGATAGTGAAAAGAAGGAGCAAGTCAACTTAATATGGTCATTTCTTATATGACCTTTTTGTTTCAAAGGGAGGATGGAGCAGTCTCAGACACAGGTTGGTCAAATCCGTTCAGTGGTTCCTGCCATGCTCCTGGTCCAAGCAGATTGCATCCCTGGAGCTTGGAGAGATGTTCCTGGACTTGTTGGTGCAGACACATGTGACTTCCCTATCCAGAATCTTTTCTAGAAACTCTTGGGAAGACTCTGACATTTCCCAGGCCCCTGGTGTCTGTAATTGTCGGTTTGCGTAGAGAATACTGTGTTGGTGATTTGTCTGTTTGACTTGTGCTGATCTTCTGTTGTCAACACTTACAATCCAGACATGCCCTGGAAGCTTTTGCACTCCTTTATGAGTAACAGATTGGTGATATAGTTGGCTGTCTATTTTCTTGAGCACACCAAAACCTCTTCTGTTACTTGGGACAGTGTTTGACCATATTTCATCTGCTTCTACTGCAGCAGAAACTTGATGGAAGTTCATGAAATTATACTAACAGCTATGCCAACTAGGCCTTTCTCATGCTATATACTGCAGTGGATGGAGACATACATGTGGGTTGTCAAGAACAATGTGACAAAGTTTGTGTATACGTTCTGTAATGGAAGTTCACAAGAAGAATTTGCCCACCAGCTTTTTAGAGGGCTTGACACTCATCTTGCATGTAAGGCTCTTTGTGTCTGCCCAAATGCTGGTCAGAGGCCAGATTCACAAACTGAGAAGGGTCTTTGAATGCTGGAGAATTTAGATACTTTCTTCTCAACTCTGACCTTTATGTATGTTGATTGGTTATTATCTAGCTGCATGATTCTGATGCTAATTCTCTGAATTATTTATGCAATTGTTCTAACAGTTAAAATCCTCTGATGCCACCTGAAGTTATCTGAATGCCTAATAGCATATAGAGTCTAATAATACATAATTGTCTTTACACTTAAAATAATCTAGAAAATAGAAATCAATACAGTCTCATCTGTTTTTGTGGTGCTACAATAAGAATTGCAACTCCTACAGCAATAATAAGTTAATGAAGTGATTTTTGTCATGGAAGACATTGTCACTTCTGAAGCAAAGAGTTAGTCACACAGTAAGCTTCATGAGACAGAATGTCCTAGTTATAGGATAACAATGGCTCTTACATTCTTTTAGGTATTCAACTTTTAATGGAAATGCTCTTTGAAAAATCATCTTCAGGAAATTCAGCAGAAGTTGCTGCCTGTGAGCGAGTCCAACAGAAATCTGCAGTTACCCTGGCACGACTCAGCCGAGACCCCGAAGTGGCAGAGGCAGCCGTAAAACTCAGCTGTAAGGATGTATCTCGAGCTTAATGGCAGACTGAAAAAGAGGGAGGAACTGCCAGTCATGGAGAAGTTCTTTTTAATTGTTAGCCTCACTTGGTACACTTTATGGAATATATTCCCTATAGAGCCTGTCCAGAGAATGACTGAGAAGGCTGGGTTAAATGAACCTCTGGCTCATTTCCCAGAGGAACCTGAGGTGCAGCATCCACTCAACATGTAGCTGTGTCTTACTGTGCCAACTGACATTGCTACCTCCTCCATTCCTTTACATAAACTCTTGTGCAGGATCTGTCAGTGTGATGAATCTAACAGGAGGGAACATGTTCTTTGGCTTGGAATTTTTTAAGGGTGTAGGGGAGGATTGATGGGGAAGAAATGGAGGTCACAATTTCTGCTCTGAAACAGCAACAGCAAGTAAACCCAATTTATTTGTTTATGCTTTACAACCATTAATTATGAGTGCTCTGAACTGCACAGCTCCATGAAAATTCTCTTAAGAATTTGCATATCATCTTTGCATTAGAGATCATATCTACTAAGGAAGATAAATATGACACATCTGAAAAAAAAAAAATCTCATCTCGAAATACGAAATTTTTTTTCTAAATTATTTCTCCCGACACTCTTTTGTGCACTCAGGTATTCCTCGCCTAATTAAACTTTGCAGATCGCCAACTGAAAGAAATAACAGTGATTCTGTTCTAGTGGCATGTCTGGTATGTACATTTTAGTCTTTCTTTCAAGCTTGTCCTGAAAAATTAAGAAAAAACATCCCTTTAGATTTCAAAATGCATAAGTATTGCAGGAATGTTTTAAATTCATGCCAGGGTCTCCTGCTTTTCCCCTTAAGCACAATCCTGTACACTGTCAATTATTTATCCTCTGGTTGAAGATTTAAGCACACAAGGAGAATGGCTTCATCTTCAAATTATTGAACATCAAAAATGTCACTGGAGCACGTCAGAATTTAAGCGTTTGTTAATTTCAAAGTTCCATTCTCTGATGATGTTATGTTTGCTGAAATAATCCTTGAGTCAAGGCTTGCAGCCCTTTATCAGCACACACACACATATGTGTGGAAATATTTATATAAAATATCCAAAAAGAAGAAAATATATTAGTTGCTTTCATCACAGTTTTTTTTTTTTTTAATTTTATTTGAGTTCCAAGACAATGTAGTGCCCAGTCAAGCACAGGGAAACAGAAGGTTAATGCTTTCTCTATTCAGGAGAAATATCCCAGCTGCTGGCCCTGTCCTGCATGAACCATGAGCCCCAACAACTGCTGGAGTTGAGTGATTTCACTGAGCATTCTGTGAAAGTGCACCTGGGTGATCTAGTGTTAGGACATAGGTTTTGATGAATGAAGACTGAATAATATTGTTTGACACTGCTTTACAGTACTAATGTTATTTTAAATGTAAAACTCACTTACTTCAGCTTGTTTCTTCAAGCAGGACTCATTCAGGATGAGGAAAGTATGAATGTGAGCATAAGAACTGCTGAGGTTGTCCTTCATACATGCCGAGAAGGCTTGTTAATCCTATATGGCTAAAAAGAGACCACTGAGTGATGGCAGCAAACCAGACCATGATTTTTCTGTGTCATTGAAGTTGTTGCTGCACATTCCTTGAATTCATGCCTATTGAGAGAGGCTACCTGCCTGTCTCAGCAATTCTGCTTCTCCTGGTATTTTAGTAACTGCCTGAAGAGTTTTTCTGATAAACAAGTGGCAAAAATATTGTCCTGTAGACATGAGCTGCTTCAAGCTCTGATAGTTATTGTCCCTGCAATCTGTGGGCTTGTACTGTTTGATATTTTTATCATGGTTGTTTAATTTTCATACATTTTGAAGCAGAAAGATTAACTCTTGTGTTAGTGCTGCCCTGACAAACAACACAGAGGATAAGCTAATCCCAACTATCAGACTTCACTAATAGAAGACAATTTTTGTTCTTGAGGTGAGCCAGCCTGCTTCTCTGTTGATTCTGTCATGTCAGGTTGCTAGAATATATATAATTGTATATTTTTCTGCTATGAGAAAACCGAGTGTCCCCTTAGAAGGGAAGAGTTTATGCAGGGATTAGTAACATCAATGCAATTTTTGTTGTACGGCCTCATAGTCAGAACAACTGTCAGTTTATTTGTTCCCAAATGGTTTGAACTGACTGCTTCTTTCTACACTAGTGTACCTAGAAGACTTCTGTGACAAGCATTGCATAAAACTTTGGTAGCAGATGTCTTCTGAATCAGATGACTTATAGTTCTCATAAATAAGACAAAAAGGGAGAGGAGAGTTGGGAGAGAGGCAGTGTGAGAGGTGTAGCAGATCAGATATAGGTTTACAGTCAAAGTCCTTTTGTTCTCAGCTCTGTCTTCTTTAACACCACGCTGTACCTGCTACTCAGGTCTAAAAGTAATGTGCCCCAAAAGAATTGTCATTTAGTAGCTGTATTTGAGGGGAGATTCATCTGACGGATGAAGACAGTAACAAGGGATTAGCCAGGTAGGACCATTCATAGACCTGCACAATTCAGGTCTGAGTCTTGGCTATTA
The DNA here is from genome assembly GCA_035221455.1 of Xenops minutus. Lineage (NCBI taxonomy): Eukaryota > Metazoa > Chordata > Aves > Passeriformes > Furnariidae > Xenops > Xenops minutus. The sequence continues at coordinate 12,060,877 of JAWWEE010000158.1, forward strand.
TTTAGATACAGTTACAATGGATTCCTTTGATGAAGACTTTGTCAAACCTAACAGTATTACAATTTTGCTGTTTTGTTTTTCTAGGCAGCCTTAAGGAGATTAGCAGTTATGAGTCCCGATGGACTTGAAGACTCAGATTTTCAGCAGCTGGTAAAGCCTAGACTTGTGGATTCTTTTTTGCTATGCACAAATATGGAAGAGAGCTTTGTATAAACGTGAGCCAAAATCCTTTGAGTGATAATCAAGACGATAGGTATGCAATAAGATAATACATATACAATTTTATTTTGGTTTAATCCTATTGTTATTTATGACTTATTTATTCTAAATCCACGGATGTGGTTTGTAGGAACAAAGGAACAGAATGAGCAGACTTGTTTCAGTGGTTTTCAAAGGTAATTTTTTATTTTATTTTCCTGCCAAGACACATCAACAGACCTTATCATTGCCATCTAACAAAATGTTGTTGTGTTTAATATAGTTGAATCAAGGTAATGAAGCCAAGAATTTTTTTCTCTGATGATTCTAATAATATTTTATCACTGATATTCTTCTATAGTTAGAATATTTTGCAGGTTTTTTAAATAAATGCTTTAGTCTCATGCATTTACTGTATTAGAAGAAAAACAATCGTAAGAACTACAATTATATACTTTGGAATGAAAAGGATGTTCTGGGTTTGGTTATTAACTGTTGTTATTTTTTAATAGAACTATGAAATATGTAATTGAGAGAAAAATTTCCTCAAAATTTTCAAATACTGGCTTTAAGTGATTTTAGAGGACATTCTTATGCTATATAAAGATGTGCTCCATTAGAGGATACAGATTTGCAGAAAACTCTTTATTTACATTTACTGAAATTTCCTAGAGAAATTGATAAAATTCTAGAAAAATCTTTGATATATGTTGTACTTCATAATGTGAGATTATCCTCCTAAGATTTAAAATCATTACACACTGATCAGTTTCTCTCCTTTCCAAGCCTTATAAAAACTGGAGGTGCTTATGTCTAGACATGTTTTTAATATTCAAGCTACTACTTTTGTGAAAAGTTGTGCATGCATATGCTAAACAATCAGAACATATAAACTAATTGTAATTTGAATTTTCATTTTTCTGTTTTTCTGACTAGTCCTGTATTTCTAAAACTGAAATGGGACTTTCAGGAGCTCTTGGAATTGAGAGAAGGAGATTTTATCAATGGATAACAACTTAAAGAATAGACTGGATACTAAAATGGATTTTTTTTTTTTATAACATTTTACTTAATTGTTGCTTTTTCTTGGAAACCATATATATTTAAAATTACTCAGTCACCAATATCTTGAGAGTCTTTTATCCCTTAATGTCTCACAAAGCACTCTGTACATTATGAAAGTATATATAATTTTTTCTTGATTGCTTGCAACTATTGCTTTGGATCATTTTATGATCAGCAACTTTAAAGTACTAGGATGTCTGCCAAAAAAGTAAGCACGTTTCTTCCTTACTGTACTTTCTTTGTAGATATGTTGAACAGCTTAATTCATTAATGTTTATTTAGTATTATGTGGTGTTTAGATGAAAGGCACCAGGAAATTGCGAAGTTGCCACTGCCTTCCACATTTTCTGTGTCTGAGAAATCTGCCCTGGTTCAAGCTATGATACATGGGGGCTACTTTTTTCTCCCCTTGAGTATATGGGTTGAGAGGTCTCTGCCTTAACATTGCTTTCGTGTGAGCTCTTCATTTAATAAACTCTATCTTGACTGAATTTTAAAACATTAGAAAAGATGCAATGACCTCTGTCAAAAGCAACTATGCAAAGAAAAGTGTTGAATCAGATGTTTCACAGATGTAATTTTCTAGTAAGTGCAGAGATGAGTTCTTTGCTTGCTTATTTTGAGACAGCTCCCTAAATTTCCAGTACTGTTAAAATATATGGTACTGTACAGCTTTAAAAATAGTTTATTAGAGATGGACTTCAAGTAGAAATAAAGTAGAAATAAACCATCAATGCTTTAAATCTTAAAATCAACATTCTTGTTCCAAACAATGCATTCATAAATTGCATTTAAAAATAACTCAAAATAAGGTCCTGCTGCTACAGTTCTGGTAGAATAACAATCGCAATAGCACATCAAATTCTCTTGTGAATGTGCTGCACCAAACCTCATTCTGTTAACTGCAACTAACACCAGAGATACGAGTTTGTAGATGGAGTAGTGTTTATCCCACAATAGGTTAAGTTTAAATCTCATTTTAAAAATTTTCTACAAATGCAAAGTGAACTGAAGTAGCTGTTAAGAAAATGCCATTGTGACTGATAATGTTTTAATACCATTTCTAACAGGTCAATCAAATATTCCATGAGCAGATCAGTTACAATTAATTTGCACTCAAATCCAGTAATGTGAATGCACATCAGTTGAATTGATTACAGATACTCTCAATCTGTAAATGTGTGGCTGTAATTTTGGGCCCATATTGTTCATTTACATGTGTTCATATTGTGAATGTGGCTGTTTATATTATGAAAACAAAATATGTTTAGGTGTATCTCACACTCATATTAGAAAACATATCTTGAAAGAGCCCTTTTAGACCTGCTATCACCTGAGTTTCCTCACAACCATTTTTTGCTAGGTCTGATCTTTTCAGCTAAAGTTGTGCAGTTTATTTTATTATATGGTGAAGTTGATGAGAAAATAGATATACCTCTACTTTATTTCTTAATTAACTCGAAAATAATAAGTCATTAAAAATATTGAATAATTTTCTTATTACTTCTGAATTAATAGTGGATTAAAAATGTTTGCTTTGAATGTGACTCTTCAGTTTCTAAACAAAACAAACAGACAAGGAAGAGTTCAAGCCAGAATAAACATATTTTTTTTTATTGTAATGTAGTATGAAACAAAATATTTAATACAAAATTTTTCACTAAAATAAGTATTTTGGTGGCTCAGTCAGTCTTTGGAATCCCTGTGTATACACATACACAGTCAGGAGAGACAGAGTATGTGTAATACATTCACAAATCAACTCACTTATGTGGACTCATTGAGCTGAGACTGCATGTACGTCATGTATTAGCCGATCATTCCAAAACCTGCATGTTACACTTGTCGGAAATGTTGTAGTTTTGTTTAAATTCTTCTGAACATTTTTGATTTTGTATGAGATTAGAAGCTCTTGACAAATGTACGTTGAATTGGAGAATTCTTTGTAATTTTGATTTATGTTCCAGTGATTTTGGACAATGTTTCAAATTTCAGCTTTTGTTTGAACTGTTTACAGATATTCAGGGCCCAGACATTTCATTCATAGAATAAATTTTGGTTTTTTTCTGAGTCTATTGTGTGTTTGGTGCATGAATCACTTATGTGGGATGTTACTTGTCTGACCTGTTCTGTTTAAAATAATATGTGTATCTACAAGAGATAAGGTAATTTCTTCATAAGTTGGATATCTTATTTATTTTTTTGGGGTTGCCTGCTAGTATCTAAAAGATGGGATTCCTTCTGTAGGGTTTTGCCGTAGTACAAACTGATTCTGGTACCTCATATGGTTTGTTCCAAATTTGTATGTTGACCATCTCCTTTTAAATAACAGCAATGAACAGCCAAAATAACAGTGGCTTTTGTAGGAATTTACTTTGATTTTCAGTTTAGATTTATATTAAATTTAATGTATTTAGAGAGGCACTCTAGACACTGCAAATTATTTATTAGTGTTCTCATTTTTAAGGGGAGGGAGAGAAGATGGTATTAAGCATTGAAACAAAGGTCTAGAGTGAATTTGTTAATTGAAGTTGGAAGGGAAGAGCACAGCTGGTGGGAAGGTGGGTGAATAATTTCAGTCCTCGACAGGCTAAAGAACTAGGAACAAGGAAAACCAAGGCTGTCTATCCTAGATGCTTGTAGGCCTTCTGAAGATCCTAATCTCTGTTTTCTACTCTGCTCTTGGGCCTCTTTTTCTGTGATAAATTTCTTCCTCTTTAGAGTTCTATTTGTATAATTGATAGTTTTCTGAATAGAAAAGTGTTACATTCCAAGGTTTGGTCCTGCTAATTATGAAATTGAGAAGGGTTTTGCTAAGAAAATAAATAACAAAAATACCTTGTTAAATAAATCTAATAACTATTGCCTGTTTATTGTTCCTACAACAGAAGAAAGAACCAAAATATTCTCCAGAAAACCGGAGGGAAAACATATGCATAGTAGCCTACTTTCAGGTTTTGGCACTTTTACAAGTAGATCTCCTAGCTGAGTGTATGAATTGATCTGTCAAATAATCATTAAATCTAAACAATAAAGGAAAACCACTAGACCTACAGACAAAACACTGGAAAATCAAAGATTTTTCTCTTTAATTTTCAACAGCCAGTCAGTGACTTTTTGTTTTAATAATTGAAGTGTGCTTAAAACCCAATGAAACCCATTGGAAATCATGGGAAAAAAAGTGGGGAAAAAATACAGCAGGTAATACTGCTAATTTACTTTGAAGGCTTAAATGGTGAGAAGAAGGAGGTGTGTCTAATGTGGTACCTCTCCTATTACTGTTGTGATAATCTGTGTTACAAACATATATTTGAAAGCTGCACTGCTTATACCCTCACTTTCAAGCTATCTGGATTAACAATGTCTTTTTATTAGCTTCTGTTTATATCTTCCACAACCTTTAGAATGTGACCTAATAATGCATATGATTTCAATGTGGTTTAATTAGTCTGATTTAGTTTTTTTATACCACATATTGTAAAAATTGAATAGTTCTGGAAAGATATACCTAACAAGATATGTCTGTTATGTACGCTCACCAGGTAAGACAAGGATTATCATAAAGGGAGCTATATCTAAAAAGATCCAGAAACAGCCATGTGTTTTCACTTGCATCAAAAGAATAGTTATGGAATGGGCCCAAATGATCTAGGGAAGTCTTATTTGATGCTGCTCCTTTTGACTTCTGTAAATCAGTTTGCCTGTGCTGCAGTAAAGAAGAGCCAGAGCTACGCCCAAGGTTTCAAGGATCTTGCTAGAATTAGAACAGTAGAGATTCTAACACATAAAATAAACATAAACAAAATTGCACAGTATGAAATTAAGGATAAACATTTTGCACAATTTTGTGATCAGCACAGACATTTAAGGAGTGGTCTCAAGCAACGTGCTTGTTTCTCCTTCAAAACTGCCCTTTATCACAACTCTCATTTTGTACTGTTTAATAATTACGAAGGTCATGCTGTTTTAGAGCAGTGATTATGACAAATCAGTGATCTAAAATTTAGTCCACCAGTAGAAGAAACCTATCATGTGCTTTTTCTAGGGGGGAATTCTCAACCATTTTGAAGTTTAATTTTGTAAGCATAGTCCAGACCAGTAATTTAGTTTTGCAGACCAGAGAGAGAAGTGGGCAATTCTTTCTCTTTGACGATGACTACTCAAGACAGGGAGTATATATAATACCATGGAGCTGTGTTTTTTTCTGGAGTGGCTATGGAAAAAAGTGCTGGTGATTTGTTTGGAGAAGTCTAAACACCTCGACATCTGACTATTAATTCAGATCAAGTGAGATGAATTCCAGGCTCAGTCTGGAGACAAACGGAAGACACTTCTTCAGCTGGGGTTTCACATGCTGTTTACATATCAAGTACAGTTTCTATTGAACCAGGAATTTTTGCAAGATCAGACTTTCCCTTTGAAATGACACAGATATCATTTACTTATCTGGTTTTATGATTACTCCTGTTTGCCAGTGTTTTAAATTTAAAAATAGCTGGACCAACTCATTGATCTCAGAATATTATACCAAATTATACATTTCTTATTAGAGAAAAATCTCTTGCATTTGAAGAGAGGGGGAAAGAAAACAGGTCATAGGGCACTAACTCAGAATTCCAAAGTGAGCTACCCTGGACAATATGTGAAATACAATTGAGCTAATAAGTAAGACTGCACATGTTGGGAAAGCTACTGCTCATGAGGAAACAAAGAAAAATCCCCTCAAACTCCACATATCTTTTTTCCCAAAAAGTACTGAGCTGAGCTCTAGGAAGAAGAATAATAATAAGAAAGGACCCTTCATTAAAAGGCAGAGCCTGGGACTTAGCAGCACCACAGGTAACACACTGATAAGTGAGAACAATTTCCCGGTGGTTCGGGCCATCTTATCAAACCCGTGCTGGCATGTTGTAGGTATAAATGGATGTTGCCTCCTATCAAGACCATTGCTAAATCCTTAATGGAAGTCTCTGCTGCTGTACATTGAGCTAGCAAACCTTGTAAGCCCTTTCTTGAATCAAGGATATGCTTTCCATCAACATTGCAGATGATGATGTATGTGCAGTGGTTCACAACTGTGTTCCTTTCTAACTTTCTGCCTTTCTGCCTGATGTCAATTGATTCTTGCTTCCCATTAGAGTGAATGAATGACAGCTGAAGGATTTGCATGACAACTGAAATGTGGCAACTGAAAATTCAAACCCAATGTCTGTGAAACCTGAGACAGTGGCATGTTGTGTTTGCAGGTGCTGTCTCATTGCTCTGTCACATCTGCATCAAGGTAATCTCTTGGTCCAGCACCTTGGCTAAAAGGTTGTCTGTCTTCTCACTTGCACACTTATCACCATTTAACAAATATTTATCCTCAAATACTTATATCTTGTTTATTTTTCCCTTTTGAAATATTTTTTCTTTTAGTTACCAAAAAGCTGGGTAATGCACTCAAAAGAATTTCTGTATTCTGCTGCACGGATTAGATGAGTGTGTTTCTACTCTCATTTTTTGTTTCTCTTTCCTATGTAGGCTAAAAACAATAGAAATGAAATTCCTTTCCATCTTTCTATATGATGCTAAGTTTTCTAAGATTTTTCCTTTCATTTGAGGCCACTTAAAGATAATATACATTAAAAAGTACTAATAAAAAGACCAGCTCCTTTGAAAGTATCAATATGTTCTTTGTGTTTGTGACCCCAAGGTATTCCTTGTGTTGAAATGTCTTTGCAACTTGTTTTGTGGTTAATAATTTGACATGGCTGCAATGAAAATAGTTGCCTTTTGTGTCCAAGCACGTGTTCTGCTGCATCTTTCATTCAAAAAGAACAGCTGATTTAAAACGTTTTTCCCATTGCTGCTTTTATTGTTTGCAAGCTCATCTCAGTGCCCCTTTCATGTGGTAATACTTTTGTTGGTTTTCATGTTCAGTTAAGTTCTGCCTTCTTCATTTACCCCTTGAGCACCTCTACAATTTGTTCACTTTTCTCATTATGTGTATTGATAAGATATGGTAACTATATATTTTATTAATATTCTGAGGCTACTTTTTCTAATATAGAACTATTTACAGGTCTTAGCTGTAATCACTAGAATAAAACATGGCTGCTTTTAAGTAAAAAATTTAGAATTATGAAGTATTTCTTTTGGTAAAATTCAATTTAGCACTTCTTCTATGTCTTAGCAACTGCATTAGTGGAAAACATTCTCAATTGCAAACTGTTTCAAATCAACTCTTCACTGATTCTCAGTAGTTCTAGGTACTTTGCCTTTGCAGAAGATTTTACCAAACAGGTTCTCATATTTGGTGTTCTTCCAGGGCATTTCACAGAGGTTTAACGTTCCTTTTCACCATAAGTCCAGGCATTACAATGGCAGCAGACCAAAGGAAAAAAAAAAAAAAAAGAAGGTAGTTTCACCCAGGAGCTACTTTTTCAGTCGCAGGGAAGTGACCAAACATCATACGGTTTGCTTGCAGCAGTCTTGTAGTCCTGCCCTGAAAACTGAAGGTCTTTTTCCTGTGGGAGGCCGAGGGGGAGCAAATGTATCAAATGCAAGTAAAAGTGCATTCCAAAAGTGTTTCCTACTGTTGAAGATTCAACAAAGTCATTTGTCCTTTGGAAAGTGCTCCATGCCCATAGCGAGTTCAGGTGTCTGAACTGCCTTCACTCAGTGTCCCGTGGGCTTGTTTACTCTTTAAAGAAAACTCAAGTGGTAACTTCTCTCTGTTCACATCAGGACAGCTGAGAGCTGCAGCCCTGTGGATAATTCTGATTTTGTCTGCATACCTCTTTTTTTCTGCTTTATTTGTAACACTTGCCTGTTGTAGAATCATCTTCATTACTGTTTGTTTACTCTTTACAGGCTTTTCTGAAACCTAAAAAGCTGCAGCTGAACTCACCACATAACTAGTATGTTTCTTCTGTGTAAAGACAGCAGAATTAGTTTTGAAATACGGAAGCATTTTCTGGAATATTTAATAACCAATTTTGCCAGGACTACTACTCATAATATTCTCTTTCAGCTACTTATTTTTAGTCAATAAACTTCTTTTAACAGGTCCATTAAAAAAAAAAAAATCCCTTTTCAATTTTGAAACTTATTCTCAAACAAGTAAGCAATTTAAATGTTAAGCATGAAGATTTAATTAAAAAAAAAAAAATTAGAAAGCAATCAGAGAATCTTTTAAATGGAGCCAGTCCTCATGTAGCAGCCCAAGGTTTTACCATAGAGGGCATTTTTGCTTTTTCTTGAGAAGGAGTACAATGTTGCTATTGTTCAGTTTCATGTTAGTTCTGGCTTCATGGGATTCTACAAATCCCATGGACAATACAGTAATTTGGAGGCCCCTTTACAGCTGGGTGGGAAAGGAAAAAATAATGCTTTAGATATTCTTAAAAAGTGCTTGATAGGTTTTTAACTTGTTCTAGTGACCTGATCTCATGAATAAGGACATTTAAAAAAGTGCTACAGATGCATTTGAATCCTATCTCACTTCCTAAAATGCTTAAGAACCAATTTTCTTTACATCTGTAATGTCTTTAATGAGTGTGGCTGTTTTAATCTGCCTGAAATCTGGATAAGGATAAGTAATCTGCAGGCCTGCAAATGAACTTTTCTGCAGTCTTTAAACCACTGTTGAACTCCTCAGAAATAATTGATCATCATGCACTGCTGCACATCTGAATTCTCTTCCAAGTCTTAAGGGGTGAATGTAGCCAGAAAGTCAGCTTCTCTTGGGGCCATGTGGTCATGTGAAAAAAAAAATAAAAAATCACAGAAAACATTTTCTTGCCCTGGAAATCATTGATGATTATTTTTCCACCTAATATTTCTTTAGAAAATATAAAATTTTTCTCTAAAGGAAAAAAAAACCAAACAAACCCAATTTTCAGGAAATGAAATTTAGACCACAGAAATTTTCTGTAGCAGAGTAAGTTTTTCTTAGGTTAGTTTCACATATTATAATGGCCTGCATATCCGAGTTGTTTTTAGAAGAGCCAAGTAAATATATTTTTTGTGATGAAAATTTATTAATTGTCTGATGCGAGGAATCAAGTTTGGTATAAGGAAATGAATATCCATTGATGTTATCTCTCAAAGATGTAGATTTTAGCCAACCTTGAGTTTCATCTGATATTAACTTAAAAATATATTTTTTCTGTGGAGACTTAGTGCGTAAAGAGGAAGTGAAAATACCACGAATACTGGGATATAGCTCACCAAAAGCATGAAACCTCTTCCATAATGTCAGAACTCCAGTCCTCCTGGATTTCTTGTTCCCAGCAGGAGTGGAGAAAAATGTAGCCATGAAAATCAGGTGAATTGAAGCATGAGGTTTCATATTTCCTGGAAGAGGAGGATAACAGGAAGTAAAAGCTGAAAACAATTGAACCCAAATATTTAGGAAGGAGACACGACTGAGGCTTGTTGAAATTTGAGAAACAAAAGCAAACAAATGTGGAGAAAGGATATGAACACTATAGCTGGAAACCCAACTGTAGTCACAATCAGGGTTATAGTTATAATCAAAGTATCATTTAAAACTTTGATATTTATGAAGTGTCAAATGACAAAGGAAAAAATTAATACAACACTGGATACTGTTTTGTATTAGCAGTGACATCACAATAGGCAGCTGATCTGCGCTTGGCTTATAATAGTGGCATGAGCTCATTAATTCATTGACACAGATTAGAAAAATGGATATATTCTTTTTCTGTCAAAACACAGTGTAACCCAAAGCAAAAGGAGTCTCTCTGCTTTCTCAACTCATGAAGCAGTGCAAACTGAGTTTTCAAAAGCTTCTTATAGATGTACTTAAGGACTTGCTGGGGGAGAAGGGGTGACATCTACTGGAATTTTTAAACACTTCATCATGTTTCCAAGGCTGCTAGCAAGACATATTTAGTTTAGGTCTAAAGTTGGATGAATAATGCAGAAACAATTTCTGCTTATATCTGGGCAAATTTGGAAGGAAATCTTCAGCCATCTTGGGGTTGCTTTTGGTGTCATTTCCTGCACACACTAACAGAGTTATTAAACTTTAAACATATAACAGTTGGCAGAAAATAAATGTTAAGCTCACACAGGAATACTATGAAAAGTGAATTTCTAATGCGCTCTCTGTAAGGCTGTGTATCACAAAGTTGATTCCATGAGTTATGTTCATTAGACTAGAGTTTGGAAACAATATTAAGTGATTTATGGGACTAACTGAAATTAAACAGTGAGTTTGTGCTTGCAGTAGCAACCCCTTACTTTAAAAGAAATTAAAAAAGAATTCAATGAGGAAGGAATATGTGAAGCAAATTGCAACCTGCTCCCCATATGTCATGGTAAGAAGGAAGAAAATTCATCCATCATTAAATGCATTCATTAAAAATTATTCACTCAGCTCCATTTAAAATATGTTCTGACTTTAATCTCTTGATTTCTTGGGGCTAGATTGTGATGTGTCCTGCATGCCCAATAAGAGTGTGAAGGCTTTTCTTGCATCCTGATATGGGTTACTTGGAGCTTGGGACTGGGCCTGCAGGAGCAGCAAGGTTATAGATGTGCTTCATTTCTCCCCTCAGAGGAAGCATGTGGAGGGGAGAGAAAGGGGGATGAGTGAAGCAATCCCTCTTGATAGAGAAAACGTGGATTGCTGAGGCTGGATGGGGGTCAGGGTTGCCCAAAATTTTACTACTCTGAACCAGAAGATAAGTAACTCCTGCTGGGACAAGGAAGATGGAGGCAATAAATTGGCTTTTGAGATGTGCCCTGAAGGTGTGTTTTCCAGTGTTATCTGTGTGCTATTGCAATTTGCCTATCCCAGCCCCTTTAGTTTATGCCTTATTTTAATACCTAAAGTCCAAAGACCTTATGACTTTACGAAGTTTATGACCTGAGTGTACGATGCCATTGTGTCATACCTTAAAAGTTGTAGAAAGTGAGGAGTTTTGGTAAAGGTTGTCTAATCTGTGAGAAATTTTCTGTAAGGCTTTCCACCAAGCTGTCCTTAAGGATTTTCTATAGCTATGACAAAAGGGAACCATCTGCTGTTATTCATCAAAATGTTTTGTTGATTTTTACACCTCTGAGCATATGTCCTGCTGTAATATCCTATTCTTGCAGCCTTCAGTTGGGTCCTGGGAATCAAAGTATATCCCACTCACAACGGCTTTTCTAGTAATGGGAGATGTTTTGCTTCAGCAGTGTGCTCTGGTTATGACACTGCCTGGCTAAAGAAATCACAAGTGTGGTAATCTAAATTACCTAGTACCAAATATGAACTGTTTGGCTGTCAGAATTATGGTGAGAAATGCTGATATAATGGTTTTCTGACTTTAAGTAATAAGTTTTAATCCTCCTGTTCTGTTAGTATGTGTTGACTTTCACGCACTGTCTTTTATTTTATTTGTTAAACTGACAAGTTTGTACCAATCTATCAGTCTTATTTAGCTTGCCTGCCGCTAACAAGTTTTTCTAAATTTATCACAAATAGCACATTTTTAACTGAACAGAGGTTCCCTGAGTCTGTATGTGTATCTTCATCCACTTGTAACCCCTTTCATGACTTAAACCTACTCTTACCTCAGACTCTACAAAATCCAAGCTCTGGACTCAAAACCTTTGTATATTTTCATTTAATAATTTTCATAATTACACTTTGGTGAATTGGGTCAGGGTCCTCAGTTTGGTTGGGAAAAATACCTGTATGTAAGGAGTGCAAGAAGTTGCCTCTACAAAGGTGCTGGCAGATCATCTGGCAGAAATTCAGATTATTTTAGTATGACTTCCACTTACATAAGTTGAAGAGCTGCCTGAAGATGATAAAGCTAAAATACTCTTGTGTTAACCTAGTAAGAAAATAAATGATTGAAGGTCAAAATACTAAAATCTTCCCTAGACAATAGCACATGATATTCAATGAATAGTTATAGTAAATCTGTCTGAAATGTATTCCATATCATTTGTGGCAAGATTTGTTTTCGATCAGAGATTACAGAGAACATTTAAATTAGCAATGAGAATTACCCCGAATAACAAGCTCATTATTTACTATATTTGCTTATTAGCAGCACTGCCTGGTTAGATTTTGTGGATCCCTTTCTATACTTTCTGCATGATAGCCCAACTATGGTACATTTTTGAAAGCAACAATTGTGATATTATAATGAACCACAAGAGGGGGGAGAATGAACATAAATGAAAGAACTGGATTTTAATGAACAAATGTTACATTTAGGACAATGCTGTGTCAATGCTGAATGTAGGATCTTGGCCAGGTGTTGTCTGTGGAATGAAGGGTTTGAACTAATGGCAAAATGTTTTTCTTAAGATTCATCTTTTCAGGTCTGCTAATTTATTGCTGAACTTCACTTGGAGCTCTGGACAAACCACACTTCCAAAGCTGCAAAATATCATGCTGAGTGTGTTTATCCCTTCCTTTATTGCCTTAATAAAACAGAAACAAATGCTAATGAAGGATAAAAATAGAGATCTCTGTGACCTGAATTATCAGCTTTATAGTCTCCTATGATGCCTTTTAATTTTTTCCCCCAGTTACACAAAGGAGTTCTCTGACTCCCGTAATCAAGGAACTCCTCCCTAGTGCATAGATGAGTTTTTGGTGTCACTATGAAATATAAATCATCCCACTGTTGTGATCATGGACTGACACAGGATTGCTGAATTTTCAAGTGTTTTCAGCCTACTTTTTAAGGAAGGCTCCTTGTGCAGAAGCAGCTGTTGTGATGACAAAACCGGGGACTCCTACAGATGGTACTCTGGGACTGCTGAGAACACATGGCTCTGGGTCACCTCTTAGGAGAGGATGCACAAACAGCTGTCAAGAAATCAGTTTCCTAACCCCAGGACTGTGGTGGCAGTTTCTATAACAAGGGGGAGGGCAAGGAAGGAAAACAGATTTCAAGAAGCCACCCACTTCACCTTCACCCTTCTTTTATTTCAAAGTGGATACAAGAAACAAGCAACTTTCCCAATATTTAGTCCTCTGTATCTCATGTTCCACGTTTCTCCTGGCTTGGGTCATCAGTCTCTTGGGAGTGGGGTATGAAAGAGAAGGAGTCTTACTTTCCTCCAGACTCAGAAAGAAACAAAGCAATAATTATAAGAGTTATATGAGGATTGTACTGCAGCAGGTGTTTGCAACATGGCAAAAAATAATCAAATAGGCAGCAAACCTTCTCAGCTTTTCTCTGCAAATAAATGCAAGTAGCCCAGTAGACTGTAACTCTGAGAGAACACCATGTCATGTTATTAGGTAAAATGATAATGTGTTTAATTTCATATTCAAAAGCTGAATGGTGGTGAAGGAGTCTTGCAAAAAGAAATTAAGATAGTTATAGTAGAGGAAGACAGAATGTTGATTACCAGCAGTGAGGTAGCCAGATTTGACTAATGGCACAGTTATTGTATGCATAAGCCCTAATGGTGTTTAAGTGGCTGCTAGAATGAATGTAATTAATGTAATTTATTTGTCAGCATCCAAACACTATAATACTCAGGATAGGATGGGAGGTCCCCTGCCTGTATATAACCCTATGAATGTTTTTCAGCATCTCTGTTCACAAGTACACAAAAGCAGTGGCTATGTGTTTTATTTATTTTTTGGTTTTGTTTTTTGTTTGTTTGTTTTTTTAATGACTCTCTTAATATTTTAAGGGGCATCATCTACATAGCTCCACTGAGTTAAACTGATTTTGTTTATGTTGGTTTCATGGATTGGGGGGATACTTTGGGATGCTCTAGTCCAGTTTGTCACTAGAACACAATAAGTGACCTTGTATCTATCCTGGAGTTCCTGAGTGTATGTTTTTTTTAGAGAGAGATCCTTCTAGTTTGTCTAATGCACTGTAGGTTAAAAGTAAATTCATTACTTTCTTAAATGGCTTCAGTGATTGATGATGATTTGTGCTTAAAAAAGACAAAGAAGACCCCAGTGTATTTCTAATGTGATTTTATTTCAGCTGAAAGCTGAAGTTGATCTTCAGCTGTGGGATCTTGTCATGTTTTGTCAAGGACCTTGTGTTAATGGAGAACTTTCCTTTCCCTACCTAAATGTGACTGGGATGTAATAAAAATTTTTGAATTCCACAAATAAAAGTTTTGATGATTCTCATTGTATGTCTGTTGCTCTTGATTTCACATTGTTGTAATTTTCCTTTTCAATATCTTCACTTTGTCTTTTTGAGGATTTTTTTTTATTTGTGTTGTTTTTTGAGTCATTTTTAGATCCAAAGACCTCACTAATATCATGTCAGAGGCCAAAACCATGTTGATTGGTATTTTCTTACTTACAGAAGGAGACAGGGGCATCAATCCTGTCAAGAGAGATCCCTCTGCATGGTATAGTTCCTTCAAATGTGTATAATACTTCCACCACTACACTCTACCCTCTAGCTGCACTAATGTGCAAACACTCCTAACTTTGACCTTGTTCTGAGCTAAATCGGAGAGAAAGCAGATTCATTATTCTTGTACAAATGAAAATTGATTAATATATTAGGATTAATAGCAAAATTTTATCAACATGCAGAACTTAATCAGCTTACTTTTCAAGTGAATTATTCAAATATATTGACAGTCTCTCTAAGTTACCTGTCCCCTCTGCACTGAGGACTGACATTGTAGGACTGTGATGAGACAGTTGCCTTTCACTCTGGATCCAGATCAATCACCTTATTGTGAAGCCACCAACAAGAAAGCTAGGCTATATATATCAAAGTTCAATATAAATACCAAATGTCAAAGCCATCAGATTAATTATTGTTCATTAATCATTTCTTGTTCAAGATGGAGAACCCTTCCAAATCAAGGCAAAGAGAACTTGGAATTGCTGTTTAGAGCAGTAGACGTGAATTTTGATTAGGGTTTATTGTTTTCCCAAATGTTTATTATTATTATATGCTAAATAATTTTTTCTTGGTAACATCTCCCACCCGTACTCAACAAAACAGTTAAGCTTTAAGAAGGGATATTCCAATGCAGTTCCATTGTAAATAGGGGAGCCACACAAATGTATATGACTGCTTCCTCTTTCTCCTCTGACACATATGGAAGGATTTTCTTTTTTGCCTTCTTTATTTTCTTCTTTGATTTATTTTAATTCTTTGTCCTTTTTGGCTAGCAAAATGTACAGAGAGAATTATAGTTAATAGGGAACCTCTTTGTAATGAAAAAAACCAAACTGTTATTTTTCACTGTTATGAAAAAAATTGAAATGAAAGTTTGGCTCTTATTCTGAAAAAATAAATTACTAATATTTGTTAGCAATCTCCTATATTGAAAAAATTTGTCCTCATGTCTATGTGCTTCTGAGTTCCTCACAGCATCTCACAATCTTTTAATTGCTTCTTGTTGCTATCTTGATCTAAGAAGTTTGACTTAACCTAGTGGTCAGATTCTTTTCTGCATTATTTCCCATGCCTAAAATCTATACAATGATAAACCTAAGGTGCTTGAGTTTTTACATCCAATAATCACAACTAGAAAACCACAAATGGACTTTTCATTTCTCCCTTGGAAGAGCTATAAAAGTTAAGGTAAGCTGTCCTGCCAAATCACTTTTATAGGGACCTCACTTTCCTGTTCACTAGTTTTACTCCAACTAATTAAAAGTAGCACTCCTGCCCCTCACTGTGGTTTCCAAGGTATTCACAGGGTGCACATGCTCCATCCAAAATCCTGAGTGAGACTAAATTGGAGGTCCTTCATGGGTTCATACCTCACAGCTCCTACACCTGAAGATTTGAGCTGCAGCGTCCATAAAGTCCCCTTCTCTAAAAAATGGAAGACTTACAATGCTGAAATGAGCAGCCCACATAAAATTGAATACAGTGATGAAGATGAGATTACTCAGTCATCATTCTTTTATTGGTTTGTTTGTTTCAAATAGGATTATCAATTTTTGATTCCTCTGCAAGGAAAAGGTGAGCTGAATATTTAAATCTATTTAAATCTGTGAGTAAGTTTTTTCTTTGTTTTTTTTTTTTTTTTTTTTTTTTTTTTTTTTTAAATATTCCTGTCTGTGAAAGGTCTTTAAGCATTCTGCATTCTACTTGCATTCCAATTAAGTTTTCTGGGCTTTCTAATGTGGTCCTCTGAGTGCTGGAAAGTAACAGAAACAAGAATGCATTTAATACCTGGCCTGGTGTCTTGGCAGCAAAGCTTAGCACTCCAGTGTGGGGAGTAGCAGGTTCAAGACCAACCCCAGGAGTCTTACTACTTGGACTGGCAGAGGGCTGGTGTAATGCACAGACAGTGAGCTCATTCTGCAGGTGGAGTGTTCAGCTGCATTGATCTTATGGCAAACCCAGGCTGCTAAGGTTTTGGAGAAACATTGGCTCTGATCTAAAAGGAAATTGTGCTGCCTTTCCCTGTCTTTTCCACTAGTTTAGCTTGCAAGCTCTAATAACATTAAAACATACTTTAAGCAAGAAGGCTGACACAACTACAGAGACAAAAAGTAATTTCCTAGAAATAGTAAATACAATAAGCAAAACTCTAATCTCTCATTAGATTATTGTATTTTCATGGGGTCAGCCAGCTTTCCCGGCCAGGTTGAGGTCAATTCTAAAATATGTGTATTATATACATTAGGCATCTGTTAATGAAGCATAAATTTCATCAGCAAGCTGGATGCCAAAATCAACTCATTTGGGTACATGGTTTGCATCTACAGTGGTGTCTTATGGGTTTGTTCCATAGCTGAAACAGCAAGGTTGTGTAGATGCCATGAATGGCATATAATAAGGAAAAAAAGGAATACCACAAGCACTATAGACAATCATAAATCTCCTGAATTTTGGTTAAATGAAGTTCAGAATTCAGTGGGTTCCAAGATAACAATAAATAAAGGGTAAGGAAGAGATCATGTTACCAGAAACAAGAATATCTGTTCAGTGCTAATAAATATTTCCTGTGACAGAAGATAAAATAAACCCAGCTAATTACTAAATAGACCCTCCATTTTAGCGCACCATTTCCCAAAAGGAACCAAGTGGGACTTCCCTTTAAAAATTCACCACTATTTTGCTCAGAGACCCTGGCAGAGCAGCAGCAAGGTGTCACTCCTCAACAATTAAGCAACAAGCCCTCAAGCTTCTTATTTTTTTTTGTCAGCCTAGAGTGGGAAAAGTAGGCAGTTTCCCCCCAATAACGGTGAGCCTAGAAATGACAATGGGTTGAACAACCATAATGCTGAACCTTACAACGATAGTATGATAGCACTGTTTCTTTGCAAGCACATAAGCAAAATTACTTGTCTGCGTTGGAAGTAAGGTAAGACTTGTGTTTCCTCTCAACATGTAGGCTGGAATATTACTTTGTTTTATTTAACTGACACAGGGTCTCAGGACAGCAAGGATTTTGGTCATTTTTCTTTGTTCATTAAAGTGACAGAAGTGTTTCAGAGTAGTAGCCAATGTGAAAAACAATATGACATAAAATAAATTTTTCAGATTTCAGAAATGTTCCCTTTTTATTCATTAAGTTTTCATAGCTGAGCACAGGATTGTTGTGTGCTTTGGTAGTGGAAAATGACATTTCAGAAAGAGAAAACTTTACCAGTAGCACATGTTGGGACAACACTAAACTCCAAGTTGTGTTAAGCCAACTGTAAGTTTGACAGCAGAAATATATCAGTCTCATTGAACAAATACTCTGAGGAATATACGTAGATCCATGTGAACTGTTCTTTTAGTTTCAGTTCAGTAACTTTCATGTAAAGTTAAGGTGAGATTTTAGTAAGGAAAAGATGATCTTCTAATTCTTTATTCCTCTTTGCAGCAGAGGAGAGGATGGGTAAGTAAAGACAAGTTATTCCTTCTTATTCCTGTTTATCCAAACTTCAGGCAGCAAGGAACTGAATAATAGAAATATGGAAAGAGAGGGATATTTATAAATTGGTAGTTTTTTGTTAGTAAAAATCAAAACCACAAAATCTTTTCTATGCCTGTCTACCCCTGGATGTGAGACCCACAGAGGCCTTTCCATCTACCTCAGTGGGCTTTGGGACAGCCCAGTAATTACCCCATTGGAATGACATTCAAGGTACATTCTGAGAGGCTGTTTCCCTTCTGCTGCAGGTAATACTGTTGCAGCCTCATAGTTAAGAGGTTTTTTTATGCATACTGCTTGAAAAGAAGCAGATCCTGATTGCCTCTGCAAAAGAAAGCAGTGAGTGAGACACCTTAGGTTTTTAATGTTGTTGGCTTCTAGGTTAAACAGGACTGAATCTCATTTTGAAAATCTCTGTCCTGCTGAAATTAGTGCAAACAGTACTATGAATTTCTTGGGGGGAAAAAAATCAATGACATATTTCCCCCTTTATCCATCTAGCTCTGGGGAATGTAATGCTGCTGAATATGCTGGCTTTTGTAAGAGATGTAAAACAGAGTCTGTGATCATTTGTGGTCATTAAGGATAACTTTTTTTCTTTTTTTTTTCATGAATAGAGGTGTTAGTGAAGGTGTTCTGGCCTAATTCCAGGTCCAGTAATTGGATTTTTTTTTAATTCTTTTTTTTAACCTACACACATGCCTTCAGCAGTTTAATTTAGCTTGGTATGTTGGGTTCAATTCAGTGCTGCCATATTGGCCTCCCTTTGTCAGTTAGATTGATGCAAACAGACCCTAAGACAACTGTAAGCTCTCTTTTCCCTCCCATACAACCTTTTATCCCAAGAATGTAATTACTGCTTAACACAGTTTTGCCAGATGTGTTTTCAGTGGTATATCTATACCACCTCTCCAGCAATGGATGGTAGGGGCATCTATTTCTAGATGGCAGTATTCAGTAAGAACTCAAAAAGTGAATTAATTAGCTATTAGGGACTGGACATTGGTAGCCAAGTCATTCTGACACAATGTGATTTAGCCCTGTAGTGGCAAACAGGAACACTCTCAAGCCAGTTTGTGGCAGGAGGGTGCAACTCATACTGCTGCACAGTTGGATTTGTAGTAATGGGTGATAACAGGAAGAGATGAAGATAACTGTGTGTCTCTGTGTAACCAGGTAAAATGCTTCCAAAATTCATCAGAGAGGGGATGAGTAAAGTGAAGACAGAAGTGAAGTTTTAGATGGAAGGAATAAGGAAACACATGAGGCACATGCAACACATGAGAAGCTGAAACAAAATAATACATCTTTTGCTCTGACAGATATGAGGACATAATGGAAAACAAGGTTGCTGTCTTTCTGCTGCTATGCCTAATTGAAGTCACAAAGGATGATGGAAGGTCAGATACAGTGCAAACCTCTCATTTTTCATCTAGACTTTGAATAGTTTCCAATGTGCTATATGCTACCAGCTTCAGCCTTTCCAGTGTATGTTATACAGGGGCTCTTCAGCCAGGCATGGGACACCCTAGAATGCTTAAACAGCCTGGGGTGGCTGAGATTTGATGACCTACTAGAAATATGTTTTTTTTTAGTCTCTCCACAGAGATCAGCAGAGTTAAAAGATATATAGAGACACAACCAAGCTCAGAGATTTCCTCTCAGACATTCTTTGTCCCATGTAACTCCATGCATATCACAGTTTTAAATACATAGCTAAACCCTCGCTTCTACACCAGAAAAAGTCCATTCACTCCTGGAAGCATGATTAAGGATTTCCATGTGTTTAACTAGCCTGGAAATTCCCACAGTTCTCCTTGGAGGTTATTACTGAACAAGAGAGACAGAAACTCTCAGATTAGAGCATGATCCAAGACACAGAGTTAAATGAAATGAAAGCTTTATATTGGGTGCATTCTCACACCTTAGGTGACAGAAAATACTTCCATCCCCAGATTGTGACTGTCACCAGGACTGGAGATCATGGATAGACACTATAGAGAACAGGTATCCTGGATAGACAAAACTGCAGTAGTTAGGAAAAAAAGGTTGTACAGTGTTGATGCATATTATTCTTTTCAAGACTATAAGTGTGTTTGCTCCTAGAAAACTTCATCATAGGCTACCAAGGGTTAAAAAGCATTTCAAAATCAGCTTCTATTGGACTATTTGGTTTGGCCACTATCTGACATGGGTTGTACTAAGCACGTTTTGCCACCTGGCCAATTTTTTTCCTGCCAAGCTATTCATTCAGGCTTGTGGTGTGAAAAATAGATGTTTAATAGTCAATGAAGTACTATACTGGGTAATAGTTTATAAATTTCCATGACTTATTATGCTCAGCCTAAGTGACTGTTTATTAAGTGTACTTAAAGCCCCCCATCTCATTAACTTATAGTACTGGTGATTCCCTCCTCCCACCACTGCTGTTTTTAATGGAAAATATTCACACATATCTTTTGCCTAGGGCATGTGAAACAACTCTATGGAAAAGAGACTGCCTGGATAAAGAAAGGGCATCATCCTTGGCTGAGTACAATGAGTTTAACATTTTCAGAAGTAAAGTGAATTTGAAATATGAGATATATGTATGCTGTGGACCAAAATAAATCTACAGATATCCTTTGTAAAAAATACAGCTGCCAACATCCTACCATTTTCTGCCTTGGGTTCACAGTGAATGACATGGTCAGTTTTATCAGTAAAGCATGTCTCATGTAAAAAAATATATTAAACCAGCAACTTAATTATTAAATACTGCTTTTATTTTCATAATGAATTCCATGGTGCTTCAGGGAAATATTACATACTAAGGTTAAATAAATTCTCTGTTAACAAAAACCAGGCCCAGTCTTAACTTTAGGGATCTACCATTAGCTGTGCAATGGGAAGGTGAGTTTCTGTAGCAGGGAAAGACTGCTAATTATAAAAGAACATGTTTTGTTCTCCTGTATTAACCTCTAGAATGAAAAAGGTCATTGGTTGCTCTTGATAAATTCTGTGAAATCTATCAAAAGAATCCTGCTGACAACAATGAGATAAATGTCCTTTTGTCATATATAATATTTTAGTTATGCTGTGTAAGTAAAACTCCAGATTAATTCCTGAGGTATTTGCATTGAATAGGAACATAACATAGTTAAGTTTAGTCCTCTAACATTTGGCTTCATGCTGTTTACATCAGTTTCCTGAAGGTCCCTTGTAAGCTGAAGATAAACATGAAATAATGGCAATATGAGAACAGGAGAATTGGCAAGTAGGATGATAATGTAAAGAGGTAAAGGAAGTTGTGCATAAAATCACTTCTGGTAGAAAGCATCTAAGAATACAGTTTTTTCTAACTGGGATGTTAAACTGACACAGATGTTACAGAGCAGCTCCTTCAGTATAATCTCAGATGCCACATATGGAAACAACCACAAACCACCTCAACCTGCGACTGTGATGAGTGCAGCAAGAGCTGGGCCACCTGTGCTGCAGGGAGCAAGCAGCTCTCTTTTGGCCTGCTCCCAGGTACTTCCAAAGAGCAGATATAAAATATGTGCCCCCAGTGTTGAAGGAGTTAATGTGACATTGCAAAATGAGCTTTGCTATTTGCTGTTTTGTTTGGCCAATAGCTGACACAAGCACATTTTGCCACCTGGCTAATTTTGTGCTGCCAAGTTATTCATTCAGGCCAGTGGTGTGAAAAAGGAGGCATTTAATAGTCAACAGAGCACTATATAGGGTAATAGTTTATGATTTTCCATGACTACTTAGATGCTGTTCAAATTATTCTTGATTGAGCAAATTATTCTTTTTTAAAATCATCCCATTCATTTATTTACTAATGACTCTATCCCTTCTCTCCCATACACCATTTTTTTAAAATGGGAACAATCAGCCATTTCCATGTCTGAGGGGATTTAGCCAAAGGAAAACTATGAGCATATTACAGCCCAGATCACAACTTTGAAAGACCTTTCGCCAAGATATTAGAGGCTGAATGAAATTCCTTTCTGAGCTTTCCAGGGAGCCCTGCACAGTGGTGAGGTGAGCTGTAGTGAAATGCTGACATCTTGGTTGAGCAGATGAAATTATTAACCCTCCCTGGCCCCAGGTGTTTTATTTTTTCAGCAGGTGGTTGGTTGTTTTGTTGATTTTCAAGCTGAACCTCAGCCCGATGGGCTCATTCCACATGAGATGCCTCAGTTTGGTGTTAGAGACTGTCCATGCCAGGGTCTGAGGGGAGGCTGTTCTTTCCCTCAAATGGCCCCATTCCCAGTGGGGTGGTGGGGTATTCTGGGGCTGCTCCACAGTCAAGGCAGCCCCCTGGACCCTGGCAGGGTGGGTCTGTGCCCACGGGACTCACTGCAGTCAGCCAGAGCCCCACAGGCCAGGTGGGTCTGGGGAGGATGATGCTGTTGCTCTTCCCACGGCAGGGTCAGTGGTGGCGTGGCTGGGCACAGGTAGCCAAAGCCTGGTGCAGGGCAGCAATGGAAATAGGACTGAGGCCCTCAGTACCAACCTAGGACCTTGTCACCTTCCTGGCCTTGTGCTGCCAGCTGGGGAAACTGAAGCATCCTGGCGTGCCAAGGCCCCATGCTGCAGGCAGTGGCTGTCTCTCTCCTGCTCTCTCCCTCCTTCTGTTTTTGTTCTAGTTACCTAGCTGAAAACTCTTCAACCCTTTGCTGGCAGGGAATTCTTGGCAAGGCTATCCAACACTACTGTTGAAGCAGCAAACCCTTCCTTGGGATAGCCTACCTGTTAACTTAACCTGCAAAGGGCTGGTGTAGGTACTTAGATTCATGCCAGGGCCAGCATTCTTTGGGCAGGTTGTTTTCATAGTTGTTTGCTTTTATGTGTACTTCCCAAGCTGGTGGAAGCAAACAGGAAAGACAATCCCTTCCCTATCACAGGAAATACACTAGCGCTGTATGTAAATTGGTTTTCCAGACTTTTGCTTACCTGTGTTAAACCAAAGGGAGGAGAGGAGACCAAGCCATCTTGCTCCAGAGATGCTAGTTTATTAAGCTATAATGCCAGAAGTTGTCAAAGCAAAATAATGCTTGCTTTTGTGAGTTTATCTGATGTCATATAGTTTATAAAAACATTGTTGTTAATATTCATTGTATGGCTTAATTGGTTTGATATAGTGTAGCAACACAAGTGTAGCAAGATGCTTGTTATGTAGGTCTTCGTGTTGTTTCAAAGTCTTTATTATTATGACAGCAAAGTCTTGTTCATTAAAGTTTCACAATCCATTTTCATTAGGATGAAACTGATTCTGTAAATGAACAGTTGCTCTGAAAAATCAAACCCTTGCAGCTATCACAGGGGAGGTACAAAGTCTGTATTAATTATCAGGAATATGGTGTCGATCGAAGATGTTAATTGCCCTGATGGTTAGTTATTTGGGGAATTGCCATGCATTTCATGCAGGGATAATAAAAATGAATTTTTAAACAAAGAGATCTTAAAATAATATATAATCTGTAGAGAATACCAACATCAAAGACTTATCTCAAAGCTTTGAATTTTATCTTTGTGGTCCAAAATGTTAAAGATGAACTGAGCAATATTTCAGCTGGTTCAAGTTTGTGAGAGGAAAACAAAACAAGAGTTAATTAACTGTTATTACAAACCTTTTCAACTTTAATTTGACTTTCAAATATTAGCATTTATCTATGAACTATGCTTCTGGGTTTGACAAATTAGCTTTCACAGAACAAGTTTAATTAGGCTTCATTGTGCTTTTATGTCACTTTGCACAGTTCCAGACAATGAATGGATTAACTTACTAAAAGTCATATGCTTAAAAGAATTTGTTGAATACTAAAAGGGTTGACAAAGTTGCAAAGCTTTACCAGTCTAATGCAGAAAAGATGCATCCTGTTTTGCATGATAACACGCATTCTTTGCAGAGAACAGCTGGTGCTGACATACACAACCCTGCCTGGCTGCTCTCAGCACCCACAGGATATGCCACCACCCCCTTCCCATCCCATACCACCCTGAGAAAGTCTGGTGTGTGTGTGTTTACTACCAAATCTGATGCCTGTGAAAGACAGGAAGAAGAGAGAGGGCTACAGGTACACATGACATGACTAAGCGTACTGGTTCTCCACTGGAATAAAATAATCTCAGTGTGAACTTGTGTTTCTGTTTTAATTTTAGGTCCTCCTTTTTTTTTTTTTTTTTTTTTTTTTAATTACCAATGGCATTAGGGCTGGTTCATATTTATGCCATATTTATATGAAAGTTGATTTGAGTCAACAAAATCACAGGGCAGCGTTGTGAGCATTGTAGAAAAGTATAAATAGATCCTGAAGTTGAGAAGCATGTTGTTGCTCTCTTTCACGAAGGGATACGTCACTTTAGAACTCACTAAATACAGATTTTGCATTACAGTAGGTACTATCTATGTATAGGGGAGCTTGTTTGTAGCTGGGTATTAGACCTTCTCTGGTTCCCTTTGGCTTCTGGACCTTTAACCACAGGTGTGGTTCTCTGTCCTGTTAGGGATATTGTAGTGATAAACCTCTTTTGTCTAGACAAGGTAGCTGGTGCCCAGCACAGTCAGACCTTGAAGAGATCTAAGAGGTGATTTAGTGAAAATGATACTTGATAACAGAAAATCATGGCAGTTTGTCTCATGGAGAGAAAAAGGAAGAAATTTTTCTAGGGATAGAGCAGTCTATCTAACCAAAGAACACTTTTGTGATGGTTGCACATGGGGAGGCAGAAGTAAATGCTTTTAGAAACTGGAACTGCTGAAGCAGCAGTGGACTTATGCGTGCTTGCCCATTCCAAATCCCATAGCCATTTCCTGATGGCCAGTATAATTTAGGTTAATATCAGAACTGTGTTAACTCATGGTTGGCTGACTATCTGCAGAGTTGTTCCAGGAATGATACTGCACCAGGATTGTCCAGTCAGGACATTTACACTCCAAACATGTCCTGTATTTCATGGGCAAGAAAAGCCCATAACCATATATATTGATTTAGTGGCTCAATGCCAGTTAAAGATTTTCTCCATGCAGGAGCATTGCCTGGGGGGGCCCTGCTGGTGTCCTGGCTAAATGCTGAAGAGGTGACCTGTTATCTTTTGGAAAAGAGTGCTGTTGGACACTCTGGGCTACTTGAACATGCACACTATGTTTTCTAGACAAGAAGAAAGGTCATATGTGAGAAAGTGACAAAAGGGAGTTAAGGAAGATACAGAAGACAAAGTAGGGAAGGAATGTGATGAACAGAGCCAGAAGCAACAAGAAAGCCATTACTATGCAACACTGAGCAATAAACAAACCTAGAGATATTACAGAGGGGAGAAAGTGATCCAAAAAGTACTTTGCAGTGCAATGATAGCAAACTCAAACAAAATCAAAGAAACAAGTAACAAAGATCAGGCAGCCACTTAAACCTCCCTAGGCAGCAAGATGAAATGTGCACTAGTGACCATGTTCTAAAGGGTCCTTTAAATCTAGGAGACAGAGGCAGCTTTAGCCCTATCAGCACAATAAAGTTGCACCTTTTCCTCCCTCCTTTGTAGCTGGCAAGTGACAGGTAGTCTGTTTTGCTATATGCCTATTAAGGGAATTTTCCAGTAACTTTGCACAATTCATACAAATACATAAAACAGAAGTCTGGATGAAACCAAGTGAGGAAAAAAATGGAGGTAATATACAATATACCTTTATACTTAACACTCCCTTTCCCCTTATCAGCATTTATAAATGCTCAAGAAGGATGGGCTCACATTAAATGACTTTAACATTATCTTATATTTTTCTAAAATAGTACTAAAAATAAAGATAAAATCTATAAGGCTACATGTATAAGAAGTGATTGGAAAGTGGAAAAACAGTTTTGGAACACCATAAAATATTTTACATAATTTCTGTTTTATAAAATTGAAAAATGCATAATGTTTGCAAAACATATTAACTGTTTTACAAATAATTTTTTATCCCTGTCGCTCATATTTTTCCCTTTCGGTACTGAGCCAGTTAAAATCCATACTGTCCACACATATTTACTTCCAACTTTCCTCCTGTTTTTAGTCTCTCTTCTCTGCTTCATCTACTTTGGGAAAATTATAATAAATAATATAAAAGAATCTCTTTCTTTTCTAAGCCAAAGAAATAATAATAAAAAAAATCAGTTCCAGAGTACAAATTTACATGAAACTAAACACCTTATTCTGCTAAGGAACTTTGACATGTAAGACTCTCATATGCAATATGTTAGTCTGAGAAAACTTTTAGTACTCTGTTTATTACTTGTCCTGACTGATTCCAATGAGAGATTTCTGAATAAAAGTCGTTTAAAATATTAAGTAGAGACTTCAAGATTTGGTGTGCTTACATTTTAAAGTTCCCAGTGTTGGAAAGGTTTATACATTTGCTTTAATTGTGTACACTGCAAGTACACCCTTTGAAGTCAGTGGGACAAATCCTCAATTGATATTGATTGCTATTACTCCACTGATTTCAGTGAAGTGATAACATTTATTGTAGCTGAAGACCTATCCCGAAGGGACTGGATGCTATTGTAAAGTTGCATGCTTAGAAGCTTTTGCCATGTTTACCCCAAGTCTATTTCCTCTCTTTCCAGAAATTTCAAGCAGCCTTTTATAGGATTTCATTTCACTGCAGTGATGACAGGGGTTTCATTTCAGTGATAGAAGAGAATCCTATACTTCTGTGGAACAGAAAATGTTATAAACAAAGGGTAAGTGATAAATCAGACCCAAATACTAAGCTTTACTTACCTACTTTCCATGTATGTAGTGTGCTGTTGGTAGTGCTATGGGGTTTTTTCAGGCATGGGTTTCATATGTGAAAAGTTTGCACTTGTGTCATTTTTCACTCTCCTGAATTGTACATGGATTCTGTGAAAATGTGGTCATTGAGTTTGGGGTTTTTGCTTCCTGTTGAATGAAAAAATCACGGAGGACTTGTAGTTCATGTTGTCCTGTTTGACAAAGGGCTTACAGGACAATTTATGCTCTCAATTTATGGCCGTGCAGCCCTTTTTTTTTCTCTCAAGTGTTAAGATGATTTTACAGTATGTTGATCAGAAACTGCTCTCTGAGACTTCCCCATACTTTCTCTTGTAACTTCTTGTATGCTCATGCAGTGCTAAGTGGAGCTCGTCTGTGTGTTAGGCCACAGCTTACAATAGTCAATGTTTTTCATAGCTTAGGTTGTAAGTTTTTCTGTTTGTCCTCTGGATTCAAATGCCTACAGTGGCATCAAAATGAATGTTTAGGATGATTTTCAGAGACTCATAATTAGACCCTAGAAATACCTTGGTAGGGAAACTAAAAGAAAAAATATAAAGTTATTTTGCTAAATGAGGTTTTTCAAAAGATAAGATGGAACATAATGGTTGGTACTGGGGAGAGTTGAGTTTCTTAAAAGACAAGTATTTGTGTGAATAAAAATACAAAAATATGAACTTAGACACTTCCATACTGAAAATCTTGATAGATGAACTTTGAGGCAACAAACTTCAGCTGTGTATGAGACAATTGGAAAAGAGATCATCAAACTCAGCCAAATCATTTTGACATGGCAGTCCTTCCATAAGCAGAACACAAATATAAAGCTCAGACTAAGTCTTTTACTGCTGAATCAGGGAATATAAATATTTTCACACTTCTTCCCTGGAAAACAGCAAAATGATCTTGGGTAATTAGAAACAGTAGCCTTACTTGTAGACTCAGCAATATATGAACTCTACAGCCACCTTTTTATCCAAAGCATGGTTCCCAGAAGCCAGAAGACATGGCACAAAGCCAAAATCCTTAACCTACCCTTACTCAGGGGAGGAATTACGGTCTCTTGCTGAGGGAAGAATGTATGCTTCTTGCTTCTGAGGTAGCAGCAACTGTGAGCGTACTTAATCTTGCAGGGGGGATCTTCTCTTGTATTGTTTTTCTGGAAACTTCTCCTGTAAGCTTCAAATTCCAAGTCTAGTTGTGTCCATCTACCTGAATCTAGAAACTGATGTGTTGAATGAAAATGGGAATGATAAAAGGGGATAAAATACAGATCCTCAGATTTTAGGGCAAAGAAGATGAAGAACTTTGGGATGTATTTACTCTGTGGAGACATTCTGTCATTAGCAAGCTATACACTTTGCTCACTGGTAACCTATTGTTACTGCAGATTTTGCAGGTAGATTGTCACCCATTTGCTGAGTGGTTTTGTGCAATCTCTAAATCATTGCAGGCCATCTATTTGGAAAGCATTAGTGGAGGAAGCATAATGTGCTTTCATGGTAATGTAAAATGCATTAGAAATGAATTGCATGATGCTTACCTCTCAAATTACAGAAAAGACAATGACACCCATATGTGTGAATGCAAATTGTATATAAAAATATCACGGATGAATCCCTGAGCTGTAACACTTGTTGTTCATTTCTATAAATATTAACATATCAGGATTTATTTTGACATACCACTAAGATAAGTGCTAGAACTGACAATAATAATGTATAATTTATGTCCTCCATATTACCTTAACATCACTGTGCTTACATTATTGCATAAATTAATTTAATGTTTCTGACATGCAGCAGATTATTCAAGCATTTGTTCTTTTGTCTTCTACTGGTTTCTGTTGCTGTTTTCCAAATTACAGAATATTATTATACTCTAATGTTTATTTTATGGTACATACAATTCATAAAGTCGCTTTAAAGTTCTGAAAGCTTTTATTTAGCACTCAGATAAACATGTGTTGTTATATGATGTGGAAAGAGCATTAAAGCTTTTGTATATTAAATAACTTTATGCTTGTGATGCAAATTGACAATAGCCGAGAAATGCAAAGCTCAGGAGAAGTCAAATCTGCAGCATGTACAGTTAGGGCACTCAGAAAATATGTGGTTGGTACTGGGGGTGTCTGTGTGTGACAATCTCTCCCGAATGCATGTAGAAAGTTCTAGCTTTAGGAGAAAATCTGTTGCTGTTTGCTGGTCTGAACCACAGTCCTGTCCTTACCTGGCCCATAGGACAAGTTGTACGTAGTCAAGGGTGTGTTTTCGCAAGGCTAACAAAAGGAAGGTGATGTACTTATTGCATTCCAGTGGTTATAATGGAGTTTTCTTTTGGACTTGAGGCAAGAATCCAACTTTTCATTTCATACAAAAAAGCCCCCAGAAAAGACAGAATATCCTCTCTGGACGTACAGTATCTTTTCTATAAAAGAGAAATAAATTTCTAAGAATTGATAATTCAATGTCTTAATTTCTTTGCATTTAATAGAAATGAAAACCAGTTCCCTTTAAAAAAAACCAAAAACAAAACCAAAAAACAAAACAAAGCAAAACAAAACAAAAACAAGCAAATCACAAACGGTAGCATCTGTATCCTTTCCTCTATCTCAAAGTGTTTCAGCAATGCATAATTCGAAGCATTTAAAACTCTCAATAATTGTTACTTAGTAACACTTGTGTATGGTCTCTAAATCTGGAAAAAAAGTGTGATAAAGCCAAGCTGTCCACAACTCAGCCTGGGCCAGTATCCTGAAGAGCTCAGGTGGAGGATTCCCAAGCTGAACCTCTTTGACTCTCTCAGTGTCCTAAGCAAGTACTGCTCTTCTCCTGGGGCTAAAGGAAACACAGCATCACATTTGAATGTAAGAGTTCCAGGGTACAGGCTATACATAGCACATGGCGGTTTTGCTGGTAGATTATTTGAGCTGCTTCTCTTGGTTTTGAAATCTTCATGGCTGCACAATCACCACTTGATAGTATTTTTTAAAAATATATATTTAAACCCCCCAAATCAAAGAGGGCAACTGGCTTTGTTCTAACCCCATTTTGCATGCACTCAGAAAACAAATCCAGTACAGGAAAACAGATTTATATTTTAAAGGCCAGATTCACCTGTACAGTGTGGCAAGTCTTACGTGCTTGCCCTAAAATCTAAACCCACTGTAAGCTTCATTGATAATCAACTAGCTATTTGTGTGTTTAGCAAATTAGTCAATATCCTCCAAAACAAATAAAGATTATTCAATGCAAGTGCTAAATAATAAACAATTGGAAGTATTACAGGTTTGCTTTTGTGCTCTTTTATTGCTTTTGTTTGAGTATTACATAGCTCTGGATCTTCTCTGACAAACTGCTGCAGAAAGGCAGAGCTAAGGTCAAGATTATGTTTTAGCAATTTGGGAGAGGCAGGTGACTGTAATAATAAACAAAAATCAAACAATACAATCACTGGAAAGACCCACTAAAGATTTGGAAATACAAAATTCCATTGCAACAAACAGTTTGCAGGCACTTGATCTTCAAGGCAGAATTCATAACCCTAAATTATACCTCTGGATAATGACTAAGGAAAGTCAGTGTCCTCAAAAAGACAATACTCAAAATAATTGTCATCTGTGCAGGGAGCTACCAAACTGTAGGCCCATGGAAAGGTGCTTTCTAAGATCCCTCGGTTCTACCATAGAAGGTCCCAGGAGATGGGTAGAGGCTTCCATTCATCAGGGATCCCCATGCAGAATGGTACATCCAGCTGCCTTTCAGGATAAGTATAACTTTACTGAAGGGCTTGCTCCCCTGCCAGTTCACATCCAGTTCATGTGTGAACACATTACTCATCTCCTGGGAGATTGTCTTAGTCATGATGATAGAAATAGCATGGTCAAGGCAAGCATTATTCTTTCATCTCTGTACCCCTGTGTCAAAAAAGATGCAAGATGATGTGCAGCAGAGCTGAATTCTGCATCTTCTGATGGGAAATTTCTTGGGCTTAATTTTCTCTCTTTAAGGAATATTTTTGTATATTACCTATAATGATGTATTTGGGACAGGAGGAAAAAAAAATCTTTTTCTGAATTGCCATTTATTTATTAGTTGATACACATAATGTATTTTTCAAAAAAAAGACTTTTATTCTTTCTCAAAACAACTTGTTGCATTCATTCATTTGAGGACATCAGTAATCAAGGCACTAATTTGCTGTGTTGAGGGACTTTAACAAAGCAATCTCTTGTGCATATTTGCAGACTACCTCTGAAGCTGCTGAGTACAGAGCCTCTTTGGAAATGCTGGCTATGCCGCTCTTGATGGTGGGTGACACAGAACAAGGTGTGCTGTTGGAATTTAATTGCTGCCTCTGTGTTTTTATATGAAACCAAACCCAAAAGCAGGCATCTTCAAATGGTGCTGAGACTTGTAATTTCACAGTGTTCTAATCATTAAAAGTTCAGCTTAAATGACAGATTTAGATGGGAGTGTTTAAATTACAAGAAAGAACACAACAGTCTTTTAAAAAGTAGTGTATCTTGAGGTTGTTTATATATAAATAGCTATATAAAGAAGCATTAAAAACAATCTTCCAAGGAAAAATGTTCAATATTTTAACAGTGTCATTGTTTTTTTGCTGTCAAATGCTTGAAATGCTGAAATTGTCTCTGTTTAAGACAGTTTCCCATTTTCACTGGAGTGTGCACTTAGCAGTGGTAGAAAACAGAATATTCCTACTCTTTTTACTTATTTTGATGTAAAATAATTCTGTATTTTATGATTGTTCTCTCTCCATTACCAGCAGGAAGAGTACGATGGTGGTGAGGTTTTATTTTTGTTTTGTTTTGTTTTTGTTCTTTCTTTGGTTGGGGATTTTTGTTTGTTTGTTTTTACTGAAGGTCAAGGACAGAGGAATTCTTAAGAAATCAATGTTCAGCAGACACTGATGTGGAGCAATCCAGATTTTTTGTAGACAAAGAGGCATGGGTGGGCAATTGTATTAGGCATCGTCTATGACTAGAGCAGAATGCTGTCTTAAATGTGCAGGGGGTAGCAGTCCTGCCTGGTATCTAGTACAGCAGCAGAGTTTCCCACAGAAAAAGAAGAGAACCAGTTCGAAAGAGAGCTAGAGGCAATAATGCTTGAGAAGACAAGAGCTGATAAGTGAATGTAGGTGGTAGTAGACCAACACTTTCAAGCACATCTTCAGCAGCGTATCAGAACTAGCACGGTGCAGAAGTCCTTTGGGGTGAGAAATAAGCACCTGTGCAAAGACCATAACTAGGTGATGACACTGCAGCTGATAACAATTATTAGCATAGGTATCAGCTGAGCCCAGAAGAATAAAGGCTTTGTGGAGAGTAAAGAGAGTGTGGAGGAAGTGATATGCTTGAGTTTGCCAAAAGAGAACGAGTAGTAGGACACTTCAACTTTCTTTTTAAGTTTAGCTTAGTGTTGTGTGGCATCCCTACAGCAAGCAGTCAGGGCAAGAAAGAAAGGGAAGGAAAGGAGCAGAGCGAGCTGCAGGACACTGGACGCAGTGCTGGAGGAGCCAGGTAACTTTTTTATTTGTTTGGTTGTTTTCTTCTTAGATTGTCACAGTTGCAGTCAGAGATACCAAGATGGACACATGTTGATAAATCACTATAATGCTGAGATTAAGAGCATGCCTTTGCTTGAAAGTCAGTGATGGTAGAGCTGTAAAAGTCTATAACACCAGTGATCCTTAGTCTGGACGCAGCTGTACTGGCAAAACTAACTCCCAAGAGAGAAATTAGCTATGCTGGCAAAAGTTCAATTTTGCCGGTAAAACCACATCTATGCTAGGGCCTTTTGCCAGCACAGCTGTGTTGGTTGCAAATCCCATGTCCTTACACCCCTGA
This sequence comes from Xenops minutus, assembly GCA_035221455.1. NCBI lineage: Eukaryota > Metazoa > Chordata > Aves > Passeriformes > Furnariidae > Xenops > Xenops minutus. The sequence continues at coordinate 12,093,614 of JAWWEE010000158.1, forward strand.
CTTTCTCCTAGCAAAAGTTTAGTATAAGATTTGCCTCAGAAAGAAAATAGTAGGGAGATTCACTTGTGTTGATTCAAAGCTTCTTGTTTTGATATAGAAAGTAAGGCAAGATCTCCATAATGTTATCATTTATTCAGTCCCTATTTAGTGCTTTTCTCACTTGCATTTCTTAAATGTTGATTTTTCAATTTGTGTTCAGCACTTTAATACCAAATCATCAAAAATGCAATCTGGTAACCTGAGCCACATTACAGTTTCAATGCAGCACTGCCTCATTCTGTGCTAAACCACAGTTCTTTGATAAAAAACATGATAAAGAGCTACATTGTACAAAACACAGTGCAGCCAGCTGCAAATGTTCCAGGGCTATCCAGTAGTAAATAGCATAAAGTACAGAATGTGTGGAGGCTAATGCTCTCATTCATTCCTGGAGATATATATATTTTTTAAGTAAGAATCAGATGAAGAAAGCCATGTAAAATCTGCCTACCATCAGCTGAAAGCATCAAGAAAATGGAGAGTTTTTATCACTTATCTGCCAAATGAGAACACACTGCAAATATAGATGTATTTTCAGAGCTCTAAACTAGATTTAAGAGTGAACTAAAGCTCTAGGCTCCAAGAAAATGGGCTTAGGCCTTGTTTCTGTATGTCAAATCATACTGATTTTACCACTTTGATTTAGGAAAAAGGGGGTCATAGAATTATAAAATATGCTGAGTTGGAAGGATCATCAAATCCAACTTCTGGCCCTTCACAGGACTCCCCAAAAATCACACCATGTGCCTGAGAGCATTATCCACTTGTAGTGTCACTGAAATATGTTCTATAAAAATAAATCTTCAGAAAATATGTATGCATAAAGGAACTAGAAAGTGTAGGTTCTTTCCCAGAGGCCTGTGTAATGAGTGAGGTTGATGTGTAGAACCTGTGCACCCAGCTTGCTTGTTTGGTGAATCTGATGCAAACTCTCTTTTCAAATGGGAACAACAAAAAAAATGAAGTAGCTTTGAAAGTTTACAGACATGCACAAGTACAACCAGAACAGACTATTTCTGAGCTCTAACGTTGCTGAACGACATTGATACTAAGAACAGTATGAAAGGCAAAAGCAAATAATTCCAGGAGCACAAGAGCAATTGTGGACTGGTTTTAAGTGGAACTACAATGCTTGATGGTGAAATCCAGCATTTTCCCATGACTTGGAAGGATCTCTTGCCTTTACCCTATGGTTATCATCCTGTTTTTTCAAAAGGAGAAAATTAGTTTGGTCTTCCAAATGTAAATCCTTCTAGGAACCAGCAAGTGCACAAGCCTGGCCTGGAGTTTTCCTTCTATTGACAGCCTGTTTTCACTCAACATATCTTTGATACCAGTTCTACTTGCAAATGTGCTGATGTGGGAAGCTTTGCTGAAAAACAGATAAACAAATGTGATTGCATCAGCCTTGTTTTCAGAGGAATCCAAGATTTAAAACCTATTTGCATATCTAGATGTATAAAGAAGAGCTCTTTGGGTGAAGCCTCCTTAAAAAAAAAGATTGCTTAGTAGGTAGAAAATCCTTTTCCAAAATGCTACCTGAGTCTAATATGACAGTTGTAGGAAAACTCTTGCCAGGAATATCCTGAAGTAGTGCCAGAGGCTTGCTGGCTTTGAGACATGTTAGGAGTTATTCATAACTCAGTGTGGGTACCTACTAGCACTGGAATGTGCAAAGTGATTTTTTGAAACCCACACAGAATCTTCAGAAGATGGTCATATTTGATGTAGGCTTTTTCATGCTATAGAGACTGTGCATAAGAAATCATAGCATGCATAAATAGTGCCAAGACTTGAAATTCCAACCTTTTCCCAAGGAGAAAGTTCCCATCATTTTTTTTTTCCTTTTCATTTTTCCTCTCCTTTTTCTTTTGTGGTCTTGCTGTAGCCAGAAGATGAGTAAGAAGTACAATACTGTATTTTTGACGTGGTGAAAATTACACTTGTGTTGCTGTAATTCTGAGGGAACATCTGTAATAATTATGATGGTAGTGCGAAAGTATTAAAAAGATTTTTCTGCACAGTCACAAGTTCTCAGAAAGAAAAATTAAACTCAGGTTTGTTTACATGGTTTCTGGTTTGTCTTCTTAGAGTTGATAACACAGGCTAAACCTAAGGCTGGCTCAGCTGAAAAAAGCATATTTTCTGAAGTTCCATTAAAGATATTGGTAATTTAGTTGTTCCATGGAATTTTAATGATGGCTTATTTTTCAGTAAAAATGAGTAGCTTTGTGAGTAGATGAAAACTCAAATGTGATCTGTTTAAAATTACCTTTTATTCTTCATTGTCATATATTAAAGTTTCTTAGGCTAACAAAGGGAACACTTACAGAAAAATATGAAGTAACAGTTTGAATGGATTGGCTAAAATCTGTGCAGCATTTTCAGAAATACTACAAGAGACTTGATTCTGTGTGACAGATTATGCAGCAGAATACATATTTGTCACATATGATACTGACTATGATGATACCTATTTGAGATCAGGGAAAGATTTCCCATATTGGCTGATGATGGGCCAGTATTGGTTTCTGAAAAAGGATGGCAGCTGTTAGGGTGAAGATCTCTGATGTACCATGAGCAGGGTATAAAGATCTTGGCAGAGCAAAGATGAGAAAGAAAGTGCTGTCAAATATTCCTGTCATAGAGTCTTGGACTACTAGTTAGAGAAACATGTATTTTTTTAAAAAATTAAAATCTATGTGCTTTTCTTCTAAAAAATCTTAAAGTAGTGAAATTGATTCTGAGAAACTGAACTTTTGTGTCTCCTCAAAAAACCATAAGTTCCTTTTGATTCTAACTTCCTGAAGATGATTGTAAACCGACACTTTTCCTAAGTCTCAGGGCAACATCTCTAAATGCATTTGTTTCCACGGTGATAAAATAATCTCCTCACAAAAGCCTGAGTTTGTAGGGGGCCTTCTAAGTCACAGAATGCTTCCAGCCTCTGATAGCATTAAATAAATCAGAGAATTTGTCTGCTCTTCGTACTACAGAGATACATCCCATATGTTTGTTGTGCTTATTGTCAGTAGGAAAAGAGGTCAAACAGCTATTCCTTCCTGTACTGTTTTGTCTCAATGTGTGGGAGATATGCCAAAGAAGTTTGGGGTCTTGCATTCCAGCAGTGAGGAACTTGCCTGCCCTGTGACAGAGAAAGGATTCCTTGCTTGGTTTTTTTCACTTGTAGAAGGTCCATTGAAACAGTGTCTATGATAGGAAGCAAATAAATAAAATTTTGGCAGTCTTTCAGATTACCCAGAAAATGTGAATTTTACAGGAGATAATTGGGATAAATAAGTGTTTTTTTGTAATAACTTTTTCTGTGGTTCAGTGCATGGCTGTAGACATGATGAAGCAATTTGAGCTGGCCTTGATGAAAGGTCAAGCAGATGGTTATTCCCTTACTTGCCTTGGGGCAGATGTGCATATTGTAATTTTTTGTTTGAATTACCAAGTATACATCAATAGGTGATGTAAGGAAACATTCATCTGCCTTTTCCTCTTTTTTTTCTTACCTGAAAAAGTATGGTCCTGACCTAAGGAAATTCCCTAATGTCAGATCAGGCTAAATGACAGCTCTCATTTCTTCACAGATTCATTACTATGGAGGTAGCCAGGGGTTTCTGGCTGCTGAGTACAGAATAACTGTACTCAGGTGAGTAAGGAAGAGGAAAGCTTAGGGGAAGATGATTGTTCCTCATGGTACATCATGCAGTGATCCCTGCAAGAAACTCCTTCTCTAAGGATTGAAAGAAAGAAATTAGGGACATTGCTGTCTGCACTTTCTGACTAGTTTTGCAGCAAAATGCCTTTGCTGATGTAGAAGGGGGCAATTTTGAGTGTGGCTACCACTGATCTTTTTAACGCTTTTGCCCTTTGATGAGGATGGGTCTTTTGCCCAGCCCCTGCCCAGGCCTTTGCCTGTTTCTGTGCAGTGGCACTGAACTCTGCCAGGATGCAGTATGAGCTGGGCTGTGCACAGCTGATGAGGCTACAGTCTGCAGTCTCCCACCTCTTTGGCAGAGCATGAGTGCAAATAGAGCTTTCTTGCTCTAATGGCTATGAAAAGCAAACACAAGTGGAACACACTCTGCAGATCGATTCTGAATTGCTGAGGGAATGCTTTCAAAAAACATGTTCTTTGTTGCCAGTTTTCTTTTTTTTTTTTTTTTTGTTTTTTAACTTTTTGTATTCCATGGCTTCCAACGCTTCTGGGCTTGAAAGGCAAAGACATTATTTCCAAACCTCTAGGGTTCTGAAATCAATAATTGGGGAAGATTCTCTGCTTTGCTTTTGGGAAGCATAAAAGGACAAAAGTCACCTTCTCTGGATATAGACAGAGAGAGAGAGCATAGATGGATTTTATTTTTTGTAGACCATAGTACATGGAGTATCTCCTAGTGAGAAGAGGGGATATTAGAAGAGAGAATGGTAAAATAGTCATAATCTGCATTTGGTTAATGATCTTTTGGGGCATCAAACATGATGACCTGAGCCTGAAGACTGTTCTCACTTCAGTGGGAGGAGAATTTGGGGATCAGTGGATGGAGGTTAGTTTTTCCTTTTCTTTCTTGGGCTCTCCTACATGGAAATAGTCCTAGTTTTTAACAAACACACTCCAAAACTCCTGCTGAGCAGTGTGATTTGGGAATTCCTTATGTGGATTGTAAGACCTCTGGTTCAAAACACAATTGGAGTGGGTTTCTGGCTCCATGTCTGGGAAATCTGTGGTGAATCAAAGTAGCAGTGACATATTTTCTCTCCGTTCTGGTAGGGAAGGATCTGGCCTGCAGGTGCAAAGGGCTTGCTGATGCCTTCACAATGCATAGGGCACCTCAGTAGTGAGAATATTCAGAGGCCTGGTGTGGAGGGGATCAGACTGCAATCCAAGGGTGACTTTTGCTCTGTGTGATCCATGTGTGTGTGATAAAAAGCTGGAAGCCCTTCAGGACATGTTAGGAATGAGATGCTCTTTGAAGGAGGGACTCATGTGGGAATTGTTCTAAAGACAGAGAAGTAGAGGAAATGAGGTGGATCTCCAGTGAGACAGCATGTGTCAGGGAGAGAGGTGGACAATAAAGAGTATACAGAGTGTTAAGAGAAGAGTTGTACATGGGAAGAGAAAAAGGTGAATGGAGGGAAGAGCAAAAAAAGAAAAAGGAACTTGGCTGTAAAGGGCTGTGAAATGTAAAGATAAAGAGAAATTAAGTCAGTCTCAAAATGCAAAATATATGCTTTATTAATCAGATGGAGCTGCCAGATGAACTCATTTCCCCCAAGTTATCAGGATAATCTCTTTATTCTGTTGCATCTCATCCTCTAGCCTAGCTGGTATGAGTTATGGTCCTTTATGAAATGGGCATGTATGACAAGCAGAGCTGACCTGTAAAGTAAGAGCTTTCTTAAATGGGATATGAGTAAATTATTTGGCTCCACAGACAAGCTTATAGTCTCCTTTAATAAAAGTTTTGTATAAGGCTTTCCAAAAGAAATAGAGGGAGGCCTTGCAACAACTGCATAATTTTAAATATTAAAGGTGTAAATGTGATAAAGCCTCAAACAATGCACAAGGCTTAATTTTCCTCATATTTTCAAGACAGATTGAACGTTGGTTTAAGAAATTAAACTTTGCTTCAGTTGTTTTAAAGTTGAGTTTGCTTTCTAGTACATCTTTCATGTCCTACCAGTTAGTCTCCTGGATTATAAGCAGGGAACACAATAGAGATATGGTTACATCCTCTTACATATGTTTCTTTGAAATTTTGCCACTTTATGGATGTTCCTGTCTTTGTAGTGATTTTTCAGTATTTACTTGAGAGAGAAGAATGTGCTGTCAGTCTCTGCTAATTTTATTAAGGGTAGTTCTCAAAATGAAGGATGGTGTGGGACTGACATTGCAGAAATTTGTCCTCAAACCTAAACTTTGGTCCAATATTGCAACTCAGTAATAAGATCTGCTTGCATGGTACAGGCTGGAGTCAATGAATGGTGTGTTTAGTTCAGTGTATTTTCTTTGACAATTGCCAGAAGCAGGGAGATTTCAGGAAAGAGTCTTCTTTCTGTGACTCCACTGTGGTAGGAAATGTCCTGCAGAACCACTCTGAAAACAGACTTTGCTATAAACAGAACTAAGATCAAAAAATATTTTCCTGCCTTAGGGAGTGTAAGTGTTTTTACTGACACAAAAATGAAGTCTCTGTTTTGGCTTGTGTCATGTTGAGCTGTTTGATAATTCAGTTACTAGTAACAATTGTCTGTGTTATATGTACACACATTCAACAGGATGCTTAAATAAATTACTTGCATAATTGTGCAAAATGGAAATGAATCATTTGTTGTCAAGTAGGTCCTTGCAAACAGTAATTTACCCAAGCAACTCTCAAGGACAGCAGGGAAACAGGAAGGAAGGGAGAGAGAGAGAGAAAAACTGAAGAACAGAGAAAGCAGACTATGCAGAGGAAGTGAGGATGCAAGAACAGTGAACAATTGGGAAAAAAAAGTATGAGTTGGCCATGAGTACATGAAGGTTGAAAATCAGGAGCAAAACTAACAGAGCAATGGGAGACTAGAATTGCCTTCCATGAGCCCTGAGATCCAAAGTTACAGTTTCCAAGAGAGAGGTTTAACCTCTCCTGGAAGGCCTTATATGAAGTGTAGATCTATAAGGCTAGGAGCTGACAGTCCGGGTAGAACTCTTGGGTTCTGTGCCTCTGCAAGGGGTTTGAGCATGTGGTTATCCTGCTTATAGCTTGGAACTGAACAAAAAATGGCCATAATGTTAAACTTATTTTCCCATGTTAATCCAAAATCTTGAATATGAACAGAAGACAGGTAAGGGTCAGACTGAATGTTGCCCCAAACCCCCTCAATCTAGCCATTTCTTTCCAGAAATGTATGATTAATAATAAATGTCATGCCAATCATTAGGCTGCAGCTCATCTTGTATTCAGAAAGTGGAAATCTCCTTTACTAAGTGTTTCTAGGTTTTTGTCATTAGCAGTTGCTATTTTATATGCAGTCACATAGTAACACTAGACAGTAAATAGTAGAAGTCAAGCAAATTTAATTAGCTTTTTTTTTAAAGAAAAACATTTCATGTGAGACCCAGTCCTCACCTCTACTGGGAACTAGCAGCAATATATGGGCAGAATCTTTATTAAGGTTATTATAGTTCAGCCTACAAAGTTGGTGACATTCCATTTTCAACTTTTGTGTAGATCCACACATGAAAATTATACAGTTTTTTTTTTTTAATAACAAAAGAGTTTGTGCACAAACCAATCAATTCCTAAATCCATCTGTTCAAACCAGTATGTTATGCACTTAAAATCAGGGAACTCATGAAAAATGAAAAGTGGTGTTATCGTATTAGAGAATTTTGCTCTCTTTGGCAATACATATATAATACCAGGTCCCATAATCTAGTAGACTTTTCCGTGTACTTTCAGAAACCTGCAGGCTAAATGGAAGTGAATGCCGTGGGCATTATGGTCTTGATTATATGGTGTATCCATTTTCATATCCTGGATGTCTGACCATAGCCTCTGGGCATCTGTAACAGAGGAGCAGGTCTACTAACTCATGCATTTGTTACTTGTATCTACAGCTGCACTTTATATTGGTTTGGAGCACTTTTGCTGTTAAACCTGCTGTAAGAACGATTTTGAGTAAGTCACCCTGAATGGCTAATTCTGTTCTGGCCATTACGTTTCACAGGTACAGCTCCTCATTAGATCCCAACTATTCTTCCCTGAGACTGCCATGCTTTCCAAGTTCTATTTTCATTGCCCTTTTCTCCTCCTCTTTCTCTAAAAATCAGTGTCCCCATGGGCAAGTAAAAGCTTACACAAGCTTGAATCACTGAGAACAATGTTTCAGTATTAGGTTTCTATGGTGAGAATATGAGGTGTCATACAGAAAAAGAATAAAATATGTTTTTAAAGAGATGGAATTAGAAGGTAAGGGGCGAGGGAAAAGTATAGAGAATTTGTGTTTTACTTTGTCATTCTTCTGCAAAATGGTATCTTGTGTATTCTGTTGTTGGGAAGAAAAAAGTAACAGACAAACCAAATTTTTTTTCTTTCTATTAAATACACTAGTTTATACTGAAATTAGTTTCAGTTTCTGGAGTTTTCATTTCTTTCTCAGTGTTTCAATTTACCCACATAAATGTATTTTTTTTCAAAGGTCAAGAGGAAACAATTTTCCTCTACTTTTTGGGGAAAAAATCTTGGTGGTGCTAATAGGACCTAACTAAAGAATTTGCAGAAACTCAAAGTAAGCAAGTTGAGCAGTGATTAATTTTGAAAGTCCTGTCTTACTGTCCTACTTACTGTCTTCTACTGCACCTCATCTCTGAAATAATTCTGGTGTTTCTCAATAGAATGTTTTCCTCCAAAGCATAGTGAAGCCCAGTTATTGATAGTGTTCCCAGTGTACATGCAGCAAAATACTCTCTTGGGTCATGACTGGTTGAAATTTTCATTAAGGGTCCTGTTCCCAGAAGTCTGCACCTTGAGCTTCTAAGTATAAAATAATTAAAAAATAACCTTTGTGGGGGGATGGGGTAGTATTGGTGTAGAGTTTTTTGTTGTTTTTAAGTTGTGGGATTTCTTTTAAGTGATTAATCCTAAGTGGTAGTAATTTTAAATGAATGTATTTCTGTGTGGTGACCTGAGACACACCTGCCCAGCTTGCTTTATCTAGTTCAGGGTGCATGGAAGGAGGATATGGTATCTACATTTACAGAAGCTGAAGGTCCCATCCTCTTGGCTGGCTGTGCAGAAGAGTGACTTTCTTCACCTATATTTCTGCAGTGGTGGTGCTGCTTGATGTGAGCATTCCCAGGCCATTTGATTCCTTTTAAGAGACTTTCTGACAGTCTGAAATTTGCGCTCCTGACAGCCCTGCTTAGTGTCTTGCAACTCGCTTAACCTATTGGGGAACCAGACTACTGCAAAGGATGAGGCACAAGACATGCTTTCTCTATCCTTGGAGAAAATTGTCTGTGTGGCTAACCTACCTATCTGATTTTCCTATGAGCTTGTGAAGGTTGGAAAACTGATGAAAAAATCACAGTTGAAAAAGCTGAGAATAGCCTGATTGGGTAGTTAGTTAGAGCAGGGAGCTGACAGTGCCAAGGTTGGGGGTTCAATGCTCTTATGGGCCATTCACCTTAGAGCTGGACTTGATGATCTTTGTGGGTCCCTTCCAACTCAGAATGTCTTGAGAAATCAGCAGGATGAGGGATGTAACGTTGTTGTGGAGACCCTACAGATATTCCGTGGCAATATCAGACATTTTGTGTATGAGTTGGAACAGTTACACTTAATATTATATGTACAAAGAAGAGGCATTCCATGTTTCAAAAGGCCAAAAAAACCCCCACAACCCTAAGAAAATATTCTATTATTCCCATTTCACAGAAAGGAGCAAGCTATATATGAAATGTTTAGCTCAAAAATGCCCAGGAAGCATATGATAAAGTAGGGAAGGGAGCTTGAAGCTTTTGTGTGCCAGTCAGTGTTCTAAAGAAGGACTGGTTTTTAAGAGGCACATGTCCCAAATACTCTGTTATTAATAGTCATTTACATAACAGCCTGTAGCCCCATTTCAATATTACAGAATAGGACTCACTCTTCTTTTGTGAAAATGACCTGGATTTATAGCAGCAGTAGTAAAATACTGTTGTAGAGAAGGGCTGTGAAGAGGGGGAAGGGAGTATGAAACTAAAAATAAGAAATATGTACAGTACATAATTCTAACAATGTTATTTGAAAGACAGTAAAAATAGACTCAATTAGATATTGTCAGAGCTTTTTTCTCCATGCAGCTGCCTAGCCAAATATGACAATTTTTCAACAATATAAAAGTTCTAACACAATGCTTGATACATTGTACTGAATTCATTAACACTTTGCTACCTTAAACATCATTGTAAAGAAGGAAAATAATGTAAGAGACTTGTCATTTTTTGTTGCTGTTCCTTTTGTTTCTGTGACATGTTTGGAATTGCATGCCTGCGAGAGTTTTGTGATCTAAATTTAATGATCCTAAAAGGGATTTAGTAAGATATTGTTCTTTTCTCCTGCAGACATCCCTAGGCTGAGTGCTACATGAAAAGTGTGACTCAATTATACAAAAAATTTAATTTATCTTTAAAACTAAAAAGCCTTTTCATGCAGTATTTCCACAAGGATGTAGCCTTAGTGTAGAGCTTTCCTAGCTCTGCTTTGCAACAGTATAATTACTATAGAATGAGAATTTGCATGCAGTGTATAGACTATCGATGTGCACATATGTACTCCCACTTTTCATGAGTAAAGACATTATGATGACAGTTGATATATTTGGTTTTGATATGGCAATGGAATCTGCAGATCACTGCTCTCATTCAGAGCTGTCAATTTACAGACTCGCTAGAGTGGAGAGTTGGTCACAGTGCAGATATTAAAACTTAAAATCCAGATCTTCAGCATTGGACTGAAATGTTGGGTCCAGTTCTAATGCAAGTTTTTTAGCTACCTTTTTTTTTTTTTACAGAGTACTACATTTGAGATAGATAGTAATTTGAAAAATTATTGAGGATTATGTTAGAGCTAAAAGTAGGAATGACCAGTTTATATTGAACAAATAAAGTAAAACAACCATTGGTTTGGGCATGCTGTTCCACTTTAAACATATAATATGCTCTGTCATGTCCCTGTGGCTTGACCATCACACTGGACCTGCAGGGAAAGAAAATTTCTAGGAATGAAGAAGAATCTGATGCATTTTTGAAAGGAAATAAGGCTGCTGACTGATAAAACATTGGTGATTGGGCAACATAATAAATGTATAAACCCATTATTTCATTTTTTGTTCCAGTTTAGTTCAACATACACTTTTGGCATATTATATGGAAGTATTGCTTTCTAAGTAGGACAAGACTTTAACCAGGGTTCTTGTGCTGTGCCCTTTAACCCTTAGCCTGGGAATCGGGAAAAATATCTCTTCTGTGTGCTCAAAGCATAGGCAAAGAGAATTGCTGTGATTACCTAATCAGGATATGGTAGGTGACAGCAGTTACTTTCTGGGAGGTTAGACTAAAGTCCCCTTCACTCCTAATGAGGAATTCATACCTGTATAGATCCAGTTTTCCTGTTGCTGAAATGTAGAGTATCAAATTGATGTGGAGTTTTCATTCCTATAGATACATGCATCCAATGTGTGTATGTACTGGATTTTCTCTGTTTTTCCTTTCCAAAGTGGATTTTAAAAACCTGCTGCTTTCAGAGACTGGTCACCACCTCTGGAGGTATTTAAAAGACATGTAGATGTGGCACTTAGGGACACGGTTTAATGGTGGCTTTGGTAGTGTTGTGTTAGTGGCTGGACTAGATGATCTTAAGATGATCTAAAGATGATCTAACCTAAACAATTCTATGAAAATTGGGAAAGAGACATTGGAACTGAAAAAACTTTGAATTTATGTATCACTGGAATGTCATTCTCACCAATTAGATAGAAGTTTCATCTTTTGTTGTGGCATATTGTCCTGAATTAAACTGGGTTCTACATGGAAACATACTGTACCAGTCAAACACTGGAGCCTGAGCCAGCTAAAGACAGAGTAGTGTACACTACCCACTATATTATATGATTAGCATGAAAGAGCAAGAAAATATTTACTAGGGAAGCAGTAGACAGTACAGGCAATAAAAATGGTGCTGGCAACTGGGAAATACCCTATGCCAAGCAGTGCTTTCATATTTCACCTTCTTATTTCCTACATGAATAAAACACCGGTCTGCCCTAGCAAAAACAGTGGAATAGGTGAAGGGGCAAAAAGCCACATACAAATCAAAATCAAACCCAAACAACAACAAACCCCCTGAATTTTGAGTGGGCATCTATTTGAAAGCCTAGAAAGAGGCTAGCCAAACTAGAGATATTGCAGTCACAACCAATATCATGGAAACAAAATGTCACGGTGGCTGTTCTAGTAACACATTAGATAGAAAACCAGGAATTTTGGAAAATACGTATTCTTTGAGTGTTGTAGAAAACACATGCCACACTGAACATTTATGACTATAGGTTATAGTCATAAGAAAACTAACTCCACTCCAGCCAAACACAGGATAGCATAAGGTTTCTGAGTTCATTCCTGTTACCATACCCCACTGTGCAATGATTGCTTCAGTTCCAACTGAGCTGAAATTATGCCTCTGTCTTCCACTAAAGCTTTGTTTTCAAAAAGTCTGTAATTACGATTGAATTCAAACCACATATATTTGTATATGTATGATAGAAAAATATTTCTTTTACATCAATGTGTATATAAAGTTCAGAAAGAGCCTTAAAAAAGACCTACCTAACCAGAAAATTCCATAGAGCATCATGACTGTTTTGCAATACATTAATTCAAGTTTTCAGCCCATATGAAGTTTGTCCAGTTGTACTCATGGTCCACCAAGCACCAGTAGAGATTGAGTTGAGTCTGTGCATCAGACCCTCTTTGATTCATAGCACTTTGCTGGACTGAAAGCATGGCTAGCATGGCTGTGTGGCCATGGCACACACCTAGAACCTGCTTACTTCTGTTGAGAAACTTGTCTGGTATGTTTTTGGTATGATTTTGGTTATACTTTCGGTAATTCTTTGCTAATACTGAAGTAGTCAAGTGGTAGGCTTTGTGACAGTGCTCCTCAGAGAGTAAAACCCCAACATAACTGAAGGCATGTACTACTAAAGAATGTAAAATGTGTAGCTGCCTCTAATTTGGGGATATGCAGTTTACTAATTCTTTATTTAGGGATATGAGGCCTGATATCTTAGAGTTCAACAGAAGTAATTACACTTTGCAAATTTGCCCTGACAGTTGATTTGTTTGCTTTATGAGTTTCATTGTTGTATTGATTGGGAGAAGAGGGAATGACACTATGTTGCACCAAATTCTGCTGATGTATGCTAAGGTGCTCTTTGCTGTTTTCATAGCATTGCTGTGGACTTTTAAACAGTTGGAGGATTTCTGTTCCAGAGAGGTTTGGGTTTGAGTAGTGATTGAGTCCCTCATCGTAATTACAAAAGTGCCTGTTTGTTAGAGCTCTTCAAGATCCTTCCAGATGAAAGATGCTAATAGATGTAAGATAATGTGTACATGCAAGAATGTCGTCATTAATAAATATTAAAGAAAAAAAAAGCTTTCTGTGAACGATGTAAAATAACACCAATGAGTATTTAATCTGCTTTTTAAATTGAATTTTCAGCTTAAAGAGGAAAACTTTTCTTCTTGTTTGAAAAATTAAAATAGAAAAATGAATATTGAAATGTATTGGCTTGGGATTTTCAACACAGTTTAAATAACTAATTAAGAAAAAGTTGCAGGGAAGAAAAACATTAAAATATGCAATAATTTATTTTTAATAAGTGTAAAACAGATTATTTTAATTACCACATTTTAAAAAATACAGGATAAATAAAATGCCTTAAATTGTCATTCATGGAGATTTGGAATTGAAGTGTAGAGATTAAAGCCTTTTATCACTAGATGCAGACAAGACTTAACGAATAACAAACACAGAAATTAACTGAAATGTCAGAGCTACATATTTTTATCTTAGTTTCTCATGTCCACTGACTTTTCCCTACTTTGATTTTGCTGTATAGAATAAGCTGTTAGCCAGGTAAGATTCAATGGTATCTTCTGTATCACAATTTCTTTATGTAAAGTTTTAAAGCTGCTTTTAAATGTACCTCCTTGCCTTTAGAGTAACAGCTACCTTGTTGACCTCTTCTGCTGCACAAGGGTTTGAAGGTATATGTTAGTCTATATAATTTTTTTACACTTAATTTTCAGTTGCCCAGGTTTCCATTGAAACCTTTGTATGCAGGCTGCCAAAATCACCTAACGCCAGTCACGCCTTGGCAAAGGCCGCACACCCTGACTGGAGTTAATATTTTATATTACTGCATAAATTTTGGATCCAAGAACTCCCTATTTATTGTGCAACTTTTTCAAAGGGGTTATGAGGAGCCATCCTGCTGTCTGCCAGTGCATGAACTTGGTTCTCTGAACCAGGGGGATCTCTTGGAGAGCTCTGTATGGTAGTGAAGATTTCTTCCTTTAAATGTGACGAATTCCATGCAGAAAAACACCACAACGGAGCCATATTCGTTGTATTATGTCAAATGGGGGTAGGATTTCCTTTTCTGTGAAAGCACGTGCTTTTTGTTGACTTGCTCAAAACCATCTAAATGACATGCACTCTGTGTTATTCACTTTGTGTTTATCCAAAACTGGTGCCTGACCCTGAAGTGCTGTATTTGTCCTGGTTGTTATAAGGTTGTATGCTCATTGTGCATAAATGAGTAATTGTCCTTTGGAGGCCTGTGCTTTAGTTCAGTCTGTTAGGGCTGCTGAGCCAACAAGCCCAGAAAGAGCTGTACTTTGGCATCATCCCAAAAAGTTAGAGATCGTGAGCCAAAATCCCCAGGAAAGCTTTTCAGCTTTCCCGTCAGCCCGGTGTGCTGGAGTTCAGAGCTGCTGATCTCACCTGGAACAGGACAGCAGCAGGAAGGTGGGGGAGGGAGCAGCGCTTTCCAGGGAAGGAGTGTGCAGGCTCTACAAGTCTTTCAGCAGTGGGGGAAACTGTGCTGCTAGCAAGCAGGAAAACAAGTCATCTTTTGCCTTGAGTTTTCATCAGAAATATTTGTTCTCCTTTTGGCTTGTTCTGTTATGCATCTGAATTTCCTGGTTCTTTAAGGGGGAGAAGATATGTGAAGAAACCTCTGTGTGTAAGCAGAATAATTCTGTCATGTCTTACTCTCACTTTGGCACTCCAGATATTCTTCTAAGTGGGGAAAACTAATTTGGGAGTCACTAGCAGTTTTGCTGTTTTGCAAGGAAACATTAAAGATGGGAGGATTTGGCCCAATGGTAGCTGAAAGTGCTCAGGCTCTGCCAGGATTTAATTCCTTGTGAACTCTGACCTGGAATGAATACAAAATATATGCTACTGTTCCTCTATAATTTAACATCACTTTTTCCTGTGTGGGTTTTTCTCCCCTGCCATTCGTTTCTGTTAAACCTGGCTGAGTGGTTTACCCCTTATAACAAGTATCCCTGCAAGGAGAGACTCTCACCGTTTTTACAGGCCTCTTAAGACTCCACTAAAAGGTACTGGAGATTTGCCTTCTCTTGCGTTAGTAATGTTGCTGGTTTTGGATCCAAAGGCCTCCAGTTCAAATCCCCCCATTAGAGTTAGATGCCTCACAAAGTAAAAAGGCACTCCTTGGATTAAAAGAACTGACCGAATGCTGCTGTGTAGACCACTAATGTGCTACAAGGGTACTCCATTCTTTAGCAGGAATTGCAGTGTGCTGCTAGGGGACTTCTCAGGCACTGTTACTTAGAAATTACATGGTGCTACACCAGCTCTGGGACTTGAAGATTTGCATTCACTCTGCAGCTTCATTAAAAATTTTAACTGGGACATATTTAGACTACTCAAGCTGCTTCTATAGAGTTGATTATTTTGTCTTGTCCTTAGAAAACAGCTTATCCTTGTGAAAATAACATATAAATTATACTATTATATTTAGTGGTGCAAGTTTTGCTGTTTCTGTTAGTTTTCCTTTTGAAGCCATGGAATTTTTGACAAATAATGTCTTCTGAGTTAAAATCCACCGTAGAAAGAACATATTATGTTCCTTTTCCATTGTCTCAGTGAATTATATGAACCTCCATCATTAGCATTGTTAGTGCCTAGAGAATAAAGAAAAGGGAAAGGATGTTTCAGGGAGCAAGACACAAGATGCTTCAGACTTGTCCAGAACAAATATTAAATGTGCACCACTATTATATCTATAAAGTGTATATAGTAATATTTGCTCAGTTTTGGAGTACTGTTTATGTCTTAATTTATTGAAGAAATTTGATTATTTCCAAAGGAAACTTTTGTAGAAATACAAGTGTTATTCTCATGAGCACAGGTGTTTGGTGGCTTTCTAAAATCTGCTGCAAAATTATTCTCCTTATAGGAAGCTGTGGTCCAGAATCTATCATTTAGCTGTTCGTGCTGAACTGCAGAAAAAAAAATTGGGTAAATATTTCTTTTTGTAGCACCAAGGTGTCCAGAACAATCTGTCTAAGCATAGGCCATTTTCTCTCTGTTAGACTGGCACTGTTGAGCCTGAAATGTGAGGATTTCAGGCTATGTCATAATTAAGAGTTTATAATTGTTGCAGGAATACCTGCAATATACACATACATTAGTCATCATTTCATCATTCTCTCCTTAACTATAGGAATATTCAATGGTACAAGCTGTAGATGGTTAGATAGTTCTTGTAGAAGTACATGAAAGTAATGAAAGTGTCCAGGCAAGTCATGACAGCTTTCAATGGAATTAGATAACACAGGAGTAAGTAAACTTTATGCATTATTCCATTAACTTCATTTTACATTTGAAAAATCCAGTTTATCTAAAATTAAATGAAGCTGCCACAGGATTTTGAGTCCATGACGGTATTTGAGACTTAATTTCTCCTCTGAAAGGACTGTTCCTTTCAGTGGAATTCTGCAGGTGCTCTGTCTTTGTGAGATCCAGGATGTCTTAAATTTTGAGTTGTTTGTTACAGTCAGTTTTGTGCAAAGCCTATAGTCAGCAATCAGTCTATTAAATATTATGCCTCACTAGTTCATCCTTTTCAAGTTTCTTATTTATATGTTTAAACAAAAAAAGGAGAAGCCTAAATGCTGTTTGCTTTCTTTTATTGTTTTCTGGGAGCAGCAGAAAATTATTTTTACACTTGATAAAGCTCAGCCTTCATAAGTAAAGCAGTAAAGACCAAACTATGCACCAGAGCATAAGTCAGCTTAGGGTTAAACTTGTAATACCAAGTAGGTTTTTAGCAGCTTCTCTGAGAAAAAGAAACTGAGTTGTTTCCAAGGATTTTTGAACAAGCTTCTTGGGCTTCTTATATTGCCTTTGCATTTTTTTGTAATTCCATATGCTGGAAATCTAATTTGGAATTGTACAAATGCTCTGACTGAGTGAGATGTCTGGGGATTAAGTTGTGACATTAGCACTGCACTGGGAGCGGACAGCTTTCCTGATACCGCAGACTGTAATATTTGCTATCTTGTTTGAGGAATGGAGGAGCCATGGGAATTTTTTACTGTCTTACATTTGATTGAGGAGTGGGTATAGGGGTTTGGAGTTATGGGGTTTTTTTTTGTTTTTTTTCCTTCTTCTGTGTGTTTTTTTGTTTGTTTGATTTTTTTAATTCTCCATAGTATGTATCATGGACCAAGTAAGGTTTGAAAAACATTTGCTGTGGCTAAGAAATCACTAAAGATGTTTTTTCTTTTCTGCTTTGAAGCCACCTATTTCTCTTTCCCTAGTTGCTGGAATTGATTCACTTTTACCCTTTACTCTGTAGTTATGCACTGTAGGTGAGATTTCCAGTCACCGAAGACCTAACAACAATTCTCACCTGTTTGAGTTCTAATGTGATAATAACTGTGATTATTAAAAAGTATTAAAAACAAATAAACAGACAAAAAGCACCAAAAACTAATACAGCATTCACTTACTGACTGATTTTCTTGGCTATAGATTTTGGACAGCACTAAATTCTTTGCAAGAATCACACCTGTTGAGCCAATTTAAAACATGATTAAGAGATTAACATGATTTAAACCCCAACTAATTTCTGAATAAATACCTCTTGATTATTTTTGAGAAAATACTCCCTGCTTCTTTTCTTTTAGTATGTTTAGGTGTTGCTAATTTTTCTTCATGCATTTGCCAGAAGTCCATTCTGCATTTCTGGTGGCTGCCATAAGGTGGTGCCAGACCATCGGTATATACAGTATGAGACAATGGTTTGGGTTTGAACAGATCAAAAACCAAACGAGCTTTAAAATCTGATCTCAAACAATTTACAGTGCAAATAAATGAAGCAGCCAGAGCAAATAGTTACTTTGATGCCTTTTTTTTTTTTATAGTTAGCATAAAGGCAGGGTTTGTCTGATATATACTCCTTTTTCTGTGCCTGTTTGTGTGTGCATATAGTCATCACGTATGTTTGTGCATGAGTGTAAAGTTTGACCTGAAATGTGTTTTGGCCCTAAGGGTACTGATGTCTTGTTTTTGATCACATTGTACTAACGTGGCTTAATTAATAGCCCTCTTAGCCTCTCTGTTAATGTTCAGGCTTTTGTTGCCTGTGTGTGTATTTATTACAAACCTGCTAAATGTTAGAGCTGACGAGGCAAATGATAGATTTCCAACTTTTGAAAAACAGTATCTATTCTAATGCATGTTAAAGGAAGACTAATGTACTGCCTTAAACTAAGCTCACAATTGAGTGCTCAATGAGAGCAATGAAAAATTAATATTTTAAAGTCATGTTTTAAATATCCCGTCTATCTGGTTCAAAAATCTGTATTATATTAATTATACAGATGTACCAATTTATTCTTTGAGCTATCTTACTCAGTTTCTAAAGTATTTGGTTTATAATAACTGAGGGGGAAAAATTAGACCTGTGGTTAATGAGAGGGAGATAAAAGTGTTTGTTGAATACCACATTTGAATAGCTACTGTCTGTGAAAGATAAAATGATAATAGTTGGAAATGAAAAACAAAAGTATTATTGACAATGGATTATGTGGATCAGGACAGTCTAAAATGCTTGGTTTCACATTTGTGTTTATATTCACATTTAACAAAGTGGTTGAAGGTTTATGTTTATAAATACATATCTTTAGTGGGGGAAACATTAGCATTCACAATTCATTTGCTCTTGAACACCTTTTGTTAATATATGAAATGAAATACAGCATGTGGCCTGGCAACTGAACAAGCTAAAATTAAAAATTATTTAACTTACATGCATTTGTAGAGCTTTGTAGTTACATGGAGAAACACAGTAATTCTAACAAATTTGTCATGATTCTGTATTCTTTGCCACATAGCAGTAACTTTAAAACAAAACAGCAATGAAACCCCAAAAAACCCAAACCAAACCTCACACAAAACAGCAAAATATCCCCAAAACCTCACCCCACAATTCTTCTTTCTTTCTAATTTAAAAAATAAAGCTAACCTAAACTTAACCTATTGAGTTGAATAATTCGAAATTTGCATGAACAACTTTGGAGAATTGATGTAAATAACCAACAACAGCCTAACATGAATCTTTTGTGATTCAGACTTCTTACCATACTAATTTACTCCACAATGAATCCACTTGTGTCTAAGATGATGCTGTGAGTGACATTTTGAGGCTAAAAGCCTCTAAAATATTTGTAATAATTTAGATAGTGATTATCCTGTCTAGACCTCTTACTCTTTGCTAGACTTTCATTTAAATGTTGGACCTTTTCTTCTGATCATAAATCAGTGGCAAATGTGCAGATTTGGACTCTCTGAAGTTTTCAATGTTTTCTCAAAGCATTCCAAAACACTGAAATCCTGGAACGGCAAGGGGAAAAAAATTCAAGTCAAAGGTAAAGGCAAAAGTTATTTATGGAGCATTTTGTCTCTTATCCTAAAACTCAGAGTATTAGTGGCAGCAGTGATGAGCTTAGCTGCTTCTTGTGCCTAATGCTTGTTGTGAAGTCAAATTTGATTGACATTTCATCATAAATTTCTATTCCTCATAACAAATATATTTTCCTCTGTTTGTAAGAGCATTTCTAAGATGCTTCCTTAAAACAATGTAGCAGTCATTTGCAGCTTTTATGGCATCTAAATCTACACCGTTATGCTGGCTTGGTTCTACTGACATTTTAACATTGTTAATAATCACTGGCCATTTGTGTGTGCTGTGTAAAGGCATAATGTGCTGTTATATAAAACACTGTTATGAGTGCTCATTATCTTGTGAGGCAGCAGTTATAATGAAAATTAAACAATTGCAAACTTGCTTTGCCAAGTGTTTTTAAAATAAATTTAACCAGGCTGATTCACAGCTCCTACCTGATTCTGCGGGGTTATATATCAAAGCTGTTGGAGAGTTGCATGCATAAATTCCTTCATGCAGTCGTGAGAGCTGTGTGCAGTCCGCTCCTCCGTGCTCTGCTAAAACTGATCAGGAAATGCTTGTTTCACAGGCAGGATCCTGGCAGGGCATGAAATAAGTGTAAACCTTCGAAAGTAGTCTCTGTGGTATCGATAGCTAAATGGACTTAACAAATGACCTTTTACTCACAGTTAGCCACAGAAGTACTAGATCCACAATCGGTAAGCTACTCCTGCTGTTTTAAACTGTGTGGTTTAAAATTACCAAATTAGTTGCACTTCTCGAGCTGAGAAATGGTTGAGAATGTAAATGTGGGCTATTCAGTGTTTTGTTTATAGACCAAAAAGTTTTACTAAACACTATAGATAATAAACATATTTTTTCACAATTTCTTCAGTGTTTCTACATAAAATTACTTGAATGGGAAGTACTTTAATAGTAAAGTGAATGAATGATGAGATATCCATGGCTTCTCCATGGTGTTTGCATTTAAGCACAGTTGTTTTAGCTGAGGATCTGGACATTTGAAATTTACTTTTAAAGTTACTGTTGCTGAGCACCTTTCCAAAGCTGAGCTAACTAGGGCAGTTTGTGTAATTTCTGACATACTTCCCTTCTGTTACGCATGCAACCAGATTTGCCCTTATAGGACTTGTATTAAACTGCTTCTCTGTCTTTTATTTTAATGCAGCACTTAGAGGCAGATTGTTCCAGTACTATAGAAGTAAGGGAAGGCAAATTTCCATTTTCTTTCTTTTTTTTTTTTTTCCCCCACATGTTTAATTTTGAAAGCTACCATGGCATGAAACAATAATTCAGAGAGGCTCTGTTTCAAATTACCTTTCTTCATTAAAAAATAAAATAAAATAACCAGGAGGTCTAGCACATTATGTCACTAAGTCACACAGTAAGAGGGACCATCAAAGAATGGTGGGAATTATCACAGCAGCTTGCTCCTTGTTAGAAGCATTTACCTCATGACCCTTTCATTTGCCTACTGCCACTTTAGTTTAAGAGTGACAACACTGTATAGCACTCTGCACTTTCTGCCTCCCCCCCTCCTCGCCCTTTCCCTTAGCACCAGATGCCTTTGTAAAGCAGCCTGGTGAAGGAGTGAACAAAACCTTGTGGGATAAGTCTGACACTGGAAGTTAATGATTATCAGTCGAAACAAAACACTTGTTTACATGTTGTAGTCATTAGAGGTTCCAGTCAGTCATACCTCGGCTGGGATTCCTGCCAAATGTTTTGAGGGTTCTTTCACAAGCTGTGCAGTTTTGTAAATACAAAAGCGCTCTTATTAAGCCTTTTTAGTATTAGACTGTGCAATTAAGATTACGGGTAATTAGATTCCTTTCTTTGGAGTAGAATGGTCCAAGATACACACACAACTTTCTTAGCCACAGGATACCATCGTATCTCTATTTGGGTGTTCCATTACAGATCAATGACTGAGAGAAACTATTCTGTATTGTGCACATTTTTTCTTTATTAAAAATTGCGCTCAAAACTTTGGGCGCTATAGATTTTTCCTCACCTTATTTTCAGCACCTCCATCACAGCCATAAAACTTTCTTTTTTGATTAGCATGTCTCAATTTGCTGGAAACACTTTGCTTGCATGTCTTTTAGTATTGCTGGCTTTTCATTTCAGCCTTATTACAGCTAGGATTAAGGAGGTGATTTGGCTATGAAGGAATTTAGGAAAATTTCCAGTAAGCTAAGGATGACTTTAAGTTAACTGCAGGATAACAGAGTTGTAGAAATGAATGTTTCTTTTAACACCTGTGAATTAGTCCATACCTGAATAAATAAATGATCCCTTTGATATTTGAAGTTGGTATAAACCAGCTCAAATTTCACCACTTTCTTGTAAACACTTTAATCATGCAAAAATACATCTAATACAAATAATCATGTGAGCTGGTGAACCTGTTTCACGTACTCTTCTGCTAAGGGAGTATTCTCTGCATTGAGCATGATGGTAAATTATTTAAGGTTTGGGAGGCCATTTTTTTGTAACCGTGAATTGTAAGACAACTGAATCATCCATACATATTTTATCTCCATTTTTTTCTTTGCCAGGGAAGATATCCGTTTTAGTTGCTCCAGTGCAGGACTGCTCGCTTTGACATTTCCCGGTTGTCTGTAGTGCTAGGCAATAATTAAATATCAGGTGCATAAGCTGCTCTTTAATTTGACATGTGTGCTCCAGGCAATAAACACATGCAGTGCAACGTGGGAGTGTAATTGCTAAGGAATAAAATCTTGTACCAAGTGAGATCATTGTATCAGGTACTGTGTGACAGCTCATTTGATCATTATGCCCAGGCTAAAGAGGTTGCCTAATTAGTTTCCATTAAAACTCACCCTTTAATCAGGAATTATTCTTGCATAAAGAATGTCACTTGGTCCAGATGAATGAACAATGGTTCCCCCTTGAGATTCAACTATCTGTTACACTTGGGATGCCATATGTCTTTTCAAACAATTCAGTTTATACTCTGTGAGTTTGGATCTCTGAGCACTATGCAGTATTTGCATTTTCACGATACCAGCTAGTGTTCTGTGGGAAAACCACAATGGTATTCTGTATATACTTCATCAAGTCAGAGAAGCTATGTTCAAGCAGCAAGTGTGTTGTAAACACACAAATGACTAATGGGCCTCTCTTAACTAATGTATCTTAGTTGTTGTATATATTTCATTAGTGACATACATAGCATATATGCTATTACCTGGAGCTAGACTTTGGTTTCTCACTGAGAAACATCAAGGTTCATCTAAATTTAATATTTTGAAGGGAAATAATTCCCTAGCTTTTTTTCTTCTTGTGACAATAGCTTTGTTGGGTGAAGCTGATCACAGAAGTAGCTGTGCTTAATTTTTTTTTTTTCTCTCCCCTCAAAAATCTTTCAAGTTGAGTGCCTTCCCCCTGTTCCCACAGAGACGTGCAGTTTGGCAGATTACTAGGTTCATGCACATCACAGATGTGGAGCTTAGCTGTTGGGTATGTTTCAGTGTGAGCCATTTCTGCAAGTTCCAAGTTGTCCACCTGAGCCGACTCATCTGCCACGTGAGTGACTCAGCTGACAGAAACCTCTCTCCAGGAGAGGCTTCCCCCCGCAGCAGTACGGACTATGGTAGGCCAGGTGGTAAGAAAGAGGCTCTCAAGTCAAAGCTCAGCATTTGCAGTGGGTGGCTTCAGTCAACTGCTTTGATATATCTTCTTGTAAAGATAGAACCTGGTTGAATAATGTTTTCAAAATGCCATAGGCTGGACTGGCAGTTTGAAGTCTAGTGACAGGCAGAGATGTTAGGCACTCTTCCTTTCCCCAGAGGTGTTCTGGGGCAGTGACTAAACTTTCTTTCTGTAGCAGAAGGATGGGCTTTACAACACGTTCATGTCTGCATTGACTGTATCTGTGAGTGTGGTGTCCAGATTCTTTTAATCAAATGGTTTACGAGGCACCAAGATAAACAGGTCTCAAAAATACTTCCTCAGTTTTTGGTTGTTTTGGTTTTTTTTTTAGTTCAGACTATAGCAGACCCCTGTTGTGTTTGGAGGAACTTAAAAATGTTTGGTAAGCTTTGTGTTCTTGGAGGCAATGTCTTTGACAGAAACAACAGCAACGTAAGGTTTTGTGAAAGATTGCCTGCTCCAGGTTTATTCTTGGTAAGTCTGAATTCTCTAACATTCACACTTAAACCCAAGACATATGAGCTTTTACACTGCAAGTGTATTCAAGGCAACAGAAAGACACGAGTGCAAAGTGGAATTCAAATCCTTAATGCTTCTTGTTGCTGTTGCTTCAAGTACCTCCATTCTCCACATCCAATATACAATGTGTCATATCCACACTGAATGAAGCAGACAAGAAAGTGGCTAAAAGACATGATTAACATCTAGAATCTGAAGAGATGAGAAATGGGTTGGTGATCTAATCTGACTCTCGGAATAGCAGAGGCTTTTAATTTACTCTTTCTCCTACCTTGAGCTATGTGTTTAGGAAAATTAGTATTCAGTGTTATCTAAGAGCTGTCCACTTTTACCTAACCTTTGTGGCTGTGGTCAATCTCTGATCAGAGAAAGATGGAGAAAAAGGAATAAATGATTCTATGAGCACAGAAACTGAATTCTGATTTCCTCTGTCATCCTCTGGTTAATCCATACTATTTTGGCATTCTCACATATATTTTACATCCCCTTCTAATATTTTCAGCAAACATATTCTCTTTCATGTTCTCAATCCCATTCCTGATTTCTTTCTCTGTCCCCACCTTGTATTTTTCCAGGCTTTTGGAGAAATATGTTGCATCTGATTCAGTTGCAGACATCGATTGGTGTCAGTTGCTGTCTCTTGGCTATTAGCCAAAGAGGATTTGTTGCATCTTAGTTACTTCAAACCCAACAAATGCCTAG
Source organism: Xenops minutus (assembly GCA_035221455.1). Classification (NCBI taxonomy): domain Eukaryota; kingdom Metazoa; phylum Chordata; class Aves; order Passeriformes; family Furnariidae; genus Xenops; species Xenops minutus. Next base: position 12,118,094 of record JAWWEE010000158.1, read on the forward strand.
AGGGGCTCCACGGTGATGATTTATGCAAATATTTTAGTGAAGCTCCTAGATGGTATCCAGGCTTCTCTGGTGGTATGCAGTGATAAAGATCAATTATCACTAGAATTATCTGGCTATAATATCTTAATTTTTAAGGAGCTTATTGATAGCTCCAAAGCAAGAAGATATGTCTAGTAATAATGAATGAAGTGCCTTCTCCTTTTCTGCAGGCCTCTCTCTTGGAAGCCTGTGTGTTGAAGAACACACAGAGTCTGCACATTATTGATCTCAGAGCAATTTTTGGCAATAAAGACTAAAATAACTCTTAAATGAAAGCAATTGGAAATGTAGTAGCACAATGGGGAAATAAAAACACCGAATAAATAAGGGGTAAATTTAATAGCATTAATAATATTGGTACAAAGGGCAACCTACCCAAAAGATGAGTTTTATTTTGTCTTGAATCAAGTTAAGCTCTTTAGTTAGTTTTTGTGCTAAGCAGTGGCTTATATTCTTAAGTTTTCAATGTAATCACTTGTGTTTTCCCTACATGAATAAATGTTTTGATTATAACAATGAATTCTACATTTGCAGTTTAAAAAAAGGAGCAACTTAAAGAAGTTACACTTTAAAAAGTGTTACACTTTGAAAGAGTATTTTTGCAATCTTTATTCTCACATAGTGAGAGGGGACGCAAGAACATTGGAAATCCCTTAGATTGTGTGTTCAGTCCAGTAGCTCTATTATGTTCCTTCCCTCTTCTCAATTTTTCCTCTAAAAAAAAGAAAAAGAAAATTTAAAAAAAAAATCCAAGTGTTTCAAGCTTTCCTTCTGCAACTGTATTTTTGACTGCAATCATGATTTTGCCTGATTTTTAGTCCCACTTCTTTGGTCTGTGTTCTTTCTGCCTGATTCTTTCTCTGTATTCTTTTCAAAGTTAGACAGAACATATAAAATTTTTCCATAAGAGTGTATTCAATTGATTTATAATATTGAGACTATTATTTAGTTTTTGAACTTTCTGAAGATAACAAGATGTTTTTTTTTTTTTAAATGCAATGTCATAAATAAATCTGAGTTCATTCTAGACTTGACTCAGTTTTACTTAGAGGTTTATGAACTCAGCAAACTTGGCTCAAATACTGATGAAACGCTGCACTGAGATGCACCACGTTATGATTAAAATCTTGCTGTAGCCCTCCTCTAAGTATTAAGCATATCTAATTATTTTCAGTAGCAGGCTTAAACCAGAAATGACCTCAGAAAAATACTTCTGCTATTAAAAATATAGGCTAAAACCACTTTTGGGTGACCATTCAGGACTACTTTTACTTTCTTTGAGTCTTGGTGCCAAGATCTGAATTTTACATCTTTTCCACAAAACACATTTTCCTGTTGCAAATACATATGTTTATCTTTACATTATAAAGTGGGAACTATTTTTATTACTCTTGTTATTAATCCAAGTAATCTTTTGTGTTTCTATAAGAAATTCACTAGAGTGGAATCAAAACATTTTTCAGTATAGAATTAACCTTTCCCATATGCAAAAAGTAAACTAAATTGTATTCAATGTAAATAGAGTAAAAACCATCATCATTACTCTGTGTAATATCCTGATACTTTACAGCCCTTTTGGACCTGAACATATCAGCCATACTTCAGAAGCCTTCATAAACTTATATAAATGTTTTCTTTTGCAATGATTTTTCAAAGTTTCCAGTAACAATCATTTATTAGTCCCCTGTGAGTTGTAATGCATGGATTGAATATTATCAAGGAAAATAAACTGTTTTTGTTTTATTTCTCTGAAGTGCTCTCTGAAAGAATTTTATTCAAAATGTACACATTGGATCATATTCTGCCCCCAGCTATGGTATCTGATAAAATGCCATTGACTTTATTACTGTCCACTTTGACTCCGGCGTATTTCCATGTATTCAGGCTGCCAGTGTAACTAAGGAGGGAAAACTTAACCTGCAGCATATTTTGCTTCAGAAAGAGATGCATTATTTATCCTCAGCGAGGCAAGTACAGTAATTCACACATTATGCACAATAAGACTGAACGAGCACTAAAATCCCATTGTAAAATCCCCTCTTGCAGAGCTTCCCAATAAGGTACTTCCCAGGGCAGTCAGCTGCAAGCTCTTGCACGTGGGGAATTGTGCTCAACTTTAGCTTGTGGCTTCTCAGGGGAGTGGAACAAAAACTACTGTGCAGATCAAGGACCAGGGTGAGTCCTGGGCAAGAACACTGAGGTGCTGGACTCACTGATTCTGTATGGAGGGAAAGGAAGAGGGCAGCAAATGGTCTTGCTGCAGTAAAGAGAGGACCATGTACCGTAACCCACCTCCGTATCGCTGCTGTGGCCTTTGTAGAACAGAAATGTTCAGGGACAACAGCCATTGTTGACATGAAAGCTGCCTGCCAGCTTAGGAAATAACCAAAATTATTTATACCTAGATCTGCCCATAATTGCCCACCACCTTTAAGAAATCTTGGGGGATTAAAAAAAAAATAAAAAAAATATGGGTCAGTGTATTTAGTTAATGCTTCCCAGCCTTTCTCTCCAACCATGAAGTTTTGTGCTTTTATTACTTTGGAAATTACTGCTGTTTTAAAAATATGCCATTCTGGAGGAAATAGTAAATATACAGAAATTCAAAATAACAGTGTTAGAACTGGGACCAATCAACATTTGCTTTTTGAATTATACAGAACTTAGAGCAGGAAAAATAGGCAGATCATCCTTACACATCAGAGTAGTGCAACTAGAATTATACTGAAAAATCTCACTTTTACAAGATTATGATGTATTAACTTTTGAATGTGCTCTAAAAGTATAGAATTTTTATACATGCTATTCCTTTATTTTTCAAATATTGTTCTCCAACTTTTTTAAAAGCCAACTTTTTAAAAAGCTACCTTTCAGGGGAGCTTACATCTTAAGTTCAAAGAACAGTATGCATTTACAGATGACTAAATTTTGAAAGCTTTTGCTGCTCATTCTTTCACATAGAACATTGAACACATAATATTCACAGCCCTCATGATAATAGGTTTGTTGGGACATGGAAGGCATCTCTCTTTCTTGTTCCAGCCGAGTTAATATGTCTAGTTTCACCACTCGAGAAATAAAGTTGGTATCTACAACCTCTTGTTAAAAAGTTATCTAGATCTCTGTGATCTGTCAAGAGTGGTTATGAAGGGGTCTCTTTCAAGGTTTGAAGAAAAAGAATTTTTATTCATGTCTTAAACTTAATTTAAAACTAAGTATTATATGTTACACTTATTTTTTTATCTTTTTTTTCTGTATTTGATATAGATACCAACTGCTAAAATAGGACAGATGTGCATGTAAAGTTGGATTGAGAAGTGAAGCAGAAGCACACAGATTTCACAAAGGGGACATGGAAGTTCTCTAGTGCTTTTCCTTACAGGAAAAAAGGCACTAGTGTGGGTCTCAGAAAGTGGAGTATAAGCTTTTGATGGCAAATGACTGGAAACATATTTTTCAGTTGTCCCAAAACACTGCAATAACTAATATCTGGAGGGAAAAAAAGGAAGGATCAATACATGCAAGTACTTTGGTTATTTAAGCATTTGGTAAAGTGGTATGGTTCTCTTAAGTCACAAGAAGACACTACCATTATTTTACTTGAAAAATAACATAAATAGGATTTTATATCTATTTATGTATGCTTAAAGAAAAACACGAATTTATGCACATCACAATTTTCATGCTTGCTTTTGTTGTCAAATCTTAAGAACTTGTTTGACATGCATGCAGTTTGCACTTTATAGCTGCAGACTACTTGGCTGGAAAGTTGAACCAAGAATAGTATCGAGGCTGACTACAGTCACAGTGCAAGAAAGAATTGCGTGGGTAGCAAAATGGCCTTACTGCCACTCTGTTGCTGGCACGCAGCCCCGGAAGGCTCCGGCAAGCTGATGTTGTTGGAGAAGTTAAGAACATGCTGTGCTCCATGGTTATTGCTGGCAGGTGGCAGCTGCACCCACTCCTGGCAGCAGATCTGGCACAGGGATAGGCTCTCCCCTGGGATCTCCAAAGCTTCTGGTCTCTTGTCATTGCTCCCCTGCCTTGACAGTAGTAGCTTAGTCCCTTCTTCTCAGTTTGGCAAATCTATGTCTGTCTACTTGAAAGAATTCCAAATTGCATATGCAATGTAATGTTTAAAGATTTTATTAGGTTTTACTGAGATATGGATTGCCTGGGTGAGCTCTAAGGTGTGTAAGAAACTGGCTGCACGAGGAGGCTGAAAGGATTACTGGTTCAGGGTCCAGCTAGTGTCTTTCTTCATGAGTTAATACTCGGGTCAAGGTGGTTTAATATCTTTTTTACTGAGCTGGACATGAGATGGAGTGTACTTGCACTCAGTTCACAGGTGACACTATTGATTAGAAAGCAAGTCTAGCAATCCAGAGCTACCTTGACTTGCTGGAGGACTGGGGTGACAGGAATCTCATGAAGTTCAACATAGACCGAATACAAAGTCCTGCACCTGGGATTGCAGACTGACAAGGATGCGCTTCTGTGGGAAAGCACTTGGGGCCTTGGCAAATCCAGTCAGAGTCACTTGTGTGTACTTGTGTCAAGAAAGGTCAGCAACCTACTGCTGTACTGGCAAGAGAGCAGACAGCAGGCTGAGGGAGGTGAGTGTTCCCCTCTGGAGAAGGGGAGATGGTACTTTAAGTGCTGTCTCCAGCATGGAGCTTGCTGGTAGACTGTGGCAGAGAGGCATGTCCAGCAGATGTCTGCCAAAATCACTGTGGAGGCTGAAGCACAAGAGGTACAATGAGTGCTTTGAGAGTTCCTTCAATCTGGGGAACAGAAGGTGAGTCATACTGCCATCTTCAACAGTTTAGTAAGTTATGAAGAAGGTAGCAGACTCTTTTTTTATTGTGCCCAGCAAAATGAAAAGGAGCGATGGACAAAAGTTACAACATACAAAGTACTTTTTTGATATCAAGGAAGTTTCTGATATCACTGAAGTTGCTTCAACATTGGTGCAGGAGCCCAGAGAGGCTGTGAAATCTCTGTGGAGGTAATCAGAATGCAACTGAACAAAGGCCCTGAGAAACCTGACGTAACTTTTGAAGTTGTCTCTAACCTTGTCTTTGGCTCTGAATTTAGTGGGGTGTTTAGACCACAGGTCTTTCAGGTCTTCCAAATTAAATTACTCTGTGCTTCTGTTGTATATCCATTTTCATATTACTGTATGACTGCCTGCTAATACCAGTCTCTACAAATGGCAAATGATAAAATAAGTTGCAAATTTTAAAAAAGCACATCTGATCTGAAAATTAATGCATTGTTTTACATAGTGATGTAAGACACACAGTATAAAGGGCCCCTGATGAATTAATTTTTGCTATAGATATTTTGTTTTGAGCAGTTTGAACTGTTTTGTTGGATACTCAGTTGCAGAAAAATCTTTTTCTCACACTATTTTTTCTGTGGTGTAATTAACTGTTTACTGGATGTTATGGTCACTACAATGTTCTCATCCTAGGCTCCTGTCAGTGACTCCTAGTTCTTACTTGGATACTAGTGATTGTCTGAATTCTCTAATTTTGATTAGTCTTGCCCAAAGACCAGTCCCTAACCTCTTCTGAAAAAGCATGCTGAATAATTTATTTTCCTTCCTTTTCTGTGTGAGAATGCTCATGTACCCTCAATTTCTGTCAAGAAACCTTTTAAAAAAAATTTTAAAAAAGTTTTGCTTTTCTTGTAGCTGGTTGTTTAGCCTGTCACTTCAGAGTTGTGCTCTTGTAGGCAAAGCTAGGTGAATGTATGTATTAGGCCCTCGCTTCCAAAAACTGGAACCATGTGCTTCTGGTCAGGAAGGCAGCACTTTGTCAAGAAAACTGCAAATTGAAATATATATTGTTGTGAATGTCTTTGATTAGAGCAGCACTCTGAAAACATGTCCCTGAAAGAGAGAGAGAAATGGAGAGAGCAGTTAAGGATAAGTGTGGGGCGATAGGAAGTGGTCAGAGTTAATTTAGAGAGCTCACAATATGCATGAAAAGACATGAAGACTTTATTGATATTATTGCAATTATCCATCCATACTAACATCAGGTTTGAATGCAAGGATTTTTTTCAATGTTGCATGAGTGTTATACTTTAAACATGTAATACAAAAACTACTGCTATAAAAAGTCACACTTCTTTGGTGCTAGAAGTATAGTAATTTAAGTCATGTCTTTACAAATTGTAACTCTCATCGCAAGCCAAACCCTGTTTTAAGGTACTGTTATATGAGTTATTTAAATTCAAGTTGATGTACTTCAGTTTTAATCACGTTGACTGGTCAGAAACCTTTATAACTTAGCTACCATTAATACGAAATAAGATTTTTGCTCAAAACCTTATTTATAGCGGTTCCATTGAGCACTTTGCATTAGGCACTACATAAAGAAAAGGGTGTAAATCACATACTGAGAATTCACCCCCCCAAAAATGGAAAAAACAGCTTAGAAATGGCCTAATTGTGACATAGGCCATAAGTATTAGTTCATTAAGTATGGGGCTTTCAGAAGGTATTGTACTTGAAGGCAGACCATTAACTTTTGGATGGGGCAGGGCAGCATGTCTTCTTCTAATGTCTAAGAGAGGCTGAAAGTAATCGTGTCCTTTCTCTTCCTTACATTGTCTAGATTAAGGTAGTAGCAAGGAAGTTAAATTTTCCAAAGCCTTCTCCCATGAACACTTTCTTCTCATCTCCATCTTTGTTTTTTATCCCTTCACACAGAGCTCTGCAATTTCTTTGCCTTCTTTCTGTGTTTAGAGAAATGAAAGCAAACAATAGCAATGAAGGGAAGAAGAGATACTCTTCCCGATGGTCTACTCTGAATCCTGAGATCTGCTGTCAGGACAGCTTTCCACTGCATAGTGCTCTGTTGATGTCTGAGCCTGGCCTGGTGAGGGTTGGCAGGCTGACCCTGTGCATGTGGGTTTTGCCCCATTTGGTAGTTAGACAGTGCGGGAATGAAGAATCAGAGAAGCTACCACACCTCAGTGGCTCTTCACTGTGGGAAGGCACTATTAAAATGGTTAAGTAGAACTTATGCAGAGACCATGTCACTCCCCAAGGCTGCGAGAGTCAAAAATCAGAATAGTTGCAAAGCAAGGTCATTGGAGGAACTGATTGCAGAGCTGGAAATGGGCCCCGGGATCTGTAACTTTCTTTGTGTTTTTCTTTTGCTAAGAAATTCTGTTAGGAAGCTTATTAGAAAAAAAGAAGCCTTCAAATCTCATCAATGACAATAGCTGGCAGCTACAGAGAAACTTAAATTTTAGTATTTCAGGAATCATGCAAATAGCTGTTTCAGTGAATGAAGAGGGAATTAGTTCAGGTTTTTACAAAGCACCTCCTGAAGTGAAGATCACTAATGAGTCATTTGGAATTGTTGTCAGATCATTGGCCAGACAGGAATTTGCAGTCAGGCATTGATACTGCTGCTGTTAACAGCAACCTAATTAGTAAGAGTAGTTCTGGGCTTTATGTATGTCATCCCTCTATAGGAAGAAGTTTTCTGGAATTATGAGGTGCATACTTATTATTGTCAAACAGTTCATATGTCTTTATACTAAAAATATTTTTTGCTTTTTCAAAAATTGATTGAAAAGAAATATTTTTTGTTTCCCTCTGTATCTCTGTTATAACTGACAGAGAAACTGTGTCACTCCTTTTTCTGGAGCTACGAGTCAGATTCCAGCTAATAAGAGAGAGACCTAAACTGCAAGGGAATGAACATGCTGAAATTATAACAGTCTCATGGAATTACAGTTTTCAATTATTCTTTTTATAAAAAGAAAATAAACATTGCTACCTACCGCTTAAAATATCTTTGTTACTGACTGCTGCTCTTATGTAATAAAAAAAGCTGTTTATAAACAGTTTGAAATGCTTTTCAGTCGACTTCTAGTGGCAGTCAAAAGCACAGTTTGCAGATATTTATAAGCAAGTTCAGAGAATAGTTGAACAGCATTCAAAATATTCAGCTAAGACATGTAACTTTAATGTTCAGCAAGTTAATTTTTCTTGACTGAATAACAATGGGCCTCTTGGCCAGCAACGAGTGCTGACTTTGATAGGTGGTGTGTATATGTGCCTGACATCAAACCTGGCCCAAGAAACCTGAGGTGGTTAACTTGCCATTTAGAAAGACAAACAGTCTATTCAATTTAGACTAGAATAATAGTAATTTAACATACTTGAGCCAAAGTAATTACTTTTTGCTGTTTCCACAGCATGAAATTACAGTGTACAATAATTTTGAAATATTGAGTCTTTCAGGCATCTGATGTTAGCAGGGTTTCTTGAATACATTGTGCTGGAACAAAGTGAAGTTTTTTAAATTCTGATGAAGAGTAATTCAACTTCTTTTTAAAGACAGTATCTACCATGTTGTTTGAGACTGTCTAGCATCTGCAGAGAAGTTTTCACTGAAATTCCTCATAGATGCACCTCAGGTGTCATCAATTTTTGTTTATGTTTTACAAATTTCTAATATATAAAACATGCATGTCCCTGAAAAAGACTTTCTTTTCTGTTTTTTCTTTGAGTTTTCTCTTGTTTCTGTATCTTATTGAAAGAAATCAGTTTTGCATGGAGAACACCATTAATAATGAAATGCAGTCTGTGAGCTTTTTAAAAGTCTATTTCTTCCTTATAAATAAATGGTAATTTGTTTTAAAGCATCATTGCACACAGTGTTCAGCTGGCTCTCATGCATTCGATTATTTTAAATAAATGTACCATAAATGGAACAAGTTCTTTCTAATTTGCAAATGATATGCAACATTTTTCAAAAAAAAAAAAAAAAGGAGAGAAAAAAGAAAAACTGTAAAATTTGTTCTTAACTACATCTCATTAATGTGAAGCTGTTCAATGACCTGTAAAGATTAAAGAATTAGTGAATTGGTAAAATTATCAGAATGAAAAATCTGTATAATTTTGATTTCAATTTAAAAATCTGCTAAACAGTCTGGGGGCTTTAGAAAAGTATATTACTTTTTAATATCGGTTCCACAAATGTCCTAGTATCAGTGTTACAAATGGATTGAAATAAAGGCAACAAATAGTATGTTTAAATGTATAGTGTTACACATTCTGTTAAAGCTGTTTTTTTTCTTTTCATTAAAACAACTGAAGACATTTAATTAAGTGACCACTCTGCTAAGTGGAGCAAAAATTAATATACATAAATGAATTTATGTGTGGGCAATGATGCATAATTAAAAATATGCTTCAAATAAGGAGCTGAGCAGAAAGAAAACAGTTTAACAAGAATCTTCAAGACTATTGCCTCCTGAATTTTTAAAGTCAGACATGCAAAGGATTTACTTATTGGCAGCATTTCAACTAAAATACATGACCAAAAGGTCTTTAAAGTACTGGAGCTGTAGTATCATGGGACAATGATTTCCTGAAAGCTAGTCTTGACCAGAAAAATCATCTTAGTGTCTTGTAATTATTGTGTCTTACTCAGCTTGATAAAAATGCTACCTGTAGGTATATCTTGTCTTTGACAGACTTTTATTCAAAACTTACTGAAGTTCTCCTTATGGCAAGATATGTCCAAATTGAAGTGATAGGAAACATTTATATGCAAACTAAAAGATGATGTGGAATATAAATTAAATGTGCAGACTATTCCCTTTGACACATGTTGATTTTATTGATCATGCTATCTTATTTTAGGATACCTACTTGGGATAGGAGTTTGCCTTTATATTGCTTAGTAGTTAGAAGAAGTTGGAAAAAAAAGGAGTGAATTTCCTTCCTTCGGTCCTTGAGTGTTTCATGGCAATCTATATAGTTATCCTTTGTGGGGGATAAATTGTTGGGGTGTTTTTTATGCTGCAGTAGTCATAAGACAGGCTTTGAACAACCATCATTCCATTCAGCTGGAATTTCAGGCAGATTCTCCAGGTTTTCCCTGTCTATGGAGCAAACGGTGAGTGTAAAGCTTTTTTATGTTGTCAACCTTGCACTGCTGGTTGCACACTGGAAAATCAGGCCTGATTTGAGTATTCTAACAAATACAGGAGAGAAGTGGATTCAAATTTGTGTTTAGGATCACTTTCCTAATACTTGTGAGCGTTGCCTTAAGAAAGCCCCATGCTTTTTGTGTTACAGATTTCTGACGTTTCATTCTATAGGTTACAGCTGATTCCAGCCATGTTTACTTTTCTTGAAGAGAAACAAAGCCGGAGGAAAACTGCAGCATCCGCCTTCACATCTCTTGTGTCGAGGTAATGTTGCAAAGTGAAGGAGAGAGGAGAGCAGCACAGAAAACCCTCCATGCATGGCTTGCCTTTCCCATTCCAAGAAACCAGCAGCTGCTGTTCTGGTGATGTTCAGGTTCAGCTGAACTCCCACCCCGCTGAAAAAAATAAACTCCTTGATCCCCCATAGTACTTTATTGGCAAGTTTAGTTCAGTAATGAAAGGGAACTTTGGGGAGTACAAAAGTTAGAGTCCCTAAGGCCACGTATAAAGAACAGAAAAGCAACAGTTCTTTACTATTTTTTACTAATAAACACATGTAACAGTAACTGCCATTACTTAATTACAGAAAAGCAGTTTTAAACAACTGGCTTAACACTGTATTAACACAACATAAAAACAACCACACCAGGAGTATCACTCGTCATTATTGGATATGGTCCTATTGAAGCCAATAGCATGAAATTAATTGGTGCAGGGTTTGGCCCCTTAGGCCCCTGTCCATCTAGGAATTCATTGCCTCATGCTCAGGTTTTCCATTGCCTTACAGTGCAAACAGTCTTCTTTTCATGAACCTTCAGAGTGTTTCTATTTCTAAATAGATATATGTAGTTTTTCTTCATGATACGTATGGAGTAAGAGCTGAATTTCTTTAACTGAGGTGTTTGTCTCCTTTACACACTGATTAACATTGAGAGTGGGTAATAATGGAACAACCTCTGCCTTCAATGTGTAGAGCTGTTCCCAGAGGGCAGATTAGATCTCATCGCTTGGATTTTCAGATACACTTAATCAGAGCCCTGTAACTGCTGAAAGCTGTACCTTTTCTGTGCAGTTCTATGTACTTCCAGGTTGCTTTAGTTTCTCTGTACTTGTGATATTTTTCTGTTTTGCTCTTATACTGGCTCAGTTCTGGAAGCATGCTGTTCCTTCCATGAATGTCTCTACCAAGGTACTTGGTTCCTGTGAGAGTAATGGAGGTGAACGGAGCAGATGAGCAGAGATGACCTCTCTGTTTCATCACTGTAATTTTTGCTATTAAGAACAGTGAAATGAGGAGTCTACAAAAACACCCAAACAAACAAACAAAAAAACCCAAAACACCAAAAAAAAACCAAAACAACCCCACAAAAAAACAAACAAACAAAAAAAACCCTAAAAAACCAAACCAAACCAAAAAAAAACCCCAAACCACAAACCCAAGGCAAAGCTTAAAAAGCATTCTTTTCCAATAGTAGATGTTGCTTTTAGGGTTATATGTGATACAGGGGTGAAGAAGAAGAACGGTTGGTAATAAGTGGCAGAAGGAGAGAGATGCTTTGAGGTAATATAAAACTTGAGTAGCAAGCTATTTGTTGAGTGTAAGGCATTTCCATCATTAAGAGATTAAAATAATAACAAATTTTCCCTGCTGGCTGTCAAAAGCTCATATATCTTGCCCTGGTAAAAATGGCTGTATAATCTCTCATTATGTAATGTTGTTAGCATTCTTCTGGTTTTGTTTCCTTTCAGAATGTTTTGATACAACGCTGCATGAAGGACTTTTCTTATTACTGTAAATTTTGTAAGTATTGTGAAGGGACCTACTACATGAAGTAATGATTTTTTAAAAAAAGTGCATTCATACTAAAGGCAAAAAGGTACTTGTGAGTGAAGTCAGTTCAGGATATGAGGAGGTAGAGAAAACCGAAGTGCCACAAGGATTCGTTTTAGGACTAATTCAATTTACTTTATACCTTAATGGTCAAGAGGAAAAAAACATTTGACAAAACATTTAAGATGCCAAAGATACAGAGATACAAAGGGTAGTCAAAATAAAGAAGGCAATTTAATTAAGAATGATTTGGTTAAATTAATTTCTGTTTATGTAGCTATATATCTGAATATTGAGCTGTAGAGACAAATATTGAACTAGAGACAAATATAATTAAAAACATGTAGTACTCAGAAGTAATAGCATTGTGTTGTGTTTTAAGGATAGAAAATACTGTGGATGAGAAGTATTTGGGAACATGTTAAATATTTCTAGCAGCATAATACTTTGAAACAGGAAACTTGCCCCCTGGTGCTTTTTGTGCTGCTTGATTTACAGATGAAAATTGTCTCTCTCCAGGTGTGAGCACTTCCTATTTACTTGTTTTGTGATAGCAGCTTGAACCTGCATATTGCCATTCTCCTTAAGACTGTACAAAAGAGGGAGTCTAAGGATCACAAGAGCTAAACTATTTGGGTTTGACTTTTTTTTCATAATTCTAGAAAATCATTGTTCTATTTTCTAATGTATTTAGAAGATTCCAGACTTGTGCTCATCTTCCCTGACCATACTTGCAAATTTCGCCTTGCTTTTTACAGAGGGACGGAAAACAACTAAGGCTGTGTTATATACAGTGTTTCTGTCAGTCTAGTTGGGGCACGTGGAATTCTGGACTCAGTTATTGATGAGGAATATCAGCTTCTGAAATTCAACTCATGATCCTCTTTCTTCTTGAGTAAGGTTGTTGTTAGCAAACGGTCTCTGAGTCCCTCTCACAGGCAATACCCCTACATACAGAGGGTCAGATTCTTTTCTGACATAACACTAAAGATTTTATCCACTGACTAAATGGTGTGGTTCTGCTCTCCCAAAATGTTCATTTTAAAACAGTCCAGTTAGAAAGGCAGGTAAGAATGAATGGGGTTATAAATACCAGTCTTGGGAGTACCACCTCATGACACCCACTTTCAGATGAGATACCAGAGGTTCTGTGCTCCTCTCAAATTGTGCTGAGGGGTTTTTGTCAATGGGGAAGGGAGAAACCACTGGCAGCTCTCCAGGTTATTGAAAGATCACTGCAATCACTAGATCAGCTGGTGTCCAGCTGTGGGAGTGAGCTGACACAGCCAACATGGCTTCTGTTTAACTCCACTTTGCTCTTGCAGGGAAGTCTGGTCAGAGGGGAACCTTGACAGCATCTGAAGTACTTGTGGTCACCATCTGACTCGTGCAACAAATTTCTTTACTGTGTAAAGCAGGTTCTTAGGAGAGTGGGAAGGACAAAGGTCAGAAAATGTTTCTTGATCTGGGTATTCAGCTGCATGTTTCAGTTCAGATATCAGCTATGCATTGGCTTTAACCACATCAAGTCAGTTGCTTTAGTTACCCTGGAAATGATTGCCCAAGTCCATTGAAAAAGGCAGTCTGATCTTTTTGTACAATGTTATGTATGTGGATCTCCAGGGAAACCTCTTATGACAATGTTAATGTTAAATAGGGCTATCTTTTTTTTTTTTTTTTTTTTTTTTTTGGGGGGGGGCGTGGATAATTCCTTACTTGGTGACATGACTTCTCTGGAGATTAAGCCGCTTTACGTGGTTTCAGGGTATCTGCCAGTTTCCAGTCCTTTTTGTTACCATTACTAGACGAACAGATAGAATTTGTGCAGATACCACTCTATACTGGCTTTGCACACTGTCCTTTTGGATTTAAGTTTTGCTCTTACTTTCTGCAAGTAAAGTATTATAAAAGACTGAAAAAAATAGAGTGTTGATTATTTTTGATCTTGGAATTTCATTGATATTCCCCAGAAATTTTTCTGGCCTGACATTTGGCAGGGAGAGAAAAGGGAATTTGTATTTCCCCAGAAAGATCAAATTCTGTGAAGAGAAATAGTTGGAATCTCTATGAGAAATAATTTGGAAAATCATTCCCTCCTTGCGTAATACAACTCCACTTAAGCTGTCTTTCAAGATGAGAGTTGCTGCAGGAAGGTAAGCTTTTCTTCTATCATAGATTTGCCATTGTATTACTTGGTTCAAATGTTCACATCAGATTTCATTAATGAATATTTAGAGATCCAAAATCTGTAAGTCAGTTTATATTGGAAATTCAGTCTCAGTCTTCCAAAGCTGGTGAAGAGGAACTCCCTTAATGATGAGAAATATCTGTGAATTTTAGATTTACAAGCTAATTTTGTATATTTGCCATAAATCTCCATTTAAACAAAGCATCTAGTGGACATTGAAGTTTGATTGCTGGCCTTATGAATACTGTCTCTTCACTCCTCCCCTTCCCACACACATTTCAACCCTGCCTTTGGTAATGTGACTGCTCCCAAAGGTGAAAAGTAAAAAAAAAAAAAAAGAAGGTAGTGATATTCCAAACTGTATAAAACAAAATGGATATTGTATGCAAAAGGTGGATCGTCCTCTTTCCTCTTTCTTCCTCACAGACAGAAAATTTCCCTTTCTACTCTTCAGTCTTTCACTTGCATGAAAAGTGCTCGCCTATTACTGACGTTAAAGTAGTTTATGTAATCCCAAAATAATAAAAATTTTAGCTAATGGACCCACATAATGTGTTTGGTGTGAACATATTAGGTGTGAGGATTTGGTTTAGTTCTGTACCACAGAAGGAGGAAATTGTTTTGGGGAATTCAGAACCAACAGGAAAAAAAGTCACTTTTGATTTCAGCTCTTGCTTTGCTTCAGCTCTGTCTGTTCCCCTTGTAGTCACTTCCTCTGCAAGGGTGGAAATATGAGTGAGATCACGACCAATGCCAAACAGAAATTTTTAATTTGCTAATATTTTCCTGCAATGCCTCATCGTTTCTATTTCTTCATAACACCCCTACTGTGGGAAATAAGGTCACACAACACAGTAGTACTTATTTCACAATACCTCCTGATGAGGAACATTTTACTATTCTCACATCTCTACCCCTTTTTCTCCGCCTCTCCCTGCCCTCCTCCCTCCTACTCGGCCCCTGCTAATAGCTGGTCTAAATTTCCCAGATTAATCCGATGTGCGAGAAACAGTGATACAAACTTGTAAATTAAATATACACAAAAGCAGAAAGGCTACAGAATGGAAGATACACGTCCTGCTTGACTTGCTCTGGGACAGACAGACTTATAAACAGATACACAGCTTTGCCCATAGCCACTGTATTCCACAAACCCTTTGAAATATTTTGGTTTCATGTCTGTGATAATTAAAGAGCAATGACCTTCTCATTAGCGCCAAGAGGGCTGATGATGATTGTTCCCCATTTTTCTTAATGGATGCAAGCTACACGCATGATCTTAGAATATCAAAGCAATTCTCCAAGATATTTATTAGAGTCAAAATTATGAAAACACATAGCAAACCTTTAGTTTGAATTACAAGTGTTAATATATGCAGAACCAAATGAATAGCTCATCTTTCTTCCTCTCTTGTATCTTAAATTTTTCATTACAAATTTCCAGGGCTTCAAAGTAGTATCTCACAGTCGGTCCCCTTTTTTCTCTCTTGCATGACAAAGAGCTGTCAAAAATTGTTCCTGTGTTTGTTAGTATTTTTCTCTTTTTTCTCTCATCTAAATGTCAAACAACTTAGCTTAAATAAAGCACAGCATTCTTCATCTGGTGCTTCTCAAAAGAAAAACAACACCACAGAAGGCGTCTAAAAAGGCCCTAATTAATGTTTCTCATTGATTTTGTTTTAGTGTGATGTATTTTATGAAAAAAATATGAATCCAGAAGGCACTCTCATTAAAATCATTAGTGGCTCAATGTTAGCTGAAAACAGCTCATTCTTTGGTGCACTGTAGTGCTTAAAAGCACGTTCACACACACAGTTCCTTATTTAACATCACAAGCTAGTGTTAGATGAAAACTAGCATTAGTTTTGTCAGGTACCATTGAACTATGATGAGCACAATGTACAAAAGCTGTATCAAGGTGAATAATAAGAATGTACTGTCACTGGAGCTTGCATATCTCTCTAAGACCTCTTTTGTGCTCAAGAAGGAAGCTTTCTGTAATTGATTTCTCTGTTATCCATTTGGAAAACAGTAACAGCCAAAAGAAAAATGAAATAATAATCTGGGGGCCTGTTACAGTAGTAAGACCTAGAGCTGTTCTGGTTTTTAGGCAAATTCCTGGAAGCTGATTGCCAAGATGCACAGAGATGTGTTGCTATTTGTAGAGCAATGTTCACGGTTTTGCTGTGGTGCAGCCACACAGTGACTGTAGCCATGTGCCCTTTCCAGCTGTACTGAAACACTCTCCAGTGGTAGTCAAAACTAAAAGAAATTACATATGTACCTTCCAGAGGACCAAAAAAGGGGAAAAAAAAATTGAAAGAATTAAATGTTTTCACAGTTTTAAAAAGAACCCTAAAACAACTTTTTTTTTTATTATTATTTTTATTTTTTCTTAATTCTAATCTTCTGCAATCATTATTATCTTTACAGGGCAAAGTGGGCTTTCCAGAGCAAATACGGGTAAGTACCTTCTAAAGCACTGTATGATGGGAAACCATTTACAGGTCAATACTGCTGTGTACTGAAATGTGACTTTTGCAAACAGAATTACTGCCAATGTAAGAAAGCAAGTTTAATGATTTAAATCTGTTGTATTCAAGTAAAGCTGACCACCTTCACAAATCATGTGCTGTTTATCTGAGAATATTCCAGTAAGTTGGACAAATTCTGTGGTGTTTCAGTAGAATAATGCAGTAGAATAGGTTTAGAAGTGAGAACTGTTGCTATTGCCATGCTCTGACACAAGACATTAGAAATTGACTTGGGGTTTTTCAGATTTAGGATGTAGAGAGCTACAAGTTAAGCAGAAACACATTTTGGCATCAAACATATGCATCTCATTTTAAAAAATAATGAAACAGTAAGTAATGTTATTTTTTCTACTGTCTCCTTTGGATTTTTATAAGAATCATTATGAGCTGCAATAGTGCAGCTTGTAATAATATTTTTGTGTTATGGAACCATACTGACAAACAGGACTAGTGAGAAGTGGTGTATAAGGGGAATAGAAATTTCTGGATTAACAGTATAGCTGTTTCAGCTGTTTAAGCTTTGTAACATGTAGTGCAATGACTGAATTTTCATTAATTTGTGTCTTGGTTTTTAATATGCCATTCATTATAAAACTTCAGTGAAAACTGAATTGCTGATGGATGTGTACTAATATATAGCATACTCTGCCAGAGAAGTTGCATTTTTAGTAGAAGAGGTAACATTTATTCTGGTCTGATCACTGTTAATGAGGCTGTCAACAATATTTTTGTAGAAAAATAATTACTCTGCAAGTAAGGCCATTTAGATCTAGATATGAGTAGTAAACCTGTATCAATTTAGGATTCAGACTATGTTAATGTTTAATATTTTTTCTTTATAGAGAACACAATAGTGAGGTCATCTGTAATAAAGATGATAATACTGAACCTTGGTAGTTTTCCTTCCTGTATCTATAGGACATTTATGGCTGAAATATGGTTGAGAGAGCCTTAAAACGTTGTTTTATGGCAACCTCTATGCAGTGCTATAAAGCACTTTCTGTTAATGATAAATAAACTATGGAAGATCTATGTCTTAAGGGCTGTGTTCTTCCCCTTGTGAGCAGCCTAACTTTAGCAATGTTTAACTTATCATAGATATGTGAGCTCTGATTTAGCCCTGTTGCAAAGAGGTGTAATTCCATGAGCTATAGAGGAAGGTATAGACAGGCACAGTGTTGCTGAGTTCAACCTAAGAAACAAAGTACATTTTAGAGGCGCCATGATAGTTCTCTAATTCTTAAGTGACTCACTATCTTAAGAATTGCCTCATTAAAAATATGTATAAAATTGTCATGGTAGTCTGCAAATAATTATTTTGGATGGTTTTTACTAAAGCTGTGAGGTTGTCATTGGTACATGTTCCTTAAGAGGTCACTAATAAGAAATAAGATTGACTTTTATTATTTTTCTGAAACATTGTTTAATTTATTAATGCTAATGAAGTGAAATATAATAGACATAGTACTGTATTGAGAAAGATCGTGTCAGGTTTTGTGTTAAAGGATCTGTGTATTGTACTGATGTATGGGGATATCAGGCTGGGGTCAAGCTCAGAAATGGACTGAACTACAATTCATAACTTATTCTTGATCACACAACTGCAAATCTGAGGTAATATTGTTAAATTTAGAATGAATTTAGGTCTACTGTAAATGAGAATATTTTTTTCTTCTCAAGGAGGATTGGTGATGAAGTCTATGTTCCTGCAATCCCTGTATCCATTCACTGGCAATGATGAGCTTCCTACTTTAGGATGGAAAAATATTCGTTTGACCTTAATGTCACAGACTGAAGAGTATTATTGATATTTCATAGCTTAATTACTCTCAATAAATGCTATTTGCTACTAATTTATTTTTTAGCTGAGCCTATGGTTGGGTCCTTGTGCACTTAGACTATTTCACAATACAAACCTATGTTTGACTTTAAAAATCTGCAATTTGCAAGTAACTAAGGCAGCATAGAAAAAAAAGATAAAAATAGAGAGAAAGAGGGGTTAAAGACGTTGCTTAGAGATCACACAGGCAATCCAAGGAGAGCTGGGGCTTCTTCCAGTAACCATGTTATAACTATTATACCATGTTTTTGCTAAGATGTGAGGTATTACCTCTATTCCTAATGTTTGCTGCAGAAGTAGAATGCTACTTGGTTGCACAAGCTGCTTCTTGCTAAAGAAAAAGCTTCAGGGACATGGATTGTGAGTGATAATTGTCTCAGGTATTTTGGATGAGCCAAGAATCCACTGCCTCTGGGAAGGTGAAAAATTTTTACATTAAGAAGTTCCCGGCTCATATGAGTATAACCCAGTATATTTGTTTCCCTTCTACACATTATGACTTCATGTTATATGTGGTTTCTGTCAAAGTGCTATGTATTCTGACAGAACCAGAATATGTTTTTTAGCTCTTCTGACTTAAAGACCTTTATTCTGATGCATAATCATTGAGCATTCTTCAATAACTGGTAGATAATGCTCATAGATAATTTGTTACAGCTGCATAAGAAAGCTGCTTGATGGACAGAGAGGAATCAGAGTGATGAAGTTAGCCTCCAGATTTAAACTTCATTAGTCCTTAGAAGTGCCTCCTACATGAGCTTTACAAGCAGGGTTACCTGAATGAGTACTATCTTGCCCTGGTTGCACTAAAAGTTATTTGCTCCTTTTGAATGTGTTGGACTTTAGGAAAATGTTTTCCTCATGGTAATAAACCAATTCTCATTGCAACCAGCCCATAACTAAAACAGTCAAGTGACAAAATGTCCACCAAAGATGCAAGGGAACACAAAGCCATAGCACTGATTCTGGATTATCTCAAATTCTAATTAGAAGAAAGGATCTGCCATATTAAGAAGCTGCTTTATGCCTTACTTAATAAGTGACTTGAATTCCCCCTGGAATAGAGTTTGCAATTTTTTCTTAATTTTAATTGGTTTATTTTGTCAATCTTCTGGCATTGAAAACCATTTCTAATAAAGCATCTGTCTGAGATGCTAACCTGCATTTGTCTGATTTATATTTACTAATGCTAATAATTAAAAAATAGAATTTACAAATCAAGATTTTTTCTTTTTTTTTATAAAGCCTCCCTGCTCTTTAATCACAGAAGTATATTTAATTGTTTTTCACTCTAAGAATTCTATGAAATTCGCATTTCCATTTCTTTTTTTGTTGTTGCTGTATTTGCAGCCCTGGATATGTGTCCTGTATTGTACAATTCTTTAGTAAGTGCATCAACAGTGAACAGTAAGTAAAGGGAATGTATTAAGCAACATTCTTCAAACCCATGGTTTTAATTAGCTAGGGACAGGATTTAGCAAGTCACAGCTTTTATTTAAGCAGTCTTGACATAGCTCAAGACAGCAACAGCAAATTTAACACTTAAGGCCATATTAACAAACACAGATGGTTTCAGATTCTCTCTTTAGAGTGATACTATTGCTTAGATGATGCAGAGCAGTTGGAAACTTTTTGAAATAACTGCTGGATGCAAGCTGCAAGATTTAGCTGTGAGTTATGTCCACTATACTCTATCCATGCAAATGCCTTGATTCGTTTTATATATCATTGTAAGAAACTTGACACATCAATGGTTATTTGGTGTTCAGATCTTTTACGGCAGGCCTGATTTGTCTTTATGTAGCAGTTTATACTGCCTGTAACAACTGCATTTTTTTTTTTTTGCACTCAGTGAAAATATCTGAAACTTGAACATTTTTGCCTTTAAATTTTAGAATGGGATTTTTTTCTTACTTTAAAGCTATGGGCCAAGAAGTACATTTTTAGCAGCATGTGTAGCTGAACAAACACACAGCTCCCATTAGCTTTAATTGGAGTTACATATTCTACTTTGCCTCTCAAATGGTTGAATACTTATGCCTAACTGTTTAAAACAGAGTAGGAACATGCCATTTGAAGTTACATATCAGTGCCAGAATTTCTAACACAGAATAAAACCTAAATGTTGCAGTAGTTTTACCACAGGCTTATGTCTAGCTTAACCTTACAGACCTTTATTTTTCTGTGCTCATGCTGCTTTACTTACATCCGTTTGTGAGGTTGTTCATTACTTAAATATATTATGAGCTTGGATTACCTGCTCTTGGAGAGATAATCGGTGAGCTGGGCTTTGCTCTTAAGTCTTTTGCTTTATCGTTATCTCTATCTTAGTTCAGGGGTTCTAGTTAACCCCTGAAGTGTGGAATTAAAAAACTAGTCTGGAACACTGTTTCTGCAAGATGCTCAAGGAGATGTGGCTGTATGCTGACTTAAGAATAACTCCTTAATTAAACAGGAACTCATTATTATCCACAGCTGTCTTCTGTATCCCAGATACCACCAGAAACCCTTCAAGCTGTGTATATTTAGGAAATGTGGAGTCCCCATCGTACCTACATAATGACGTCATTGAATAAAGAGGAAGAGACAGTACCATAAGCAGTTTTCATTGAGCAAAACTTGGAAGTGAAATATTTGAGTAAGAGAGGGTATGAAAATAACCCAATCAAAATTTTAATGGGGATTATCATGAACCTAGTTTTGAAAAAGCAAGTTTAGTAATTAGTAGCTGTATAAGCATTTATGATCCAATTTATCATAGATATTAAAGTAATTATAGAAATTGGTAGAATGTCATTGCTAAGAAAACTCAATTCATGTAATGAATTACTTTTCTGAATTTGGGGAAATATATATATATCCATAGTCCATGGATTATTGGCTAAATAGACTCTGTTTTCATTCTGTAGAAAATTCCAATGACTTTGCATTTTTTGTCTTCAGTATATTAATGCAAACAGTTACTGCTGCCCCCCTTGCCTTTAGCTTTCCTGCAGGGGCAGTACTAGTAAGCATCTCTGGTTTTGCAGGACTGTGGCATAGGCAGAAAAACAATGAAGCAAAGCCAGTGTGGCTGTCCTTACCAGTCAGCCACCCTGGGCTCTGTAGAGCTGACTCTATGGCAAGTGAACACAAGAAAATGGGATAGCAGTTTTAAACATGTACAAAAAATAATTTATATGTATAAAATATAAATATATAAAAATATTTTATAGAAATATTCACCTTGGAGTCTTATTTCTTTTTGAAATCCAAGTATGTGCAAACATGGATTATAAGAGAGTGCCATAGTCTGTAGAAGAAAAGATAGTATTAGTTATTGATTTCCAACCCCTCCCCATTAAATTCTATTCAGGTCAGTTGTTTGCTTCTTATCCTTTATTGGAAGCCCAAATTCATTCCCATTTTGAATGCATGTACTTACACTATGCTTGGAGCTGGTGTGTAACATCACCATATAACTTATTCCATCTCCTTCTGATGTTTACTTTTTGTGTTTTAAAAAGTTTTTGTGTTTAGTTCTTGAATTCTATTACTTCTGTTATTCTGTAGTATAAACAATACACAGAGAGGCACTGTGCTCCCAAGAGATTTGGGTCAGCAGGTTTTAATTTTTCCTGTTTCAAGACTGTTTGCAAAGCTATAATGTTTCTCTTCTTACCAGGAGAATCATGAAACTGGAAGTTTTGCAAGCGTCACCACACTTTTGAATTGACAATGCAAGTTGAAAAACCAGGCATGGAATGGCCTTTCAGTATGTGACATGATGTAAAAAAATGTATAGATTCAAGGAAGAAGAAAAACTTTGAGAGACAAAATGAACAAACTCTGATTACTGCTTAGGAGTTTGGGCCATTAATTACAGCAACAACTTGAGATATATGTCATATTTCCCTTTCTGTTTTCTTATCAATATTATGCCTCCTTAGTGCTATAAGGAAGTCAAAGACATTTAAAAAAAAAAAAGTAAAAAAATATTTGTTTTTCTTTTGCCAGTACTGTCTTGCTGCCAACAATAATATTCCCCCTCTGGCAGTTTCTAGCATTAGAGACTGACATTGACAAAAATATTCACATTATATTTATATTGCAAAATAAATTAGTTTTGTTTATACTTGCACTCCAGGACCAGGGGTAGGTGTAAGCACAGCTCCTTTCCTCCAAAACTCTCAGACCTCACTGGGGAGAAAGCTTCTCTCTCTCAGGAACTGCTCTAGCAGAGCTGACCTTCTCCCTGATTTGACAGGTCTGTGCATTCAGACAGACTAAAGATGAAAGGGTTTTTTTTCCCAGGCAAAAGTTGCATTTGTATTTTAAGTTTTTAATAAAACAAAAATCAGAATGTTGATTAACACCACTGTCTGGTGACACCTACCCATTACTCCAATAGTTTGATGGTCCACCATAGCCAAGAAACCCTTGCTATAGTTAGTTGTTCACATACAAATACACTCTAACAATGTGAGGCTCAAGAAAGAAGAATAATCTGTAGTCTAAACCTACAACAATTTTTGGACTCTAGGTGAAGTAAACTGGAACTTTAGTCCTGCCTAATTATCAATATGAGGTGAATCCCCCATATTTGAAAAAATCACTCTAATTTGGTCTTTTATTGTGTGCCCATGAAGTGCTTTGAAAATTTCTATGCTTACTTTTTAGTAAGGAGACAGGGTAAGTGGTAAGTTGAGGTTTCTTATGTACCAGAGCAGTGAATTGTTCACTTCTTATACTGGAAATAATTTCAAATACTATTTTATACTTTGACTTTTCTAGCCTTAAAAATACGTCTATGTATAAATAAGCACATATACACACATATATGGATAAAATTCCCCGAATACTCATCTCCTTTAACTTTCCTTTGAAATCACTTCTGTCTGAAAATGCATTTAGATCTGTAGCTGCTTTTATTCATGCTGAGAAGTTAATACCTGTCTCTTCAGATTCTCTTCTTTTTTTTCCACAGCTCTCTTCTTATTTCAGCACCAAACCAAACATGGTGAAAATGCAAATATCTAAAAGCAAAGAATGAATTTGCTCAAGGATTCATCATGATCAGCAAATACAAAAAGAGATAGATATTCGTGGGGAATAATGTACACCTGGGGACAGTGTGGTTGAGCTTATGGAGTGGAAGGGGCAAGGAAGACATGAACCACCAGCTGGAGCCTATGAAAAAGATTGCCTAAAAAGTATCACTTAAAACTCCCACACCACAAACAGGAGGAAAAGATTCTCCTGTTGGCATTGTGGTGTTCTGTCAAGTGAACAGTGAATGAATTGCTTTGGCTTAGATCTTGGACTCCAACTGATGTTTACTCTGCAGACAGCAATCTGGTTGGTCTTCTAAAAATAGTTCATTCAAATTGCAAAATATGCAGATTGCACCAGCCCAGAAGAACATACGCGACTAAGATGTTGAAGAAATTATGAAGTGCCTATGTAACGCATTTTTTTCCCCCATAATTTGCTCTCTGCTACAGTTTTAATTACTGCTTGGTGACATTTTGGGAGCTCATACAGTTTCAACCTGATTTTTCCCTTCTCCTTGCCCACCTGTATAAGCCACTGTTTATTTTCATTTAGAGTCTTGCATGAGAGAACCCTTCTGCCTTCCCTGGGTGTTCCTTCTTTCTCACTCACTGTTTATTGTTTTTTTGTTGGTTTTTTTTTTTTTTTTCAAATATGCAGTTTACTTTCTGGGAGTGTTTGGAGGCCTTGGCTGTCTGTGCTGTGGGCCTGCGTACCTACATAGAAATAAACAAACAAGCTAAAAGCAAGCTTTGCCTTGAAGACAAACTGATTGAAGATGCATTTATTACCCACTGAACCATTATATAAAATGAAAACAAGAAACTTTTTGCTTTTAGGTGTGTGTTGAAAACCAGACATAAGAAATTACATTGTTTTTCTTTGCTGCAGTTAGGGACCTGTACTATTGTTATGTATCATAAAGATTGTGTAAGTGCCAGGGCTGAAGTACATTTCACCAGCACTCTCTCAACTTGGTGGTCTCTTTAGTGTATATTCAGTTGTTGTTTTTCTTTGGCTTCTTGTGGTCTTTATTTATCCACCCAAACACCACCCCCCCCTCCCCCCCGCCCCCGTGAAGAAAATGGATGTACCTACTGGCATTTGATTTTAGGCTTTAGTTGAGTTTTTTCCTTTTAATATGAAACATTTGTCTTCCTGTGTTCACTGGCTGAAATGTTTATACACATAATCAATTGTGTGCAAGCTAGACTGAAGATACTGGAGGTGCAAAACTGGTTAGCCTGAGATACTGTACAGCAAAAGGCACTGTAATAGATAGCCAGCTAAGGTCAGGAATGGTGTACTTGTGGTTGTGTGTTACCTATTTGTGTCACATATAGCTCTGCTTTGAGGTAAATGGATTGTGCTTTGTGTTGGCTGAACAGAAACAAGGACCTCAGAAGTCAAAGTTATAAGAGACCTACTAGAGGACAACCAAGTAGCACAGAGCATAGAAGTAGCTGTGAAGACTAGCTTGCAATGGATTATATAAAGAAATTATTTTTGTCACTCTGGTGTATTGAACTACTTTGTTCTTAAACTAATAAGTTCAAGGAGACTGCATTTTCCTCCACAGACCTTGTATTTTTCTGGTTTTGTTTGTTATTTGCTGCTAAACTCTCCTACAGAGAACTGTTCAGGTCAGGCACTCACTGGCCCTCGTATTAGTATCTGAAATGCTTTTTTCTCTTCCCATGTTTGTGCTGCTGTGTCCCTGTGATCACACCTGCCTTTTCTTATTACGGTTAACCTGCCTTTTGCTGAAAGGGAACTGAATTATAACAGTTTTCTGTACAACCTACAACAAATATGTAAGGCAGATGCTCTTCAGGCTAATTTAAGTGCTCTGTTTTCAAGGATTTGAGTAACTATTCTGCATGGGGATTAGCTGTTGGATGGCAGCATTCTGCCTGATTTGGTTAAAGGCACTTGTGAAAGATAAAGAGTATGTGGTGCTTTAGCTCTGGCTTTGCCAATATGGCAATATAAATTCCTACAGCTGATTTAATGGTTTGTTTCTTTTCAGAATTCAGCCCACAGGTGCCCAACTCTGGTCTAAAGTAGTAATATGAAAGTGACTCTCTCAATGGTTCTTAAAGTTTCTCCCAAGTTTTGATAAAGTCAGAAGCTGAGGTATTATTCTCTACTTGGCATTTCTTTTATGTCAGCAGTAACCATTTTTAAAAGTTAGATGTACTCTGCCTTTTATTTTTCATTATGCACTCTCTCTGCTTCTGACTGAGGCTGGTAAAACTTCTTGACAGGACTGCCATAATGTAATAGAACCAAAAAGATGAAAAATTAGAATGACAAGATTCAGTTACAAAACAATTCCTACTGTGATTATTCCAGTCTAAAAAAAATCTGCCTGTTAGCAAAGCTTTCTTAGTCAGACTGTACCTTTGTTCAGTCTTTGCTTGTGATAAAATGTGTGATATACGGTGTAACAGTTTGGGCTGTAGGAGATAAGGACTGAGTGCACAGCTTAAGCTCAACACCAGGGCCCCATTGTTAATATGTAGGAACTAATCCTCTCAAAATTTTTGGAAATTGGACCCAGCAAGACCATTACGTTATTTCATATAAACGACATAAGACAGTTCAGTAACTTTTCACTGCAGCTTCTTCCTGAAAGTTTACAAGTTTTCAATTTGCTTGGGGCTGAATCTGAACCAGTTCCTGTGCTGCAGAACCAAGAGATGGCACATACAGACCTTCTGCTGAGTAAGGAGTGCAGGTTTTGTCCCACAGAAATACTGAACACTCCAGAAAAGGGAAAAAATAGTGATTAGCTTGGGGAAACATAACCTAGTATTGCTGGAGAACTTGTTGGATGCATAAGCTGTTGCCCACTTGGATACCCGGTTGTAAAACCAAAATGAACCAAAATGTCTATAGTTACTGTATGAAGAACTGGGAAATCATCAAATCAAAATTAGAGTAGCATGAAAGAGTTTATACTCATTATTAGCTAAAACAAAATAGATAAGTAGTTATTGATTAAAGGGTTGAATGCTTAACAGCAATTTATAAATCCAGGACTCAAAAGACAATGTTTGTTTTACTGCTTTTAATTATTTAACATGCAGTGACATTTCTGTTTTGCCAACAGCAGCACAATAGGTCCCTAATGAACTGCACTGAGTTACTAATAATTAAACCATCAGGCAGAAGTAAAGGGTGCAGCACGTTATTAGATTAACATTCTTAAATAGTTGTTTTAGATTTCTGAAGAAAATGGTGAGTCTTCTAACCTGTCCCAAACCAAGTCTACTTGAAAGAGCAAAGTTTATTCATGGTTGATGCTTAGACTCCTAGAAATAAAGATAAAAACCCCTGAAATGATTCATAGGACTTGACAACAGTTTGGTATCTGTACTTCAAACTCCAGCCCATAAACTAATAGAAATTGATTGTTTGCCAAGGGTGTTAATCAGGCATTTTCCTTGCTCTAGTTAACTTCTTACTCTGTGATCATTTGATCATTTTTACTGAAAAAGGCTTGGAGTGCAATAAAAAGTTGGTTTATATAGTTTCTTGAAGGGCGGTATTGGAAGACAGTGGACTTGAAAGATTTTTTTTTTCCACCAGGGAGAAGAATACATTAGCTTGTCTAAAGAATAGGTTGGTGATTAAAAATAAAATCCTAATCTAATACCTTCAAGAAAAATCTGGGGTTTTTCTTTCTTTTTTTTTTTTTTTTTTTTTTTTTACCCTGGAATAAATATT
>JAWWEE010000158.1:12145264-12242707 GCA_035221455.1 Xenops minutus
CTAATACCTTCAAGAAAAATCTGTGATTTTGTTTTTTTTTTCTAGAATAAAAATATTCAGTTCTACTGGCACAGTAGCTTCAAAAGATGTGGAAGAAATAAACAAAGTGTTGAAAGGAAAAACAAGAATTGGGGTTATGAAACAAGAATAATATGAAAAGAGATGGAAACTACTATGACTTTTTATTTCAAAGCCAAAATGAAGAGATATGATAAACAGATGAGAAGAAATGATTGTTATAGAGAAGGTAGATCAGGAACACTATACACCTTTTCCTAATGCTAAAACAAGAAAATATGCAACAGAATAAAAAGGAAGTAACTCAAAACTGATAAAATGAAATACTTTCACTCGATTCCCTGGCAGAATTCCTTGATAAAAGGTGTCAATGAATTACAGAATTTGGCAAGATTCTTTTTTAGAAAATGGGCTACTAACATTAAGAAATATTCAAAACATGCTGCTAATATCACCTCCAAAGTTCCAATTTTCACTCAGAGTTTATCTAGCTATGAGTAAACCCTTGATTTTTAGTCAGGCTATTCAATAACCACACTTCACTGCAAGGGTCTGTCAGAGGCTGACTAAGGCAATAGATGGCACACTGATTTTCCTGCATTCCACATGAGATGTTTTTGATGTCTTCTGCCTTCCCCATCAAGTTAGGAAATTCAGATGAGCCTGAACGGAAGTTAGGTATGTACTGTTCATTCCTGACAGTTGAAGCGTGGAAGTGTCTGAGGAATGGACTGCTCTTGTTCATATTGGTAAGTACTAGTTGTAAATGGACAGAATCAAATATGTTTTCTAGATGATCTCTTATATTGTTGAGAAACTTTCAGAGCTAAGCAAAAGAGTATTAGTATCATTAGCATTTAAAATTAATGCAGATTCATAAATGGTTTTGAGAAGCTCATGTACCAGGCAAAATGTGACTAGAAGGAAAGAATTTACACAGATCTGTGAGAAGAAATCAAATACGCCCTGGACCAAACCAGGACTGGTGTTTTGGCTTCACTAAATTTTGCCCCACTTGCAAGAAATAAACATGACTCATTTCTCTTTGTCTCTCTCTCTCTCTCTCTTTTTTTTTTTTTTTTTCTTAGCAGTACTACCAGAGGTTGGTATGGATACTTTCCTATGAAAAGATAATGTGTGTATATTTACAGTCTTAATAATATAAATATTTTATGCATGGACTTTTCTTTTGTGTGGTGTTTTTGAGACTGATACACTGTATTTTTGAGAGCATGAGAGACTGTCTTAGTTTCAGCTGGGATACAGTTAATTTTCTACTTTGTAGCTGGTATGGTGCTGTTTCATGGGTTTACCATGAAAATGAAATACACTGATACTTTAGTTGTTGCTAAGTAGTTCTTTTTCTAAGTGAAGAACTTTTCACTTTCTCATGCTCGGCCAATGAGCAGGTGCACAAGAAGCGGGGAAGGAGGATGGCCAGGACAGCTGACCCAAACTGGCCACAGGGATATTCCATACTATGCCACACCACTGAAGGTCATACTCAATAAGTAAACTTGGGGGGAGTTGGCCAGGAGGCATCAGTCACTGTTCAGTGATGGATGGGATGAGCATCAGTCAGCAGATGGTGAGCAATTGCACTGTGCATCACTTGTCTTTCTTGGGGTTTATTCCTCTTTTTCTTTTTCATTTTGTTGTTGTTGTTGTTCTTATCTCAACTCACTGATTTTACCTCCTTCTGATTCTCCTCCCCATCCCAGCCTGGGGGGAGAAATGGAAAGGGGGAGTGACCAAGTGGCTGCATGGGGCTTAACTGCCAGCTAAACCACAGCAAAACTTTAGGTCAGGTCAGGCTCTAACACCATACTGGTGCTAAAGGGATGTGACTAAAATAATCGTGGGCTGATTACAAAGACATTCTATTAAATAGATGCATGTCCTCAGGCTTATTGTATGTCTGTCTGATACTTCTCTAGTCTTTATTCTTAGAGTAAATGCATATCTGAGCTGCTGCAGACTGAAGTCCTCTAGTGATTAGCAGTGGATATGACTTTGGGTCAGTATTTTTGAGTGTTTGCATCCTTTTGGGGGGAAAGGAATCTCAAATGTTCCATTAATGCTAAAACGTCTTGTCATAGTTGTTTTGAAAAATTGAGTTCTTCTAGTTGGTACTTTAATTTATAGGGCTATTAGCTTGTCATCAAACATGGGAGCTTTCTGTTTCCATTATTCCCATTACCCATGTATTTTAACATGAGTAGGTCTGGATATGAAACATCTCACCACTTTGAGGCTCTTAGGGCTATATATTGATCCATACTACATCTTTTTCTCTGGTGTTTGGCAGCAGTCAGGTCATGTTCTGAAGAGGCTTTGTGTAGTGGTGCTTCTTATCTCTGTAGACTGTTCAACTACTGAAAAGTTCTTATGATGTTCTGCAGGTAAAAACTTTCATTGTAGTCCATATGCATATCTTGGTAGACTTTGACTTCCACCTATAGATATTATCTTTGAATATTTGCTTCAATAGCCTCAAATCATCCATAGGCACTCAGTATAATGCTGCTTTATTTTGGAATCATGATTTATATTAATTCTAACATTACTAGGAAGCCTTAATACTGGAGGTGCTTTCTCAATGTGCATGCCCTGGCAAACAGGCTGAGAAACTGCTTGCATAACAATCTTGTTACTGTAAATATGCACAGACTGCATTTGCATCAAAGCCAAAGCAGCCAAAGACATCATATATTATATTTTACACGATGGAAATCCATTCTGCATGAGAAGAAACATGAAAACCAAAGTGATTTTTACATCAGTAAATGATAACAATGGTTGTTTGAAATTTTCATTATGGAGGGTTTTCAAAAGTGATTACTAGCGGCTTAATTTTGTTCCCAATAAAGCAGATGTTACCAAGTTGCACTTTGCCTGGTCTAGGAGATTGAGAAAACTCACCCTAAAAATTATCTTTAAATGGTCCTTCAGGCTTGGTCCAAATCACAGCGTAGCAATTACCCTGTCCTTGAGCAGCCTGCAGTGGCCTGCACCAGATGTTTCACAAGAACTGACATAATTTTACAATAGGGAGACTCGGGCTAAACCATTTCCAGTTTTCTGTCTGTTTTTCCCAAGCAGTCATACTCCTTTTAAAATCTTTGCTTTTACTCATGAATGTTCTGGATATCCTTGAAAGTGATATTGGTAAGTCCATCATTTTGGTGTTTATGTTGGCAGGCAGGCTGAGAGCAAGTCTGTCCTGGCTATGCTACTGTAAATCTGATCATGCAGAAGTTTGTAGGTACTGGATGAGAAATACATTGCATAAAAAGTACTTTCCTTTGCATATTTTTTACTTTGTTTTTGACATGAAGATTGATGAGGTGTATTGTTTCACATTGCCATCATCTAAATGCTAGACAAAAAATGAAGAGTATTTCCATGACTGCTACCTGTGTGTGACTGCTGCCAGTTTCCTACCAGCACTGTGGGGATGGGACAACTAAGAGACCTCCTAGATCACAGGGTTGTAGAATGAACGGGGTTGGAAGGGACCTTAAAGTTCATCTTGTTTCAACCCCCCTGCCAACCCCTCCACTAGACCAGGTTGTTCAGAGTGCCATCCAACCTGGCTTTGAGCTCTTTTAGGAGTGGGAGTCCACATCATCTCTGGGCAACTTGTTCCAGGGCCTCACCACTCTCACAGTGAAGAATTTCTTCCTAATATCTCAGATCGTATGCTTCATAAACTAATTTAGACTGAATTGTTGAGGAGGTATTTTTTTTGTTCATGTGACTCACTTCTCCCTATTTATAAATTATGTTCCTCCTGAAAATCTGGAGAATCTGAAGAAAAGCAGTGCTTGGGAGAACTTCAACCCACTTTTGCAAATTCGTGAAACTCATCTAGTACGTGGGTTATTCAAACTGAATCTCAACATATCTTTTGAAATTTTCTCATCTGTCAAGAATATGCTATTTCACTTAAACTACGAAAAGACTGAATAGATTCCATAATTTAGTAAATATTTTGTCTTCTGACAGCTCTTCTTTTTCTTCTACTATTTACATTTTTAAGATTTTTTTTCCTCCTTGATTTGATGTTCTGATGAGACTTACCAGTGGCAAAAGAAGCAATTTGGGAAATGAGTAAAAAAGCATTTCATACAGTAGTAAGTTCCCAAATAATTTTTTTTTTTCTCCCCTTTGTGTTGTGTAGATATGTCTTTTCATTTTAGGAAACTAACCTGAATATTTGGTAATGAGTGGTTGGATTAGTGCTCTTGATTTTGGGTCCCTTCTGAATGTAAATGCAAAGCTGGAAAAAGTCACATTGATTCTTTTTTTTTTCTTATTTTTTTTTTTGGTGATCCATTAGAAGGTTCAGAAAAAGTTCATTTTATTTTTACCTTGAAGAATTGTGATTAGCCAGAAACGATGCTTTCAGAACGTGCAAACAGTCCATTTATTTGCCAGCATCAGAATGAGGCTCAGAGTTCCAGTGAAAACATCTTTTTGTCTGCTAATGTAATGGGTGCTTATTTTCTGCATCTTCATGTTCCTTGGAAAAGCATCAGGGTTTCATTGTAAATCCATTATGTCTCCCTTGGTCAGAAATTATAAATGACAACTAGTCCCAAGGTAAAGAAAAGAAAGTATTATTTTGTAGAGTAAAAAGGGGTTAAATCAGTTTTTATCATGGCTGTCCTCCTGGTTATGACATATTCAATGTATTATTTAGTTTAAGTGCATGATTAAGATAGAACCGGGGTACTTCTGGGGAGCATTTTCACAGATGTTATACTTACAGTACCTCATTCTGTGGTACAGAAGAAAGAAAAATTACACGTCCCTTTGTGAACCTATCCTTTTAAAATTAGGTTATAGATTGTATAGTGGTGTGAGATCCTCTAAGAATTTCTGGGTCAGAGGTACTTTGTTTTCTTTCTTTTATACAGCAAAACCCTTGTATCTTTATTAAAAATTTATTTGCTGTCAATAATTAAATGCTTATTATTTGATCTTTAATGGGGTCATGATTCCCATATTCCCATATTAATGAAATAATGAAAAAGTAAAAAATGCCTTTCAGTTGGAAAAAGTACTTATTATTCTTTCTTTGTTCTGAGTAAAATAGTTTATCTTAAATTAAAAATTAAAAAAAAAAGAATTTTCTTTAATCTTAGAATTAAATTAGTGCTAATTAGTTCTATTTTCTCTACAACATTCAAATGCTAAAGTCTTAGTCATTTCTTCAGAGTATTAATAGTGCCCTTTGGCTGTAATCAAGATTATCTTCAATTAAAAGCAATACAGTTAACTGAGTTACATTAACAGTTATTGTTCTCAAATCACAGGGTTAAGAACACAAATCCTGTGTGTTTTCAGCATGGGGACATTGCAAGAGTGCGTGATGATGTATGTAGGACCTGTTATTCCCATGTTCAAACTAAAAAGCACTGACACATGGTCTTCACTGATGAAGCCCTTCATACAGGTAATGCTTTTCAAACAAAGCCTTTCCTAAAGACAGTGGTGTAGATGGAATTCATAGACGTTGCAGTAAGCTGAAACATTTTTTGGATTTGGTCAATGTTTGAGAGGTCTCCCCCTGCCCCTTTGCACCCCCACCACTTTTCACTGTAAACTGTAAATTATAAGGCATTTTCAATAAGTGAGTTCTGCTTGATATTCACAGCTCTTATTCTCTTTCGTGAAGAGTTAAAGAGCATTTGCCAGTCTGCAATAATTCATCATACTTTATTAGTGCTTTTTTTTTTTATTATTTCAGAAGATTGGTTTTCAGCTGAAATCCACTCCCACTGTATATAACAAGAGTATTTCACTTAAATTTCTTAGTCAACCCATTATGAATAAATTCTGGTCCCTCAGAAACAGGAAAAAAAAGTGTTTTCATCCATTCTTGTAGAACAGTTCTTTCTGGCTTCAAAAACTAAGCACAGAATGTGGGAAAATTCCTTTAACATTGCTGTGTTTACAAACAAAAAGTATAAACGTCTTGAGCAAACAAAGCTGATGAGGGGAACAGTGCTGATTTTTAGCAGATCACCACTCCAACAGCAAAAATAGACTGTGGTTCTGTCTCAGTAAAAATTAATAACAGTTGGTGAGACAAAAAAAAGCTAAGAGTTGCAAAAATATTCGTATGGTATTTCTATATGCACCTGCCAATATCACTTCTGTAATGAATTCCAGCCAGAACAGAAAGCTCTGGGTTCTTCTGGTGTGTTGCAGTACTTAGGAGTTTACATCAGTTTTGTCTAAATTTCTATACTTTGGATGATTTAGCAAATTATAATATCTGTTTATTATATTTATTTTTTTTTTTAGATTGGCACATTACTAATCTAGAGCACATAATGGTAGGTTTTCTGTGCTGTTGCTCTTTGGGAGCTGATGAGGTAAATGTCAGATGGACAGATAAACCAAATTTAAACTGTTTTCTAAGATTTTACAATGTGTCTTCTCAAACTATAAATGCAAGCAAAGATTTTCTTTGAACTAACATTTGTATTCTGTGGAGCAAGTACCCTTTTTATGTTTCAAAATGCTGGCACAGTCATCCTATTTTGACACTGAGGCAATAAATCAAAAGGGATGGACAAAGATATGAAATCGTATCCTTCAGAAAGAGCATTGTGTCTGTACATGTAAAAATAATTGCCTTCTTGGAATGTGACAAAAGAAAATTGAATATAAAATAGGGTGTTAACAGACAACAAATCTAATTTTTAGAGTATTCTTCTACCTCGGTAAGGACAATTTTCTGAGAAGCCATATATCTTTGGTACAAACTGTAGTTAGGTATGTAGGTAGAGTTTAATTCTTTCCTTCTTGGATGAAAATTAAAATGTGCTAAAATTTTCCAGGAAGCTACAGAGCTTTTCCCAGAACGTGAGTTTTAATAAAACCAAGGAACAAACCCAGAGCTCCAAACACCAAGTCCCAATGACTTATTGGATTATTCTGTGACTTAGATAAGATAAAATAAATTATCTGGCAAACAATGTTTTGATTGTAGAACTCTTGTATAGAATTTGGAACACAGTATCTTAATTTTAGCAAATGCCCAGTTACTTAACTCTTTCTTAGTCCCCTTGTCTTCTGTTCGTATGGTAGACAGAGACTTTAGCACCCAGATTTCATGACCTTACTCTCTACTCAGAGGAAATGAAGAAGCTTGGACAGATTTTATGCAAATTCTGGGGGTTTATATAAATTTATATATGTTTCTATAGGAAAGTGTGTCTGTGTATTTGTAGGGTGGAGAGAAAGGCTTAATTTAAGGGTGTGATTTTTTCCTAAAAGAGAAAGCAGAATTCCTCTTCTGAAACAAGTGACATCTTAATTTTAGGGGGAAAAAAAAACAATCCAAACTTGAAGAAAATGTTTGAAAGAGTTTCTTTCTTTAGCAGGGCATGTCTTTTAAAATATATAAAACTTGATTTTACCTTATATTTGTCTCTTTTAGCAAGTTATATCTCTTTGAGCTTCATTGCTGTTAGAGGCCTCAATTTGCTGGTTTAGGTTACAGGAGCCTTTCCCATACTTCCATTTGGTTTTTAGACCACGCTGCAAGTTGTCTAAATTATACTAGCAGTTTTATAATGGATTGGAAGCCTTGAGATGAATTTAGTTTGTAATTTCAAAGTCTTGTATCTTCTATTTAGCTTTATCTGACACAAGAAATTTCCTAGGAGAAAAGTTCTGCCTCCAGTTCAGTTGCTGGATTTTCTTCCCCTGCAGAAAATATTTGGAAGGATGTGTAAAGAGGATATGTAAAGAGATTATGTAAGGAGAGAATAGGGTGTAGAGGTGTTTTAGGCTGGGGAGTGCTAGTTGCTGTGTTGTTCTCATTTCACAGTCAGATTATCTGTTGCAGGAGTATGGTAGGCTGTATTCTGACCCCAGCCACTGAGAATTTGTCACAGAGTGATTAAGACTGTGTTGTAATAGGCGTTCTGCTATTTGTTCCAGGCTCGTTCCCTATTTTTTTTTTTTTTTTTCAGCAGGACCTACTTTTTTAATTATTTACATGCAAATATCTGAAGGGTAGATACAAAATACTTCCTACCCGCGTACAGCAGTGATGTGCACTCATGTGTACCCGCTGTACAGGCCTGTGTATCTCAGTGAACCTCAGGTCATTGCCCTTTACATTTCGTGAAAGGGAGTAAGGTGTTTCTCAATCCTATCTCTTTTTATGAATTATTGTGGTGGGTAGAAGAAAGAATTGCCACTTACTATCTTTCTTCAGTTACCAGTTGATACAACACTAGGTAAGGAAAATAACCTTTAGTATTTCAGTTGATTTCAATAGACATTGGATCTAAAACAATTTCCTGAATTTCTATAGATCTTGATGGAAACTGTTTAAACTGTGATTCAGTTTTGATTATATCCTTTCTCCAACATTTTGTTTTTTAATATCTCTTCACAGAACCAACTGATCAGATACACATTTTATGAAAATACTTTATTTCCTGATTTTCTTTATTAGCCAGAAGGAGATACTAAAATGAATATAAATGTCAGCCTGAAAGCTGTGACACTGTAAGAGTAGTCAGACAGACTAGCTGATCTGAGTCATTATATGTAAAAAAGAGAGGGAGTAAGCCAGCCAAAAAAAGCCTTTCTTCCCTAATCAAGTTGTGACAAGAATGAAGAAAAAGTGTTTTGTGTCACAAACATATAGGAGATGAAAATATAAAATTCAAAGTTCATTCTCTACAAAGAAATGAGGAAAAGAACCAAAGAGCTCCATCAACCCCCGAAGCTCTACTTTCAATTAATAGAGCTGTACATTAACTCCTCTGATGTTATTACATTATGAAATTCACAGTAAATTAAAGCAAAACCTGCACTTCATTGAATTTTTAGTCTAATTTGAAATCAGAAATGAATTAGAAATGTTTATGTATATGCAGAGAAGGTCGTTTTCTTTGCTAACTCACAAACAACAAGCCTGAAAACCTGGTCCTGTCACCAGGCGTGGGCTCTTGTGGCTCTGCTCAGCTGATGAGGAGCTTCTCCTGGAACTCAGACTTCGGTGAAGACACCTTAATACTCAGGGCAGTATAGCAGCATTCTCCATTTTTACTTTAAGTGAAGGACCTCTCCCCAGTAAGTTCCTAATATTTTTTTGATGTTTCAGGGTGTAGTTAAAGTGAGAGTGAAACAATAATTTCCCAGGTATAGCTACTGATGTGCAAGAAGTTGTCTGAAAATATTTCAGGAATTTGATTGACAAAATGAAATATGGTCCTGACGTCAATTTACTGAGATTACTTTTTAATGAATACGCCTTTAAAAGCATATGCAAAATTAAGATCAGTCACAAAAAATGCATGTGGATGTGACATTTAAAGAATGATATACATAATGTATTGGAAATTAACTTTTATAATCTTCAGAAAATGATTCTTGTTGCTGGCTCCCTCAATTTGTGAGAGCTTTGGTAATGAAATTATTAATTACGAGTAAAGAAAAACTGAATTATGTATTTTTTTTATTAATATTGCCTATGTGCCAGATAATGACCTCTTAAAATATTAGTGTATGTGATTAGTGACTTCTTTTACAGTCAGATCCTGCTAATCTCCCACATGCAATTTCACTCTGAAGTTGAGGAATGGGTGTGCCTTGCAAAGGAAATTTGTCCAGAATTTTCCCATGTGCTGTTATTCATAAAGATCATTCTGCTTTTGTACTCTGTTTTCTCTCTTTAATGGTATTCCTGGTGAAGACAATGAAAATGTTCACAGTGGTTGTAATGACAGGGCAAGAAGTCCTTTGACTATAATTTAGTATATATATAGCTTCATTAAGGATATATTAATTTGTAATATATTTACCTGGTTTGAGTTCTTTTTGTTAAAATACATTTCAGTATAGGATTTTAAAACTAAATAAATGGCTGAAAGAACTGGTTTTGTCTTCTGCTCTTGAAAAACAGAGGAATCTTGGCAGGAGCATTTCAGTGGCTAAACAGTTATCAGAAGTGTCCTGAATTGCTCCCCAGAGCTGTCAGGTGAAGGACAAGAGGAAATTGGCTTAGTTTATAGAGAGAGAATGTTTTCATTCAGGGAAAAAAGAAAAATCTTGTCAGTGTACAAATACATAAGCAGGCAAATAGGTTTTCTGAAAGGAAGAAATGCAACTGTAGATTTTAAAGACCAGCTAACTTTTGCTGGTACATATTTAGTTAAGTACAGATGACTCTACTGCAGATCACGGTCTAAGACAAAGTGGTCTGCTGAGGTCCTTTTCATCCCTGTAATTGTTTGACTTAAGAACTGTGAGCATTTATCAATGAAAAGATTCTCTTCTTGTTTTGCTGATGAGGTTTGTGATTTTATGGGAGAAATCTTTCCCTTTTTTCTCCCTATTTATATTTCAGAAGTGATGACACCAGTTTCAGAGCTTTCTTTTGATGATGATTTGTCCTGTAAAGAAATATCACGGTATATGTTTGAGCTTCTGATATTCCATAAGTTGCTGTGCTCAAGAAGTCATTGTTGTACACACAGTCTGCTAGCAATGATTGTCTTTATCTCGTCTACTACCTATATTTTAATTGCATTTAAAAGGAAGAAATGCTAAAAATTCCTTGTGCTTCATGAGAGAAGACATGAACTGCATATAGTTTAATCTTCTCACTGATTGATAAGAGGAGTAGGTATAGGTATGGTGTGTCATTGCAAACTGTTTTTCTTCAGAAAAAAAATAAAGTGAAGTTTTCCTATCCAACTCTTAGCTGAAAAACTGATCCACAAAGAATGATTGGAATATCCTCAAGAGCACATCTTGCTCTTCTCCATCACAGTAAACATGAGGATTTTTTCCAAACATGTACTGGTTTTCCGCAGAGATTTGGTAAGTGTCACAAGTTATCATAAATTACCTTAATAGTATCTTTGAGGCAACTGGTGATGCTGTAAAAATAGTTATACAATTTAGTTGTGCTCCTCTTTAGATCGTCTACTTTCTGCAGTCAGAAAAAGAATACCCATGCTAACAAAAGTGTTTTACATAACTTGTTACAAGTGTCATGCATCCGAGTGCATATCTGCTATAGCCATGTTGAATAACAGAGAAAAATCTAATTTTGTGAGTAGAGGTAGAATGCTTTCCAAAGTAAAATAAACGAGGGGGTGGGTGAGAAACTAACTTTAACATAAAGCTACTCATGCATTATTAATCTAATTTTCTACAAACTTTGAACAAAAAGCATGTTGAGACATTATTCTGTGTTTCCTTGTTAGACTCTGTTCATAATGCCCTCTCCCATTTTATGTAATACATTCTTCAGCCTAAATAAGATATTCTTGAAGCCTCAGGATTCTCGTGCTTTCAAAAATCTCTGTTTTATTTCTAAATATTATAGATTTTGAAGTACAAGAGGCTTCAATTTTGGTACCTCAAAGGCTGTTCACCCTTTTAGGTAACCCCCAAGTTGGCTTTCATATTTGCTTATTACTTGAAATTCTTCACAAGAAGCTTCAGCCTGTTTTACAATTAAAGGCTTTGATCATATTTACTGTAGCTACGTAAAATAATTCTGCATGAATGTTACATGAGTTCAATTTCTGTATTAGGCTAGGAGTTTACCTAATATTCCGTATTTCTTTGTATAGTAATTCTTGTCTGTTTTGGATGTATTAAAGATGACCAGGACTATCTTCTCTTAAAGTAATAAAATCATCTCATATTGCTTCTTTCGGATTAGACTTGAGCCTTCCAGAAAATGTCACTTTTAATGGTTTTGTAGTTGTTTGATGATTCCACTGACATTAATAGCAAAATCTCACTTTCGTGTACATTGTGTTTTTAAAATGACATTTCAGGTCTGGCATATATGCACACCCCCCCCACCAACAAAGTACCCATCTACCCCTAAGGAAGAGTAAAACTACAGAAGCATTTCAGCA
This sequence comes from Xenops minutus, assembly GCA_035221455.1. Taxonomy (NCBI): domain Eukaryota; kingdom Metazoa; phylum Chordata; class Aves; order Passeriformes; family Furnariidae; genus Xenops; species Xenops minutus. The sequence continues at coordinate 12,157,198 of JAWWEE010000158.1, forward strand.
TTTTCAGAATGGAATATTTTGGTATGCTTTTGCTTTGCTACTTATAATTTTGATGTTTAGATATAGAAAATTGGAGAGTAGTGCTTTCACTATTTCAGTACTAATTAGCAAAACCTTCACAGAAACTATTTCAACCAAAAATTAAAAAGAAAAGGGAGAAGTTGTAGAGAGTGTCATTTATTTTTCTTGTCTTGACAAAACTAACACAATCATAGAAATGTTTCAGGAAAACATTGGAAAATTCTGTCTCTCTTACTTTTCAGTAGAATACTGAAAACTTCCAACCATGGAGGTTCAATCTCTTTCCTTGTATTTAGGTCCTGTCATCTGAGGATTATTCAGCTGCAAATTTTCCTTCTGCACAAAACTTCAAAGAATGTTCCTTTCTGTGTGGAGCTGGTTCCTTACTACACCTTCCCTTGGAGACCTCGTTGGCAATAACAATTGTTCAGAAATCTTGTAGGAAGAAAATTTCAATATGTTCATTCAACCTCTTCTGATTATTTCTAGTTGTTCTGTTATAAGAATTGACATGCATTCCTTGGGAAAATATACTTTCGTGAAAACTGTCTTCTTTCCCCTGTGCCTCCTCATGTTTCATTCTTTGGTATTCACCAAAACATACAACTCTTCTGCTGGAAGAACTGTTGTGGCTCAACCCAGCAGGCTGATAAGCAGCACACAGTCATTTGCTCCTTCCCCACTCACCCAGTGGGATGGGAAAAAAGTAAAATTCAGGGGGTTAACATAAAGACAATTTAATAGAAGAAAGAAAAGGAAGAAAGGTAATTAAAATAATAATAATAAAATAATTAGAATAAAAGCCAAGTGATGCCCCATGCAATTGCCTACCACCCACCAAGAGATGCCCTGTTAGTCTCTGAGCAGTGGTTCCTGGCCATCTTTCCCTGGGGTTCATCTCATCTTCATTGCTAGGACTGATATTCTCATTTGGTTTTTTACCAATTAGTTTTGTTAAGCGCAGCCTTCCACAGAGCATTCCTCCTCATCTCTTACGCTGCAACTTGTAACCAGATTCAATCTTTCAATTTGGATTTCTTCCAGAAGCAGATGACATTGGTCTTCTGTATTATATGATTCTTGCTCACATTACTGGTCATATTTCTCCTATGAAAACTCTTCTGATTAATTCTTCTCATTAGTCAGCTTGGTAAACAAATTACTGCAGGAATCTTAAAAGCTTGGGTTGAAAGCCAGAACAGAAGAAAAAGATATCTTGTTTGCAAGTCACTATTTTCCCTTGGAAATATCTGCTCTTCTATCAGGTTGTCATTTGAGGCTGCTAGAAGTTTTTATTACTCAGGGTTAATTGCCTCTGGCACAATAATCTCAGATTTCTCTGGAGAATTACTGATAGCACACACTTTCCTTCTGAACTAAAATTACTTTCCTGTCATGAGAAATGTGTCAACTTTTTAACATTTCTTTAAAAAAATAGAATAAATGGCATTAGGAGCAATATTCCTCTGCCTCCTAGTTCTGTCTTTTCATCTCTCCTAAGGATATTGTTTCTGTTTCTAAGCCTTATCCAGATTAACATGTCAGTGGAAACTTTGTCATACATTAGTCCAATAAGTGTAACTAGTTGCATTCCTGGGTGCTTACTATTCAGCTTGTATGTGTATGTGAATATTGCACTGCAAAAAGGCCTTGGACTGTTTCTAACTCATTTGTTTATGCAGTTCAGACATAGGTCATCTTTCTAAATACTCACATAATCAGGAATGGTTTTTTAGCTGTATGTCTGTATCCTATAGTGTTTTTCTTGTGGTGTATTAGGTCACTGAAACCTCTTGAAAGTAGGCTACCAAAAATCCATGGTCCTGTGTAACTGCTTGCGAATCTTTCCAAATGGTTAATGTATTTTAAATATATTACTGTAATATGATAGTTAAGGATAATATACCAGTGCAACTAATTTTTTTTTCCCCTGGAAATACCCTTCCTAAAAGGAACGCTGCAAAAAAGGGTGGTATTTTTGTCAGTCAGTGACTCTTAATCAGTTCTGATGTAATTCTGAAATTTCTACTTCTGTGCTCAGCCATGGAAAGCAAAAGGAAGAATATCATGGTCCCAGGGCTGGCAGCTGTAAGGATGATACATGTTTTGATTGACCGTGACTTCTGCCAAAGCCCTGTGTTCAGAATTCCAGAGCATGTGGAGGGCAGGATAGAGTTGTCACTGACATCCCCATCATATTTGCAATTAGTAAACATGCTTCTTGTGCGTTCCAATGATTTAGGAATGGGAAAATATATTTTGCCTTTGAACAAAAGCCACTGAAGATTTTTTGAAAAATGCTTGATTGGAAGTGTGACAAATTGAAGACATTTGGAATTTTTCCAAAGAGATTTTTCAGATGTTGGGCAGATGTTATTGTTTGCTGACCTAGGACTTTGCAGAATGACAGAAAATAATTTGATGCTCTAACAAAACATTGATTACACACACTAAATAGCCCTGGTAGAGCATTTCCCTTATGGCTTGCACTTCCAGGGTTATGGTTAAACGAGCACCCCATGTCATCAAACATACAGAAGGTGCCTTTGCCACTCTGAGGGAATGATCCCAGCATTTAAATAATGATTTACTGATGCTTTTATTAGAACAATTATTGGTTATTTCAGACTTGAAATGGGCAGATTAAGCTCTGTGAACCTCACAGCTGAAACCTCACAACACTGGCAATTTTCAGTGATTAAAGTAATTTACTTTATCTATAAAATGTAAAGATATTTCATAATAGCCATACAGCAAGTACAGGGAGGTGTAGTTTTCCTGGAGATAATCAGACCTCTGGGGATAAAGGGTCCTGGCTGCACCTCATGCATTGCGAGACCCAGAGGGCTTTATTATCTGATGATTACCACACCCCCATTTCCATGTCTTTTTGCTTAATTAATCACAGTAACATTATTGCCCAACTTCAGACAACAAAAATAATGAGAGAGGCTTTAAAAGATTCAAAGACTAGAGGAAAAACAAGAGATCCCATAGGAAAGTACCCATAGTGAAACTGAGGTTTACAAATCACTGAAATCTATTAAAAATGATGCTTACATTTTGTAAAGTGCCTTCTTTAATATAAATATAATTATGATTTTAATATTGTAAACGTGTATATACAATATAAAACATGTACTTATTTTGACCAGAGTAGATGAGATTTTACTTTTAGGACAGAAAAACCTTTAAAATACTCCAGCCATAACAATGAAGGCTATAGCCACTTGCTGTTTTCATGGGAAAATTTGCCATATTCGCTGTGTTGTTCCTTATTTGGTTCAAGTACAGTTTTATGTACATTCTTTTGCCTTTTCCACCTTTCTAGATTATCAACTAACCCTGGAGTTTACAGGCATAAATCCAGAGTAAAATCTACAGGTATTACCTGCCAGAAGAGACTTCTGAAGAAGATTGTATGATTAAACATCTACTATATTCTAATCATCTCTCCTATTAATATATCCTTCTCCACCACACTTTGCTGTTGTTCTCATTGTACCTCAGTATAATTACCTGTAAAATTGGTGCCTGATTTTTAAATAGTTGACTGAAACATAATTAGTTTACATGCTGATGCCCTTCCTTACGTTTGTAACGTTAGCTTAGACTGCAAACAGAAGGCTTTTATTGTAGCTCCAGATGCAATTGCTCCCAGAGAAGGTTTTATCAAAAGCTACATATCACTTTTTTTTTTTTCCTGGTTCTGCATTTAAAAACAAAAACACCTCATTGCTTTTCATAGGACGCATTAAGTATTTCTAACATTTTGTGTGAAATGTGGACAACCTTTTAATAGCCACAAGCTAGTCATTTTAAAGTCATAAAAGATACAATTCAAGGAAACATGGTTTTGTTGAGCTTTGACATTTCTAGATGTCCTTGTCTTTTAATCAAAATGTACCAACTCTGTACAGCACAGCCACTGTCTGCTTTCTCACATGGAAGCTAATACAGTTGGAGGATTATGCTTCCAAACCTGTTTCAGAATTTCAGTCATCAGTGTCTGAGGCATAGATATTCTAAATTGGAACACAAAATGAGTTTTCAAATAGTGCTTTCTCCTTTTCACTCAAACATAAGTATGTTTAGGTGCATATGTGTGGGTGATCAACCTCTGAGGATGCCCTTGAGTCTGAGTGGGACATGTGTTGACCTGCCTAATTTAGACAGCCAGCTAAAGTTAGATTATTTCTGGTAACAATTCTTGTACTCCACTGATTTTAAGTGGAACACGATCCTTCTGTTTTGTAATTCACTGCGATAATACTAACTGATTTCATTTTATGGTGGGGTTAAAACTGGCCTGTAATCCCATCAATGGAAGAACATGCAGGGAGATTAGAACACCTTTGTGGGTCTACTGCAGCAATACCTCTTTCTTTGAAAGTCTCTCGTGCTGTGTATTTAAAACTTCTGACTGATGTGTTTGAATTGTGCTCATTAATTTATCATCATCTTTGAGAGAAATAAAAGCCACATTTTGTTAGGGCAGTTTTTAGTATGTGTACCTTTAGGGTCTATGATTTCTCTGATGATAGATAGTTTTTTAATTTAAAAATCTGCTTTTTTTTTTTTTTTGATGCCGAGGATTTCAGTAGTAGACACATCAGAAAGACAGCATTTCATACCTAGATAGATAGATAGATAGGTAAATACCAGATAGACAGGTATTTCATACCTAGTTCAAGTTGAGATCACCCTTAGTCGTCCCTGTACGTTATTTGATAGGCATTAAGGAAAATAACCATCCGGGAAAGATTTTTGCTGTGTTCTTGGCTCTGAAACCTGGTCTTTGACACAATAACACTTTCCCAGGACAATGCTTTTGGGACTGTCTTAGATTTGTAATGAAAAATGTTATTTTTTGCTTTTAAATCAGGTGTACTGTTATGTTGAAGAGCAACATGAACGAGGTAAGTCAAAATAAATGTCTAGCCATCTGTAAGTGGTCCATCAAATCCTGTAACATTTACATAGACTGTGTTCCATTTTAAAACTTGATCTCAATTCTAGGTTTTAATGGGCATCTAGAATTAAAGATCAATAAAGAATGACTCAAGTCAGGTGAACACATCTGTTTGAACTAATACATTTTATCTTGCAGAGAAAAGGAAAAACTCTAAATTGCATACTAATAATGTTGTCAGAAGCTTTAAGGTGTGCTGTAGAAAGCATGAAAAGGTTTGTAAGCCACTCCCATTATGTATCTAATGGATCTCAGTGAATAATACTGGTTCAGTCATTAAAATAGAACAATAAAAGAGAAAAAAACCCAACAGAATAGCAATAACAACCAATCAAAAAAATCAAAAGGAAGAGATTACAGTCAGTTTTGAGAAATACACAGTTAGCATTTTCATTGTTAAGTTCTTATACCGTCCCCATCTCAGTAGCTTTCAAATGACTGATTTCTGACTTAATATTTTCCAGTGACTTTAATGTTTTCATTTTGAAATTTATATAATTCAATTTCAGAACAAAACAATTTTGTTTCTTTTCCATTATTTCTTCACCAAATGTGTTAATTTTGAAGTGATTTTTAAAAAATAAAATATTTATGTACATTTTTTATTGTGGAATACACCCCACCTCTCCAAAGTAAATTTGTAGGTTTTCTATAGGAAATAATCAGTATATGGTTAAAATTACTTTGCCCTAAAAAACATTTTTGCATGAAAACAATTCCAGTTAAACCTTTTTAAATACCTCTGATTCACGGATTAAAACCTACAGTAAATTTCCCAGGAGACCACTGATTTCTGAGTCCTGCCATGTGCTATTTGTTGGTTCAGACAAAAACTTTGTGAGCAGTTTTTAGTCCCTCCCTCTACAAATGTCTTTATGTCTTAAAACCTTTTTCAGAAAGCTTAAAGCACAGCTGGTGTGAACCCTTTTCTCTATCAGAGCTTTTCACTGACAAAACGTGCTGAAGGAAGTATCTGAGAAAAGATCTGGGGTCCTAGGGAGAACGTCTACAGAGTTTTCAGACAGGAAAATTGTTGATCCTTCTCTGTCAGCCAATGTGTTCAAAAGTTGAAAATTGGTGGAATTTGGGGAGGTGGGGGTGGGCATGGGAAGAAAGCCTTTCCCCCCATAAATTTACAGATGTGGAACCTTTGTAAATGAAGCTCTTTCAGAAATGTTTGTTGAATATAAAGTATACATAGAACCCAAGTGCTTTGACCCTCCTTTTTTTTTTTTTTTTTTTTTAATATATTTGACAGACCCAAATATCCGCTTTCAATTTCATAATTTAAAGCCTAGTATGAGAAAGCAGAAGAATGGATAGAAATTTATACAATCACTGTTGCTGCACCCTTTTACAAAAGACAGAACCATGAAAGGTATGCAAATTGTCCATAATTATACTTTCAGATGGTTACTTAAATACCTGTCTTTTTCACACTACAGGCGCAAAGTTAGTATACCTCAGATATGCTAATAACAACAAATGTCTGTGGTTTCTGGCAAAATAAAAGCTCCAGTAGTTCCCTATGTGTGCTATATACAACTCTTAGGCAATGTCATGATGCCTACCGAGACAAGCTTGGATAAAGCTGCTACAGTATAAAGATTAAGGCTATTTTACATTCTTTGATTTTTATTTAAATTCTCCCTGCTTTTAAATTACTGTATTGCTAATTTTAGCTGATGGATTAATACAAGTGTCTCAACTATTTATACATACAATATTAAACCCGAGTGAAATATCAAACAGGGTGTATGAATCTGCAACACTGTAACATCTACTGTCTCTTTTATATAGTAGGTTTGTTCATAGGAATCAGTAGGATTTGCAAAGTATTTACATTAAGAACTGACTTTAGACACATCTTTACAGGATCTTCCTAATTAAAGGTAATGGTTTATGAGAGCCTAAAATTCTCTCCCCCTTTACTTTCAGAGGTTGTCACTTTAATCCAAAGTGACTGCTGCCCCTTACACATCCCTATGACTTTTAATAGCATTATTGAGAAAACAGTTTCAACTCTGTCAATATTAATGGTGATGGAATCTGACCCTCTGTAAATGAGAAATGAATTTTCATAAAAATTAACAGTGCCAAGGATGTGAGGATCACTGCCTTTTTTACAAACTGTTCTTGTAAATTGTATAGGAAAACCACACCTCTGATTTCAGGGTACTCCATCACTAGTGTGTAAGGTAGTTGTAACAAGTAGTGGATTCCTGAGTTCAGGACAGTATGCTGAGTCTGAGCCTGTGCTCCTTGTACACTCCCAAGACCTGAGAAGTTCAAATTTGGAATCTCAGTTTTGATCTAACTTGTCATTGACCTTCCATCATGTATAACTTACCACCAGCACAATGTACCTATATTCTGCCTTTAGTTTTAACCTGATTCTTCCAAAAGTGCTATATCACATATTTTTCTTCCTAATCAGACACTCATTTTATATATTTCATGTGTGTCGCTCAAATCTCCACCTTCCTCAGATTAGTCACAGACCAGATTAATTGTACTTGGTAACCTAATACTTTAGCTTAATTATCTTATCATTAAACCTAGTGATCCAGGAGAAGGTTTACCACCAGGTTTTAAACCCTTCTTGTATATTGAAGAATAATTCAGTCACCAAGGCTGTCGTTACACTTTCAAGTATTTTAATAATATTTTTCACTGTCTGCTCATCTCTTAGATGCATATTATGTCTTTTACCTCTCAGACCTGATGACCTTGGATAAAGACTGAAATGTATAGGGACAGTGTGTAAAACTGAACTTTTTTTTCTCTTACTGTCTTGATTTGTGGCTGAGTTATTCTACTGTTGGTATATAAATACTTAGTGCTGTTTGACTATATGTCTATTATTATTTACTTTAGTTTTCATATAGATATTTTTTATTAGTTTAAAGAAGATCAATGCCTGCTACATAATTATTGAGGCTTGCTTACTTTGGAAGGTTTCCCACAAGTTTTGTAAGAATGAGTGACAGTTTTTTGATAATAATCAAAAATGGGATTCCTGTTTAGACTCTTACACATAGCAAAAAGTTCCTTCCTCGTCCTCCCAATGAGAACTATGTCTAGATCTGGGATTTTTTCCTTTTCATTTATGCTGGAAGCAGGGAAAATATCTAAAGAGTATAAGGCAAAATTTGTAAGGTAGGAACAGGTTCTTCAGGAGCCTGAAAGAGAGAGAGATTATCAGCAGGGAGAGACTTTCATCCAACATAATTAGCATCCTATTTTGTAAAAGAAAGAGAAGGGAAATTACTTTTTAGAGGGTGAGTGTATTTTGTTACTTCTGAGCAGAATATCTGATGTCATCATCATTGTCTTCATCTTATTAGTTAGAACTGCTTGTACAAATTAAGCTTATGTTACTCATAGAGATGAAACCCTGGTCTTGCTCTGCTCTTTTCACTGCAGCTCATTTTAGCAGCCCTGCTGATACCCTACAAGAACCTAGGAAAGCATTTTCTGTAGTAAGCACAAAAGAGATCACATGATGGATACACTGGTTACTATAGTGTTGAAATCGGAATGTAGATCCTTGGAACCACCATACAGATACTTCCTCTCCCTGGCATGTCTGGTTTTGGGTAATGCTAAAACTTATGTAACTCTTGAGGTTTATGAACAGATAGCTAGGTGCGTAAAAGTGTTTTTTCAAGCAAGGTTACAATACCCTTAGGCACGTCCTAAGTATTAATAGTATTAAAAAAAAAAAAAAAAAAAAATCCACAAAACCCTGGAAAGTCTAAGTGAAGTAGGGAAGACAATTTGGCAGGTAGGCATTCTCTGGTAAAAGCATAGAATGCTGAACTGCAATAGTTAGCTGGGTCTCTGTGGGCCATCAAGAACACATAAAGACTGCCAACATCTCTTACAGATCTTTTCACAGATCCTATTGCAATTCACAGTAAAGTGATACTCTACCTGTCTTTCCTGAGGGGTCCAATTAAGGTAAGGATTTATTCAAGACTCGTACAAACCTGGGGCTTGCACAGTGCAAATGTGAGAGGAACATGATGCTTCTTCTCTTTTATCTCAAGAGCACTTCCTTTGCAAGATCTCGTGCTAGCAGTTAATCTGAAAAAGGATTTTCTAGTTGGGAATTCTACCATTCACTGCTTTATTACTTGTTATACTTCACATACTTTTATAGAGAGGGAAACAGACTTGTTTCTTTCATCTCCTAATGGCTATCCAGGCAAGTGTCCTCAGAACCTGAAAAGGCACTTGAACCAGGATACTTTGCATGTCAGATGAATTTTCCAAATGCTGGTCTATAAGGAGAATGTCCCTTTTGCTATCTCCTAAGAATAATTTATCAAGATTTTCTTTCTGTTTGCAGATTCGACCGCTTTTAGACTGTGGATTTCATGACATATCACAGAACAGAAAAATAACTATTTGACCTTGCATTTACCCTAAAGCAACCTCATACATACATATATATATATATAATATATATATGTACACACACACACATATATATATGCATATACACACACACACTTCTCATGTTTACCTCAAAGATGTAATTTCTTTCTGGTGCAGTTTTTGGTTATGATTACTCCATAATTTTCTTGGGGAACTGTTGAGCTTTGTGAGGAGTTCCAGAGTTCATAATCTATGAGAAACTACAATCTCAACTGTAGGTGAACTATTTATGGATTTGAATAACACTGTCTACTTTGCACTTGTGCCTGAATCAGTCTCTTGTCATTGCTGTCTGTAAATGATTCATATCTGTTCAGTCATTTTTAAAGACATGTGCATGTGAAACTTGATATCCTTCCATTGGTTTCACAATGATTACTGTTAGACTATTATTATTTGTAAATCACATGATCAGTGAATCTCAAAAAGCCAACCGAATACACCTGGCTGAATTACAGAAGCAGAGGAACAACTTGCTGTGGGCAGCCCCTTGGTCTGTAGGATACACAAATTGCAGTGCTGTGACTGAACCTAAGTAGAGGTGGAGGCAGGTGTTCATATCAGAGCTGCTGGCACAAACAAGGTACAGAATTCTGGTCATCCAATTGTAGCAGCACAGAAGGCTCAGAGTTTGTCCTCAATTAGATGTCAGCAAGACTTCACGAGCATTAGAGGATATATATTAGAAAGGTGGATGCTTGCTGGTAATGCAACACCATTTTTTTTTATTAATAATAGGATAGTAATGGAAGAGTGAGTAACATCATAGTATAAAAACTACAGAGTGTATCAGGATGGATAAACAAAACAGAATTGTCATGATAAAAGGAATTTATTTCTCCCAATGAATATTCAACTAAAATGTAGAGTTTGCAGTTTTGGTTTATTTCAGTCAGTTAATGCAGAGTTATATAACTCTTCTTACAATGCTTTAGTAGTCATATTCTTATTTTTTACATTGTTAGATTTAAAAAATGAAGAGAGAACATTGCAATTTGCAATTAATGACATTTGGTTTTATTAAAAATAAGTAGACAGCCATATCAATAAAGAATAGACATTGAGATTATGAACAACACAATTTGTCAAAATCCTTGCCTGTAAGCAGGCTCTGCTTAGAGGTTTTATTGGCTGTATTATCCTGGTTATTTAGGGAGAGACATATGATATGCTCAAGGTAAATAGCTTGAAAGCATTTCCACCTGCAACTGAATCTGTTTATGTGTCGGTGAAGTTGGGGCCTGCCTTGGGCTTTCTGGGCTTGCTGCAGAGCCTGAGGCAGTGTCTTACAAAGCACAATGTTACTGAATCAGCTTAGTTACTACTGCAAGAACATTAGGATATACATATATTAGTGAGGTAACTTTAATAAGGTAGCTGTCTATACCGGTAATTTACTGAATACCAAGTTGTTCAGCTATTTTGAAAGACTTGCGTGTTCTTATAATTTTTTTTTTTTTTATTCCCAGAAATGAAAATTTGTGAAGAATAAGACATTGCAGAGAGTATATACATAAAACCTATTAGACAGAAGTGACTGATCCTGGCAGTAGATAATCTGTGTACTTTGTACCTACATGTGGGCACCTGGGCAACAAGGGAGGCCGGCTGGGACACAGAGGGTTGTCATCACACAGCTGCAGAGAGATTGTGGGACATGGGATTTCATGGAATCAATTTTACACTGGAGTTTTAAGTCACAATAAACTTCCTTACTCTGCTCTGTAAATATGACTTGACACCTCCATGACACTATGAATTGTTAATAGAAGTCCATGTCTGTTTTGCCAGCAGGTAGCATACCAAAGTAAAATTACCATGAAATCTGTGTTTTGGGTAGACTTCTAATTGTAATTCAAACAAAGATGTATTAAATAAAAAAGATGTCACTTATATCTTCTAGCTAGTTATATGTGCTAATGGTATCACTGAATTAAAAAAAAAAAATCATAACCAAAGTTAATCTTTAAAGTTCATTCTTTTGCTGATATGTAAGTTCACATAACAGAAATTCTCATGCTTTCCATGCTCACTTATTTGCTTCCTAGGATAAATAGCCTTTCTGTCTCTGCTTTAAGTTTTCAGGGGAAATTTCTGCTCTGATGGTGTGGCCATAATAAATGAAATGCAACAGAGTCCTTTTCTAAGCCTACAGTTCCCAAGTGTTGTGATAAAGCATATGCTAATAGAGTGTGTGAGTTTATTGGAAGTTCTTAAAAAATGCCATCTGCTACAATTTTTGCAGCTGAAAGTTACATTCAATCAGAGGTAAATTTTTATACACTCAGTCTAGTGCATGGAAATATATTCCTGGAATTAAAGTTTACCTAAACTATGCAAAACACTTTTTGCATGTAGTTACTCTTGAAGGTCTAACCTAAGATTTCAAAGATGAGACTGATACTGGAAAGGAAGCTGATCTACATATGCAAGTCTGCTGTTAAAGTACTCTGTGGTTCATGAAAATTCCTCCTTTTCACTTGAATGCTTGGAAACAATCTTAAAGTATGAAAACCAAATGAACTGAAGAGCAACCCTATATTTTGCATCTGACTACTCAGTGAATCTCTGTTCCTCATCTGTAATAGATAGTCTTAATGCTTAAAATCAGCACTGGCTGCTAAAACCCACCTCCACAAAAATTATTTAAAGATTTAAAGTAATAGTACATGATAAAAAGCATCGTAGTTTCACCATAATCCAAATCAGGCTTTATATGTTAATTTTTTAATATTGAGATAAAATCTGTCAATAAATCTTTTAGATGCTTCTGGGGAGACCAAAACAATTAGTTTAATTTGTCAATAAAACCCAGAAATAAACTAGCTTTGCAGCTAATTTGCCAAAAGAGAGACTTATCTATTCTTTCTTTTTAACAAACTTTGGCCACACTCAGTCTGGGGAGCTCCATACAAAAGATATACAGGACTGGAAAAAAATAACTGATTAAATTTTAACCAGCTGCTGGGCAGATAGTTTGCCTGAGGCACTTTTGTCAGTTTCAAAGGGTCCTTTTATTAATTTTGCATTTTGTATTTTGTTAGTGGAAAGAGCTAGCTCTGTTGGGACTGCCAAAAGCTATAGGCAGCGAATCTTACAGCAGCAAAGAGGAAGCTGTAGAGCATGCCAAGTAGATTTAGCACACTGAGCACTCTAAATTACATTTGTTTTATCAGTTCTAAAAATATATTAACTTCAGGTGTAAGTTCTTTGAATAAAGCCTTAAAGCTAGTACATTCAGTTCCTCTTCTGTTTATACAAGGCTTTTACTTTGTCTATAAAAATAAACTACGATAGTCTTTGCCAGATAACTACTCATGTAATTTAAATCTGTTCTTCCTATGATTATTCGTTCATTCTTTGTTGCTCTGTTTTTCTTACTCATATTGAACTCATGTTCTTAGTGAAAAAAAGTGTTGCAAGTTTTATCTAGACCCTCCTCACTTTCCATGACATTCAGGTACAGCTTTTATAGCAAAAATATTGATGTCTAAGTGGAATGAAAAAATAAATATATTCTGCTTTTATTTGAATTGAAGCCCAATGTCCATATCAGCCTGTGGAACATGCTGCATGTAGCATATTGCTCAGACAATTTGTGAACAGAAGTTAGAACTCAGGGGTTAAATGGAAAACACAAACCTCTCTTGTGATGCTGGGAATTTCACAAGTTTCACTCAGGCAGCTTCAAACAGCATTAAACACAAAGGAAAAAAAGTATACCCTCAGGCTAGAATTTGCAGAAGACTTACCTGTAGTAGAACAGAACTAAAATTAAGCCAGAAGACAAAGCATTTGGGCTTACATTTCGAAAATTGAATGACTAAGTATGTATTTTTAGAATGTATATCATACTGTTTTTCTAGTTTCATCTCATCTTTTAAGATAGTCTTTTTTTCCTGTAAAAAGAATGCTTTATCCCAAATCAATATATGATAGTGTTACTACTGCATTATTTAATGTCTTCTACAACTATTTTTGTGTGCAATCCTGTGATGGCAAACCTCATTGGTATCACTTATACATAAAGGAACATGCTCTTGCTGTTACTGAAGTTAACAGTAAACCTGATAATAGCAAAATTGACTTAATGGGAGAAAGCTGAGCTCAAAGTAATTAAAAAAGTCATTTATATCCATGTCTTTTTTTTTCAAAAGAATATTTTGTCAGGTTTTATATAGTATTTTAAGGAAATTGTGGTTTGTACTCTGGTTTACATCCTAAGTTTAACTAAGTAAGTGTACAAAAAAATCCCCCCAAAAACATAAAACCTGAAGCCAGCTGGGAAATCTTTAAATTAAATCAGGAAATCTTTAAATTGTGCCAGTTCCTCAGTCTGTAGTTAAATGAAATTTTATTCTGGAACATACCGAGTAAGAAAAAAAAACTATTTGGGGCAGTTGAGGCTGTCAACTGAGCTGTGCTCTGTGAGAACATAGACATTACTTATCTTTAAAGTTTCATTTCAATGTCCAGCTGTGGGCATAAATAAATGCTTAGCTGATGAGATATAATGGTTCCATGAAGGCCTAAGTTGCTTGAGTATTTTATGAAATGTGGGCCAAAAAACTAAGCATTTTCACTGTGTCTATAACATGGAACAATGCTAGAATTGGAAGTACTGGTTAGAAACACCAAGGTGGGCTTGGTTTCTGGGTGGCCACTACATTAACGGAGTGGCCTGCTTCTCCTGCTCCTTAAGGACAGAGACTCCTTGAGTCTGTTATGTACGTAAGAGCCACCTCTCCTATAAAATTAGGCAGCAGCATTGCTAGTAGTCATAAAAATTTTCTGTGATCAGAACAAGGTCTTTGACATTACCACAAGCTAGTACTTTAACAGACGATTTTATCCATTTGATTATCTGAAAAATAACCCAGAAGTCAGTTCTTTCTTTCATGACTGCGTGTGCACTATACTGCTTACAACAAATGACAGTTGCTGATGAGATGAGCTAATTCTGTAGTCCCTATGGAGCACTGGGAATGCCAAGGAATACAGCATGTTGGCTTTTGAGTCAGCAGAGATTTATATACTGTGCTTTATGTTTTATCTAAGTAATGCATATATCTTGCAGGTTCAGCATCATAATTTCTGCCACAGTGTAAACCTGATGGACCCTTTCAGTTCCACAGAGGTTGTACTATTTAAAATCATGAGGGGAGCATTTCCCCATTTGTAACTGAACAAGTAAGTTGAATTTCAGATTGCGATAATGTTGGAAAACAAGGTGTTTTTTCATGTTTTGTATCCTTCCTCCCTCTTGACTGTAAAGAAGTAGTTGTTTAATATTAGAATAGATTTTGGCATTTCAATCAAGCAAAAGGATTTATTTCTGAGTTGATTGTTATATTTTGAGGCAATGTTAATACTATGGAAATGATTCTGCAAATTTTCAGCCATATGCTAACTTGTTTTCTTTCTATGGTATGTTCTTTAGTAACAGATGTCAGATCATGGTCAAACCGATATCAATTAAAATTCATCACAAGTGGTCAGTATCATAAACTTGGAGCTAGTATTACTGAAATTATTTAGTGATGTTGAGCCTCTTGTGTTGTATATTCTCAGTTTACATGAGGCTGATGTACTCTGTGACAGCAACAGGGCATATATTCAAATATTCTCATAAAACTGTTGCTGTTGGTCAGGCATCCTCCCTACCACTCTGTTACCTGAAAGGTGCTGGACCAGGTTGCAAGTTCTTTCCACTTTACATTTCTTTGAGCTGCCTGTATTTCTTCTCGTTGACTATCATAGTTTCATACTTACATTGAAAAGAACCTAAGTTACTCTGCATAAAACAGTCTCTCAGAAGCAGAAAGCAGTAGTAGGAACAAGTGGCATGTGATCTGAAGAATGGAAATAGAGCCTAATATGAAACTCTACCACTTGTGGCCCATGTATTTCTTACCCTAGAAGTTATTCTAAGTTTTCCCACCCTTCAAAATGTTAGTTGGGTCAAGAGTTCATTTTGTTCTCATTAAATTATGAGATGCGTTGTCTTGCTCCTGGGAAGTCAGACCTTGGTATGATTGTTTCAATTTATCTTTCCTTTGAGTTATTAATAAGGATTTTTCCCTCCCTCAAGTTTCCTTTCATGTATGGTGACATGCAGGTACACAAGCATTCAAGACTCTTAAAATTTAATTGTGATGTGCCATTTAAGTTAGGTAAAATCACTCTAATGATTAAGGGAAGGGAACACAAAAGCAGCGTGAGCTTATCTGAAATGAATTCTTCTTTAGGTTTCGGTGAATACCTCCTGAAAAGTTGTTACAGTGTTTTATCTGACTCTACATGCAGAATAACATGGTTCATGGATATTTTATCACAGAAGAAACGTTTGCCTCCTATTGAGCCTCAAGAATAAGCAGAAGATTATAGCTACTCTACTACTCTTTTCACCCCACTTTCGAACATCAGCCATGCTGTAGTGCTCAAAATGCTCTCACTGCACCAGTGTAATGCTGAGAAAAGGTAGCTTTTTGTTTCTTTGATTGCATCATCTTACACATAGCTTTAGGTAAGACAAAAGATAATTTTTTTACTAATTTTGCACTATTCCCCTCTGTGTGACCAACTCAGAGGATTATGCAATAGCCACATGACCCAGTGTATTAATATTCTCCAGTGGCATAACACTGCAATCCTTTCACATAATTTTTCACTTGCTCCTGATAAAGGTCCTGAACCCCCTGTATTATGTCAAATGGCCTCTTTTTTGGTCACACCATGAATCCAGCCATTTAAAAGACTAAGGAGGTATAGAAAGATTTTTCAATGCTAAAGCTGTATTCTGCATGGTTTGACTGGTTGTGATATACATGTATTTCATGCTGATGATCTAATCTAAATAATGTTAAATTGAAAGTTCAGGCTTAAACTTTTAGAAAAGAAATAATTACCTTGCACACACACTAGTCAAATTATTCCCTCCTTAATCCTGAGTGCTGGATTTACTTTGAACTAGGGATGGAGAACTCATTACGGAAAATTTCAAACCAGCTAGCAAATTGTGGGTTTGAAAGTATCTCTAAAGTAAACTGATGAATGAGATCATCAGAAGATAAGAGATATGTAAGAGATGTGATTTCTTTATGGTTGGCTGCAGAACATAAGGAATATTCACAGTATTCAGCCTTAGAAAGCCTCAATCCAAAAAATTTGATAAACAGTTGTAGGGGGGTGGTAGCTGAACATCTTATTTTACTTCTTTTTATAATCTCTGTGTCAAAACATACATTTCAGGTGTGCAGTGATTAATTTAGTGGAAAGATTTTCTTTCATGTAGCAGTAAAACCATAGAAACTGTGGGGTTAATTTTAGTGGCACCAATCAAAGCATGATTACTATTTACAGGTATGTTTTAGCTTTCCTCTTCTTTATTCTAACACAGGATTAGGCCCTGGCTTTTATGTTCCAGCTTGCTATTGAGTGCATATGGATAGTTGGGTTTTAAATAAATGCAGTTAGACTTCCAATGAATAATGTGAATTACCTGACTTAATATATTTTATGTACAGCATAAAGAGTAAAAACTAATGTCAGTGGCTTCATTCTGCAGCTAGGCACAGGGTGAGTTTCCTATAACTCTTACATTACAGTCTACAGTCTACCTACCCTTTCATTACTTCTACCTTTTCAATATTTAGAGAATTTGTATTAATTATGATAACTGACATCTATAATATGGCTTTCAGGCATTCGCTTCAAATTCACTTCTGCTTCAAGAAGTAATTACATTCACTCAGCCAAGTTCTACACATGTTTATAGTCTCTCTAGTCCTTACAAATTAAATGGACCTTTTATATATGTTGTGGAGGTTTGTTTATAATAGAAGATCCAGGGTCTTCATATGAAAAAAATCTAGTAAACATTCTTTAATAAGTATTTTCTCATAAAATAGCTTGTTTCTCTTTGACACTGGTGGTTGATGAGAGCTAATCAGTTTGAAATTTACCATAGGAATAGTATTTGTGGCATGTACATTTTTAGTGTAGCTTGGGAATTTGTTTCAGTTTTGGTGTTTCTTTATTTTTTTAATTTGTGGGTGTGGGGTTTTAATTTTTTTTTTTTTTTAATTTAATTTCACCAATTTGAAGTTTTTCCTGGATAAGGCTTTTCTTTTCAGCTCAGCTTTCCAGTGTTGGCTGATTTTTGTCAGTTTACATGACTATAGATTATCATAGAATGGTTAAATGGTTAGGATTGGAAGGCACCTTAAAAATCACCTAATTCCGACCACCCCGCCATGGGCAGCGATGTTCCACTAGACCAGGTTTCTCCATCCAACCTGGCCTTAAACACCTCTAGGCATGGAGCATCCACAACTTCTCTGGGCAACCTGTTCCAGTTCCTCACCATCCTCACAGTAAAGATCTTCATGTGATTTGAACTGCTGCTTTTTGTGGGCTTTGATTTTATTTTTTTTAATTGTTTTTAGCTTTGTTTTCTTTTTTTGTTTGTTTGGTTGGTTTGGTTTGGTGTTTTGGTGATTAGCTCTTTGTTATGAAAGAGAGAAAAGGAAGTGATCACAATGAAACTTTGCAGATAAATGTTCAGAACACAACACAAGGCTGTTCTTTGTTTGAAGTTATGAGATAAGGTGCTTGGTTTGCTTTGATTTTTTTTTTTTAAATTGTACTAAAGCAGAAAACACTGGAAATTACATCTCAATTTGTAAATTGTAGTCACATTACCTACTGGTGTATTATTACTGTTTCTCTAATTTCCTTGTGGGTATACTAAGGAATTTATGTTACAGAAAAATAGACCACAAGCTCTCAAAATTATAATAAAACATAAGAGCAGACATTACCCACTCCAGACCTGTTGTTAGTGCAATATTTGTGGTATTTTTTAAAAAGATTGCCTCCTTAATTGCTGCACTGGTGTTACTTTGGTCATATCACTGACACCAAGAGTTGAAGTGCAGAAAGAAACTTTGCATGAAGTACTGAACTTTTGTAGCTGCAGAGTTTTCTTCTTATATAAAATCTTTACTTTGTGGACTATATAGCATCCTGTCAGTGCCAGAGGTTTGCTTTTTCTAAAACAGCAACAATAAAATCAGTGTGAAGACTACGAGAGATTAAAGAGGCAGTTTGAATCCAAATGAATGAAGTATATGCAGTGGAAGAAATATTAGGAAGAGAGGACCAAACTCAGGGAAATAAAAAGGCAAAGGCTAGGTGAAAAAAAAGCCAAGATGTAAAACAACATTATTAAGGTAATAGTGAAATAGGAACCTTACAGATAAAATCATATAGCATATAACAACCCAGCGTTGCACTTGGACATTTGGGGTCCAGTCTGTATGCAGTTAAAAAATTATTTAATTAATATTTGGCAAAGTCATACAGTATGTATGATTCCCAATATAAGTATTATTATAAAAAAATCTGAAAAGCATATTAATCCTGCATTTTTGTTTGTTTGTTTCTTTAGAGTTCAGGAAGTCTTAAATAGATACAAACCCTCTAATAGATCTGAAAACTGCAGGGGTGGATTGCCATTGTTTAAATTTCTTTCCTGTGGGGAAAAGATGAATCACAATTTCTTGGTTTGTATCATAGACTGGAAGAAAAAAAATCCTTGTGAAGTTCACAGCTGAATGAAATGGAATATTAAATCATATCACAGATAAATCTGCTTTACAATGTAGTCTAAGTACTCTTGCTAAGCGAGTTCATTTGGCCTATGTGTGTTTAACACAGCTGAACACAAGGTCTCATGTCTAGGAATTCAGGTATATTAGTTATACTTAGGAAACAGGAGACCTTATTATGAGGTAATAATATTGCCTAAAGTAATAATATTGAACTTTAGGGCAGTGATTACCCAAGATTTGCTTTTTTTATAGTTCATTCAATATTTTCATAAGTAAATGTGCATTAGAATTTAAATAGTCCTAGCAGTCCAATAGAAAAGGATACTGCAAGTCTGAGCCTCACTCTGAAAATTGGAGTTCTGTCGGTGGGACAAGTGGCACATACAGACTTCAAGTGTTACTCCAACAATTTACTTCTACTCCAGGACATTTTTTTTGTGGCCTCACTTATCCAGTGTGGGTCACAGTTTAGTTACAAAGCTTAGTAACACTATTGGATGGTGTCCATACCCAAAATTCACATCTTTGCTGTTAAATTGGTTTTGTGCAAGCATATAAAGCACAGCACATACAGACTCCAAATACACACTCTGACTTTGGAAGTTACATTGTTTTAATTATAGCTTTAATATGCCACTCTTTGCTGCTTGCAATTCCTGAAAGACCAAAAGGCTCAAAGTATCCTTTGTTATGCATTTCGGCTATACATTCTCATGCACTCTTCTCCTGTATATGAAGATTCCATGCAAACAAAGATGAAAATGTGTGAATGTCATTTAAATGTCTTGAGTTCTATAAAATCAATATGAAATATTAAAATTAATGGATTTCAAAGCCAAACATCTTTGTGAACTAAATTTAGTATATGTAAATATTTTATTTTCTTCTTGAATAAGAAGAATAAGGTTCATCTTAAGTTATCCATAACCAACTAATTTTCACCTTTTATTACTAAGGGTGTCCTGCTTAAAAATTCTGTAAATACAGAACTGTTTTGGCTCTACTTTATGTTCATTTTACAGATTTCAAATAGAATTGTCATATAATGGTGTATCTGGGACAAAAATCTCATGCAAGTTGGATCAAAATTGGGAAAGTGCTGGGTGTAAAGTGTCACTTCAAGTGAGCCAGCTGTTGAGGTGGATGATTACCAAAATGACCTCCTCTTTGAGGTGTAAGAATGGTTGTCCATAAAGTGCAGGGAGAGATGGTGGAAATAAGGAATGGTCGCCTGGAATAAAAAGCATTTTTTTTTTTTTTTCAAAATTAGTTATGAGTTAAGATGTGATGTTTGAATAGGAGTTAATCACACCTAATGTTGGTGCTTGGATAATTGGTGAAGTCTCTTTTACATGTTGTAAATCCCAAACATTAAAGAAAATACCCACTGGAAAATAGAAACCAGCCAGATGTCTAAAACTAAGACAAGAACAAAACCAAAAGAAAAAAAAAATAGTACTGGTTCTTCACAAAATTGAGCAATTGAACAACTTGAGGATTGGAGTTATGGACTTTTTAGTTTTATTTTGTATTTCACAAAGAAATTCACCCATAATGAATAGCACTGATTTGACAAAAGTTAATGAGAGGAGTGGATAAAAGCTAGAGATATCTATTTTGCATTACAAAACATTTTAATTTTTTTTTTTCCTTATGATTTGGAGCTAAACCAAATTAAACATTTAATGTTTCAGAACTTTTCATTATCTGAGAATATCATGTAGAAAAAAGGCAACATTTTTGAAAATAAAATTTTCTGCTCTGTGTGTATTTTTCAGTTGGGCCTAACTTTTATTGTGTTACAATGTTTTATGGCATATACCAAGAATCAAAATATTAAATTGATTTACTATATTTACATATATATCATTTAAGGACAGCTGCTTTTCATTGAATGCTATTTGAAACATCCCTGCTATTTAGATTTGTGTATCTTGTGTTATATTGGAAAACTTTGAGTATGATTAATCTTTATGGGTGGAAAGTTTCCAAGATAAGTGAAAAAACTTTTACATGATAACATATGCTTGATAGTTCAGACAAAATCTTTCTAAATATCAAAATTTAATATTTTTAATATAAACAAATTAAACTTTTCCTCTGGGAAAGATCACTTAAGTATATGGGAAAATAAATATAAGTCAAAACCTGTAAAAGCATTGTTGGGGAAAAAAGCTTTAGCTAGCATTAGTGGAATTTCCTGACTGAAATTTTCAGTATATACTTAGGTCAAAATTAATTTATATTTGGATGCTTATGGTATCCAATTGATGTTCTCTTTGGAATGTTCTCTATGCAGAAAAATGTTTGAAATGTCTGCATAAATGAAGAAAATAGTGCTGTATAGCTGGTGGATAAGTTACAGGCCTGGTGTAACTCTCAGTAAAGTACCATTTTTACATTACTCACTGAAACGGTAAGTTTCCATTTGTAAAGGTACCATCATTTCAACCTCTGTGTAGATAGCCAAAAGGTAATCACATGAATTAAAAGGATTGGAAAATGAATATCTGGCTACACAAATCATTAATATCTTGACATCATAAGTTTAAATGTTTTCTACAATCAATCCAATGGCTTACATTATTTACATTATGAGTCCCACAAGGCAAAGAGAGCTGAAATACCTGTACCATAATATTTCTCGTATCTGATTAATGTTTGTCTTGGGAATTACATGATGTTCAGTGTATTTACTTTTTGCTACTTCTAATGGTAGGTAGAATTTTCCATAAAAGATAAATGTACTCTTGGTCCCTTAAGCAATACAGAAGGAGTAGCTAATATGTGTGTGTTACAATAGTGTATAGTCATCCAGATGTGTGCTATGTTTTCTATTCTCCAAATGAATTTTCAGAGTCACTTGGGTTAACAGGAGAGCTAATATTTCAAGGAGAGTTTAAACAAACTGGTTTGTTAATTTTTCCCTGGGGATTAAAAGCGAGAAATAGGGAAATGGCTAATAAGAGCAACCTAGAGCTAGTGATATTGTGCTGATAGAAAGAACTGAATTAACTTAAATGTGTCACATTGATTTAAGATATCTGTGATATATTACAAAATGTGTTCTTGCCCTGCATATACCATTGGAAAACAAACCATGCATTTTATGAATGTTGTATTTTAAGACCTTAGTAAAAACAGCCAAAGCAAACCTATTTTTACTGTCTTGTGAGTATTTGCTTTAAGATGAAAAGGCTTGAAAACACAAAAGAATTTGCAGGGACAAGTAAAATGCATAAATGGCTGCTCTTATTCTTTCTGATCTATCAAACTTCCAGTGTTTTCCAAGGTAGGTTCCCGTGTACATCTTTTTCTGAATAAGGCCAGTGTTTGCAGGAGGGACCCTGTGGAGCACTGCTCCTGCAGTCCTTTGGTGTTCCCTGAAGGAAAAAGAATAAATGCATGGACAAGGAAAGGTGCTTCACCACCTCCCTGGGATTTGGTACACCATAGGGCTTCTTTGCACTACAGGGTGGATGCAGTCACAGAGAACCTACACCATGTTGCTTCCAAGCCCATGGACAGATTCAAATGCAGTGTGGCAACATGCCCCAGAATGTCCAAAATATGGATAGCTGTCACTTAGCATGACTAAGTGCAGTGGTTTTGTAAGTGTAGGTTGTTGTTCTCCATTTGGTGATTGATGGGTTTATATCTCAAGAAATCTTTCAGATCAGACTAATGGTTTGTTTTAAAATCCTTGGCCATTCATAAATGTTGTAGTACTCACATTTAGGTATTACAGAACGAAAACTAAGCATTGTTTCACTTAATGGAAATCAAAAGCATCTGAGGGGAAAGTTACTCTGTTCTGTGGACTTGGAAAGGTCATGTCACATGTTTTGACAAAGACAGAAAAAGCAGTGAGTCAAGACTCAGTGTGGCAGGCCAGAGAGAGAGAGAGAGCGTGACACCAAAACTGGTATTTTAAAGAAAATTCTGCGTGTTTTTCCTTTGCCTCTTCTCTGCTTTTATATGTACTATCCTTTTAGCATGCAGTTTAAACTAACTATGGAACACAATATTTGCCTTCTGCTGCTATAGGCTGCCACCTGCCACAAGGCTGAAGGTCTTTTCAATTTCTAGTTTAAAACTGAACATATGAGATTGGTCTCAACGCAGTATAATATCAGAAGGAGAAGAATGTTTTTCAGAGTCTGTTAATATGTGCACCTCTGTCCTCATCACTTCAGTGTTTTTTTTCCTTTGACTGTTGTCATGTATGCATAAACACAAGAACCTCAAAAATGAAAAGCAAATTCAAACAAACCCTTTTATCTTGGGATTAGGCATGGTGTTTGCCACAAGACTTGGTATTGCACCCTTCTCCCTAACCATAAGTTGTTCTTACCTATTGAGACTGTAGGGTTTTTGACATTCCTTTTGTTTCTCTGTTAATAAAGCCTAACTTTTGGGATTGCCATTTAGTCTGTAGCAGGTCTTAAGCACTGCCAGAATGAGTAAAATTACAATCAGGAACAAATTATTCTCATATGGCTTTTGCCACTGCTTTAGAGCTTAACTACAGTGATGCTGTTACTTCATTTATACTTTTCTTTGTCTCACTGTAATTTTGTTGAAATTAATGGGAGAAAAAGAAAGAAAGCTTGTTTTGAATCCTTTATTTGGACCTGTATGCTGCAAACAGGAATAGATTGTAATTCTAATAATGCATTTTATAGCATTTTCAAACCTCTTGTTGGACATTGGAAGGTATCTTTTACATATGTGCTTAATAATGCACCAAGTCAAAGTACTAATTTCATTCGTATTCACTGAATTTCTCTGATACATTAAATCCTTTGGGCAGTTTCTTAACAAAAGTTTTGTTAAGTGGATCTGAAACAAATAGCTTTCCTGATATTGTGTGCCTTCAAGGCCCTTAGGTGTTTTTTAAATCAACTATTGATACGTGTTTCTCCATATAGACTGAAAAAAACCCCCAAATATCCCATGCAGGATCTAGCCTCTTTTATATCTCACCACCTGGCTTACAAGGTTGTATATCTTTCAGCCAAATCATTTATGACAAGAGAAGCTGTTAAAGTTTCTTTGGCAGATTGTTTAGATGTGGCTGCCAATGAAATGACAGTAATAAGTTAGCTATTGCAGCTGTGCTTGGATGTACTCAAGGCAGTTTCAATTCTGCTATTATTCAAAAAATCTGGCAATTCATATTGTTTTCTGTGTGCTCTTGAGCTGGGCTCTTCAGGTTTGTCTGGTTCCAGAGTTAGTTTTAGTTTCCATTTGTTTTAGACACAACCCTTTGTAGAGAGTGCTGTGGAGCTATTTATGGTGTGGTGTTGAGTGACAGGCTCATCAGATGTCAAGTTGCAACAACACAGGGGTCTCAGAGTGAAAGCAAAGCTTCATGAGCCAGACCGACACTACCCAAATATGGCTCAAAAAACACACTTGTGCCTTGGATTTTCTCCTAAGTCTAGCAGCTTGTTTCACTGTCTTGTCCTGCTGAAGAGCTGGAATAGCCTTTTGTGTATCTGATGAAGAATGCAGATTAGGCGTATTCATTTGGTCATATTTCAGTGACAGAAAGTCAAGGTAATGTCTCTGCTGAAGTCAGTATAAAGCTTAACTACATTTTTCCAAGTTACCAAGTGCCACTAACATTATTTTTCTTGTGACTAAGTACTGCTTCGAATGTTTTATAGAATACAGAAGTTCCATGAAGTGAAAAGTTGGCACTGGTCAGTGTTATTTTATCATAAATGTTTGTGAGAGCTTTTGTGTTGTTTGTTAGAATGAATAATTATTAAGAGGTGCATTAATCACTTATATCTGGACATACATTTAAATAGAGGTAAAAGAAACAGAAAAATATGAGGAACATGTCAGCATGATTTATCTGCAAATGTAGGAAAAAGTTCAGTGAAGCTTTTAAATACACTCACCAAAAGCTCCTCTAGAAAAGACGTACTCCTTAGTCATAATCATTTTACTGGAGAAATGCAAAACACCATTTACAGAATAGTCTTGAAAAGCTGGGTTTTTTGTCTTTGTCATCTCTTTCCTTGGCAGTATTGTTTCTTACAAGTTGTATTCCTATACTCTGTCCAATTTTATTCTGCCACCTTGATGACTGCTGAAAAATGCATTGCAGCATTGACTTACCCAGAATGACAGTAGTAAGGAAACATAGTTTCCTCGTTAGAGAAGTTTCTAGTAGTCAGTATGGGACAATATTTTCTGACTAAACTAATTTTGCCCAGTATAGTTACAAAAAATTCTCCATGATTTTTATGCTGTGAGGATGTAAATTTCCAATCTAGTAAACGCACACAGCAAACACAAACTTTGAACATAAGTAAAGCACTGTAGAATTGATTTGCTTAAAATTGTACTAATAATAACTCGATACTAGCTTTTTCAGTAATTCAGTTTTGGAAGGATCTGGGTTTTTTTGCTGTAATATTCAGACTTTATTATTAGATGTGATTTACTTTCCAGCATAGTCTGTAAGAAATGTTTATTATAAAACCATAAAGTTTATAACCCTAAAATTTTAATTATACACTGAAAAATCAGGTTAAGTGAAAGCGAGTATTTGCAAAGATTCACCAATTTCTTTATTTCTCATTCCGTTTTAAGTGAAACACTGAAACATTTGCATCTTGCTATCAAATCAAACCACCAATGCAGTAAAATGTTTAAGTGCAGGGGACAAGTCATGTCATAGAGGTTAGACTGATGTCAGGCTGAAGTAAGTGTGCTGCTATTTGGCTCCTGGCAAATGATACCAAGCTCTGGAGATCCTCGTGTGTAGCTGGGTACAGGGTATCTCCCTGGTAAGGGTCACGGTGAACATTGTCACTTGTTATTGTGCAGTGCTGTTACTGAACCTATGAGCAACCCTTCCTAGGATTTAAGTAATTAAAAGCTCCAGGCATACTGCTCATATATCCTAAATCTACTTTCAGTGGGTGATAAATAAAACTGGAAAGTTTTCTTTAGTTGGAGGTGCTTTTTAGTTGAGGGAATTTTTGGGCTTTCAATATGCTTCCTTTAGGTTTTCCTAAGTAGTATAATGTTTCTTTTAAAGAATTCTGAGTATAGTATTTGATAGCATTCTCCTTGAAATTAATACGATAAAACTAAAATAGGACAAGACAAAACAAGAATGTTCTCTTCTGCCTCAGAAATGAAAGTAATAAAGGTCTAAGGGCTACTAATATTCTGATAACAAAGATGGAAGTATTTTTAAATATTAACTTCATCTGTGGTTATACCACATTTGACACGATGATCTTGAAAAATTACTATTAAATGGAACAGTCTTCTGTACAGATGTTTCTGTGCCAGCCTGTCTATTAGCCTGGCTATTTATATATTTTGCTGTGTGTCCTTGTTATGGATTTCAAAAGAGCTAAATTGAATATTTTTGCCTAACTAGAGTAGGTTCTAGGAAATGTTATCCCATGACTACTTGTCCTCAGTGTGTGTCAGGTGATACAAATCACCATAGTATGCCCTCCATTAACTTGAAACATTTGCCTGGATGTCCCCTGGAAAGACTTGGTTCATAAGAAAATTAATGTATAAAGATTGTACCTGTTACAAAGGTTTTTTCTTCACTTAGAAGTCTTTATAGGTCAAAAGAAAATAGATTTAAATGCTCCCTACTCAACTGTAGTACCTGAAGTGCTAGTCAACCCCTGGTGCGTGCCTTTTAGACCCTCCTGAGTGCCTTTCTTAAATTGATCTAATACTGACTCTTCTTGGAATTTCTTCATGTCATTGTAGTTGGCAGTAACAGACTGCAATCATTGGTGGTGTTTTGTGGTTAAAACTACCTGAAAAGAACTGTTCAGAAAGTAGTATTTTTACAGGAAATATAATTGGGTTGAACATGGTTTTATGCTGAAGTTCACAAGGTATGATTGCTGAATGCAATTATTTGATAAGACACATGAGAGAATAGGCAAATATCTAAAAATAAGTTCAAAGAAGTAAAGAATCAGAAGAAAATATGAAATATTAATTGATATTTTTACACAAATGGAATGAAAAATATTAATCAACATAGAGCATCCCAAATAAATACTGAAAAATGTTTGCAAGGAGATAATTTGTCACAAAAATCAGACAGATGATACAAAAAATTCCTGTTTGTTTTTAATCAAAGGCACCGTTCACAGAATCATCTAATTACTTGAAGCAACTGCAGCAGAGCACATTTGCACATTACTTTTCCTCCATATTTTTTTTTTTTTGCCAAAACCATAAAATCCTTCACATTTCTGTTGTCTTTTTGTTTATATCCTTCAAACAAAGTTCATAGTTCCTTTGTTTTAGGTTTTATATAGACATAAAAAATAGATGTAATGTCTCTCCAAAGGTGTTCCAGTTTTATCACATCATGAGAACAAAAGTAAAAAGAAATTTTGGAGATAAATACATAATTTTTAGGAGTCTTAATGAGAACTCTGGTATAAATATAGGATCCGCAGAAGATAAATCAGGCATAAAAAGCAGGCAGCTAATCTTATGTGCATATGCTAAAGATAGTAATTGCAACCACAGGATATATCTAGAACAGATCTGATTTATTTGTGTAATAATATTCTTATTCACCATACAGTACATGGAATAATAGCTTGAGAATTATACTGTATGTATAAAAAACCTGGTCCTAGGACAACATCTGAATCATTGTTGACTGTCTTAATGATAAATGTCACAAAAAGAACAGAAGAATCTGAAGGAATACAGTTACAACTAAAGAAAAAAAAATAAAGTGTAGATTGGTTTTGGAGTCCCAAGCTGAGATTTGCTGCTGCCAAATCATAGAATCAGCCATGTTTTTCACTTGTAAACTGAGCAAATTTGAGCTGTAAGTAAGTACGAGATATATGTAACCCCATGATGATATTTGAAAGAGAATAACTTCACTTTAATAGAAACTAGTTGATACAGCTGGAAGAAAATATCCTCAGTATTTCAAATGTAGAACCAAGAGAGAGTACTCTGTCTCATGGTAAGAGTTATTGCTCTTTTTTTCCTTATTCTGTTCATTCTGAATTCTTGAGTTTGGCTAACTTTATATGTATGTTCATGTCTACATACATACATATATATCTCACAATAAATACGTGTCAAGTTTCATTATCCTCTTAAAGAAAAGCAGAGCAGAAACACCATCTTAAGATGACTTTGTTAAGAAATAAGATATTTAAATTCCAAGTCCTTAATTAACCCTATTTTCTTAGGCAGTACTTATTTGTGAGCTGATGACAGTCCTACTCAACACAGAGTCAAAACTTACTTTTTCCTGGAAGTGACACAATGAGAGAATGCAGGTCACTGTGATACGAGAGGGCCAGTCCCATGGATGCCTTTTTAACTCTGACATTTCATCCTTAACTGGCCCTCACTGTCCAAGGTTAGGTTTCCTGATGGTGCAGGATGGAGTAGAAAACTTCCATCTTTTATCATCTTTTAAAACAGTTTTGATTAGAAGACCATATCTTCCTACAAGAGTTAATATAACTTCTTGCCCAGATCCCATATAGATTTTACCACAAGAATTGTGGTAAAGCAGAATTGCCACTCCTTATTGCAGTAATTTCTCTCTAGCACAAAGAAGATGAGGCAAAATTAATTCAGTTTTACCCCTCTTGCCCACCTCAGAAGAGAAATTGAGAAGGTAGATCAACAAGGAGGAAAGAACTTCCAGGATGAGTAAAAAGTGTATAGGCTAAAAGAGGAACTGGGTGTTTTACCAGGTGTGTATTTCTGTGCACAGTATGTTTGTTTAAAGCACAAAGATAATTTTATAGCAAGTCCATAAATAAAAAGTCATCCTGTGTAAAGGTAGTTGTCTACGCTGTAGAGTAATATACAGCACAGCCATAATTTGGCTAGTCAGTACTGTATCAAAAAGTCCCCATAATTGCTACAATACGCACTTTCCACAATTTCAATGTGTTGCATTTTTGTCATTTATTCTTAAACTAATCCTCCTTTAAATGTTCCCTTTCTGCTGAAGTGAATTGAGGAATTCTTTAGTTAACACCATTAGCTTTTCATGGTATCTAAATCTCTTCTGCCATGAGCATCAATACTGCAGTGCTGCTGTCTTCAAGCAGTTCTGCATCAGTGCTTTTCAATGGAACATGACAGATACAGTAATGTTCTCCACACAAATTGCTCTCTACATATAGGCAACAAGCAAAATAACATGGAACATTCATTGCTCTGTGACTGCAAAAATTACAACTGTCTTCATTGTATGCTGGTTCAAATGCCTGAGCCAATCATAATATACAGCAGTCATAGTGAATTTTAAAAGCCATGTTCTAAGCAACAATGCACTATCTTGCTCCCACGGGATTCCTGGAAAAATGAACAAATTTCTTCCTCCTTATTTATTTTTTTTTTTCCTCCTCATAGCATAGAAGTGAAAAATTGCTAAATATCTATGGGTAACAAAAAAGTTTTTAAGTTGATGGTCTTGATTATTACCAAAGGCTATAATACACACACAATATAATAACTATTCTGCTTAATTTTATAGTTACATACAAATCTAAAGAAGCAATTGTAAATCAATGAAATACATAAGCTTATTGCAGAACCAAATGTTACAGTCTTTTCAGAGTTGCAGTCATTCACTCCAGTCTTCTGGTTTATAGATTCAGATAAAGTTGATAATGTTGTCATTTGGCTTTTTACAATTAATCTGTAGCTTGTGACAGTTACTCTAGAGAGTGTGTCATGTGAGGTGTAGCTGAAGGAGCTGGGGGTGTTTAGCCTGGAGAAAATGAGGCTCAAGGCAAGACCTTATTGCCTTCTACAAGTGCCTGAAAGGAGGTTGTAGCCAGGTGAGGGGGTCAGTCTCTTCTTCCAGGCAACAAGTGACAGGACAAGAGGAAGTAGCCTCAAGATATGCCAGAGGAGGTTCAGAATAGACATCAGGAATAATTTCTTCACAGAAAAGGTGATTAGATATTGGAATGGCCTGCCCAGGGAGGTGGTGATGTCACCATCCCTGGAAATGTTCAAGAAATGACTGAACATAGGACTTAGTACCATGGCCTAGTTGACAAAATGGTGGTTGGTCAAAAGTCAAACTTGATGATCTTGGTGGCCTTTTTTAACCTGAATGTGATACCGTGAAGTGGATAGTTTTGCTACATGTGTTAATGAAAATATAATTCTTGCTTTCCCCATGTCTTTTGGTTGGTTGGTTGGTTGTTTTGTTGTTGTTGTTGTTGTTTTGTTTTGGTTTGGTTTTTTTTTTAATGTTACAATGCCATCTGTTATTCTTCCTTAATTTCTAATGAAAATCTGTAAAGAATACCTTATTCTGTAATAACTGATGTTATTTAAAGACATTGGTTCTTAAAAAAAAATAAAAAAATCTGTGTCATATACTGTGTATTAAATACATTATAAAAAGTGGGATACTCTCCATGTGTTCCTATGATTTACTTCCTTATACATATTTCTTTTTATTACAGGTCAGTTTATGAAGAAAATACAATTGAATGGCTGTTATGTTGAAGAAAATTAAGTCAGCTATGAAGCATAGAACATAGAACTATTGTTATTGAGCAGAACAAAGCATTTTATAAAAACTTACTGAAACTCAGTTAATGCAAAAACATTTAGCATGCATGAAGGCTTTAAGTTACTCCCAACTACTAATCAAGGAGTTCAGCAGTAAATTTCTTAGAACCTCAATCTACAAACAAATTGTAAAAGAAAAGGTTTGCTTCAGTTTTCAGACAATTTAACAGCGCAAGTTAGTGATCTCCTTCTGTGAAGTGACATCTCTAGTCTTTACAAAACTGCATTCTTGTCAGACAAGAATGGCTGTCTATGATCAGTCAAGTTTCATTTTGGGAACATTGGACCATCTGGCACAGAGCAACACAGGAGTCATACCTTCTTGAATCCAGCATATTTGTTTTCCACCTGCAGAGAAATCATGGGATCTGAGAAGGAAGGTAAGAATACTTACTTGTAGATTTTTTAAAACTTGCACTAATAGATGGTGCACTTCTAACCCTGCCAACTATTATTCCAATTTTCTTCCTCCCTAAGCCCTTCAGATGATGGGGAACTCTGGTTCCTCATTCTCTTTCAAAAGTTTTGGTATGATTCCACTGTGCTTTGACTGTCATACTACTCTGCCAGCTACTCCCATTTTTTTAAAGCATGCCCTGTTTTCCTGAAGAATTGAATTCCCATTTGATGGTGTTCTAGCTGGTAACTTTTAGTCTGACTTCTCCTTTCCAGTATATCGCATTGCTTTGACCCATAATATCCATGTCCTTTTGTACTTTAGCACATTGCTGCCCTCACTCTCTCAGTTCTCTTCCTCAGCTTTCATGAATCTCTCTTCCTTTTTGTACTTTGTCAACTTTACTACCAGCTGCTGCTTCTTAAAATATTTGTAATCTTGACAACTTTGAATTGGTTTCCTTTGTTTACTGATGTTTTTCAAGTTTCAGAACCAAGATTCCCCTTTTTTTCATATCTCTGTATGACACTGTTTGATCCCAGAGTTTTGTCTGTCTCTATAACATAGAGATTTCCAGATCATAAACCAGAAATTTGTGCTGCTCAGATCTTCCAGAGCTAATAATTTTGCAAATATGTTCTCTGGGACATCTGCCTGCATTTCAGATGAGCACTCTAGAAATGACTGTCACAGTTTAAAGTGTTGCTGCTATTCTAATCCAGAAAGGGCTAAAGATACATTAAAGATTTAAGTGATGGGAGATAACAACAGAATATTCAGCCATGTACTCAATCAGATGGCAATGGTGTCTTTGTGAATATGACAATAAATAGCTCCTCTTTGACATAGTAGAGAAGAGCAAATTGGTTACGAGATGGAAGATGCTGGAGATGATCTAATTTAAGCACATATACTAGCATAACATTTGTAGCTACTCCTTGAACTGATGAAAGAAGACAAGTCTTTTGTTTAAGATGTCAAAAAGTATAGCAGTCAAATCTTGTGGAAGTCATATCCTGGTAGTCAAGACCAACAAGAGCAATCATTTTAGCTGAGTCGATGGATTAGAGATTCCTTCCTTTATGGTGCAATAGAAAAAGAATGTGAAATACTTAGGCATTAGTATTGCAGGCGGACCTACAAAAATGTGAAAGTGGAGAACTATGCTGGCTGTTGTCTGGAGTGATAGGGTGGATCTTGTAGTGATCCATGGAAGATATATTGAAAGCGGCTTAGGACGAGGATTAGTCCCCTTGGATATACTGTTTTCTAATTTCTCAAGTGATGCCTGAAAGAGAATTGTCATGAAAAGCTGTTTGTTCTGCATGTGTCATGGCTTTAGGATATTGGCTTTTGTACTTCTATCATTCAAAATGAGGTGTAGAGCTACTGGAGAAGGTCTGACAAGTCAAAGATGGGATGAATTTTGGCTATGAAGAAGTCATCAGAGACATTGATAAGAACAGTTTAAACTAGATGAAACAGGGTAGAACTGGAGGAGAGAAAATGTTATGTACTGTGAACTGGTTGGTTGATGAAAGCAAAGCCTGACAAGAGGAGGAGGAAGGGGAGAAATGGTAGTAGTTATGGGAATACAAATTTATTTTACAAGTGGACAGGTCCCTCATCTTTATCACAAGGGACATGGTTGGAAGGGAGGAGTGAGTTTCTTGTTGGGAAGACTCAATTTTCTAAACGCAACCTTAATTTTGATCTAAGTCTAGCTTAAAGTTCACTCCTGCATAGTAACTTTTCTAAAATATTTCTGCTCCAGTCAAAAGCATGCTTTATGCAATCAGAGAATTCATTTACACTAATGTGTTAAGCATTATTTTAGTATGTCAAGTCAAGGCTTTTTGTCAGGTAGGTGGAAGATGCCTATCTAACCCTAGTTGCCTTTTGGGAGCATCAGAGATGTGAATTCATACTAACAGACTGAATGAAACAAAAGTCTACTGTAGTTCTTCTGACTTCTATTCCTTGGAGGTAAGCACAGCTACCAGAAATGGAAAGAAAAGGAAGAGCCAAACCCCAGCTGTCTGGTGTCATCTAAGCTGTTTGTGCAAGTGCATTTCCTCTTTGATGTTCTTGGCAATGGCAACTAACCAGCTGGGACGTGTGTCAGCTTTTTTCCCCGGGAATGGAGGGGAGGAGGAACATTCATACACATACACTCTTGTCTCTGGTCTCTTTTGGGAAGCAGCAATTAACAGCTGAGAGGTTATTAAAAATTTCTTCCTAAATTACATCTTATCTATGGCTTTCTCCTTTTTAAACAGTGTAACAAACCTTGTTGAGTGGCAGGGCTCATTTTAAGACCGTAAGACTAGAGGGGAAAATTTCATGAGGAAACAAATGAAATCATAATCCTGAAGCTCTGGCCTAGGTCATGCAAACTTGGGCTGGCTGGTTCAAATAGCAAACATCTTGAAACAACAGCAACACCTGCCACAGGTGTACCACTAGATAATTAGCTTCTTGGTTCCTGGGGTTGTTAACTATGTTGTTATCAGCCACCCAAGTAAGCTCACAGTTACCATACCTGCTATATTTACCCAGGAAGAAGTCCATCTGTAATGGCAGCATAAATACAACTTTTGATTGAGGTAATGATTCTTGGTTTAAATTTTTATTAAAAAGAAAAGGTTGTAGCTGTAAATATTTAAGACTTGGACACCTCACTGAGATTTTTGTTAATGTGCTGCTTTTCATTTAACAGTGTTTATAAGCTCATATGGTTATGCCTCTTAATTTTTTTAATTCCTATTTTAGTGATATAAGTTTTATGACTCTGTAGTTTCAAGAAATTCAGAATGGCAATAACTTTCTTAGTAAAGAGCTTTGTGTTAAGTTTTATCAAAATTTGTATAAGGCTATACAGTTCAGTACCAGTCACTCGACACATTAACTTCTATTTCCACAAATTAAACCACACCAACTGGGTAAGCAAAATGTTTTTCTTTCCTTTCATCTTTTGACTATAGAAATAAAAAAATAAAATGTAGGACTTCACAAAATAGTGGGTACTATAGTCAATCTATTTGTTCAGCTCCTCTCCTTCTCTGATCTCTTAAACCCTAGTAAAGTTGTACTGTTGTGTCATATTCCTCAGTTGTGGTATACCTCCTAATCTATCAAATTAATCAGGCATCCTAAAGATTTTTGTCAATTTATCTACCACGTCAGATAAGAAGCATTGGACTAGCATGCACTCATCACTGTGCACTAAAAATCAATGGAAAGTAACCCTGTTTACTGCAGCATTTTATGCTGACTGTAGTTAACATACTGTTCTTCAGTAAACAAAGTACTTTGTAATGTGGAATATATTATTTTGCTATAAGGTATTTCAAAATAAGGTGACATATTTCAACGCTTTTCTTAGTGCCAGTATTACAAGTATGAAGAGACTGGTTTTTGATAGATTGAGCAGCACATAGCAAATCAGAAGTAACTTTTGGTGGTTGCTCCTTTAATGAGATGTATCACACAGCTTGGATAAATTATCTGCTGTGTGAAGCAACTTATCATGCCAGAATATACAGTATATTGTCATGGGCTTTTTTTCTTTTTTCTTT
This sequence comes from Xenops minutus, assembly GCA_035221455.1. NCBI lineage: Eukaryota > Metazoa > Chordata > Aves > Passeriformes > Furnariidae > Xenops > Xenops minutus. The sequence continues at coordinate 12,191,812 of JAWWEE010000158.1, forward strand.
TTTTTTTTTTTCCTTTTTGATTCTCTGGTATTCTGATGAATTATTTGCAGCATTTCCCTTTCACTGCTGCTAGAATAATCAAGTTATATTTCTTGAACATCAGTCTATCATTTTCATTGACTTCCTCCGTTGTCAAAGAAAGGGAGAAGGAAAAAAACCCCACTGCTTAATTTCACAAGACATTCTCCTATTTCCTTTGCTCCTTTGTTTCTTTGCTTGCTCGCCTTTCTTTGTTACAGCTTTTAACTTAGAGAAGACTTTTAAGTTTCTCCACTTCAGTGTAAGCTAATGAAGTCTCATTATTTATTTATTTTTTAAATGAACTGTAGTTTCACCACCATAGTCCTCTGAGCTTTAGATGCTTTCTCGTCCAGAGCATCAATTAATCATTGTCAGGATTATACTTTTCTCTACATACAGAATATGCTTAAGAATTTTTGCAGTTTTTTTCTTCTTTATTGAAAGGGGGAAAACCCCAAAACCTCCGCCCTCGCAAAAAAAAAAAAAAAATCAAAAACCAAAAAACCAACCAACCAAACAAAAAACCCCCACCAAACCAAAAAAAACCCAACCCCCAAACCACCACTACGACAAAAGTATAATCATAACCCGAACAACTTTTGGCAGTCAGAAAGAAACTGTTAAATTCTCATGTTGTAACGTTTAGCAGGACTTCAGACATAGTTACTGGAAAGTCCATGACCTATTTCAACCTAGGTTTCCTAGTTTAATTCAGTAATAAATTTCTTTCTCTAGAACAAGCTGCAGCTGAAAGTGTACATCTCTACTTGTACAATTAAGACTGTGATGCATATCCAAAAATTTCTTTATTTTACATAAATAACATCAAATTCACAAAGACCAAACTATAACAGCTTTCCTTACAACGCAGTACTTTTAAGGTGGTTTGTGTCGTTTGTTTTTTTTCCCCTCTGTTTTGATTTGTTCTTGTTTTGTTTTTTGGTTAGTTTTTTTCTGGGTGGTAGTGGTGTTTGTTTGTTTTGGTATGGTTTTTTTTGCATTTTTGTTTGTTTGGTTGGTTTTTTTTAATATGAACTTCTTCCCTGACCTCCTGGTACTCCTGGAGCTCTTACATCCAGCAGAAAAGACAAATGGATGTATCATTACTCCTTGGAAATGTTTACTACATATCTTTCTTGACCATTTTTGAAGCTGAGTGGTTCCAGTTTACCCAAGCCTTGTAAAAGTGTCAGGAAAAAAAATGAAGTCACTTCTGTCTTCTTTGGGTGAGGTTTCTTAGAGTTCAGACTATGTTTGTATGATCCTATTGAATTTAGCAGGAGAACTTTCATTGAAATCTAATAATCTATTTACTAGTCCGTGGGTATTAAAGATGTTTGTCCTATATTCACCTTCTGAACCCCTTGGAAGGTTTCTCTTTCTTTTTTTTTTTAGAATTGCATTATCATATTCTAGTCTGACCAGATTACAGTTTCATGTTTTTATATCAATAATTCTAAAATTAGTTTGTTTTAACTTATAAATATTTAACTCCATTGATAAGACTGTTCTTTATGTCAGATTGATAGTATAGTCTCATACATATATAGTCACCCTTTCTTACACAGTCATCAAGATATCAACCTATTCTCAAAAACACAGATACGGACCCTAAATACAGCCATGGCACTGTGATAATGAGTTTCCAACAGCCAAGGATATTTATTGATGAGTAAGTCAGATATGTATTGCTTTCATTGCCTTGCAGGCAGCGAAGTCCAATTTTACATCTTTTTTGCATGGAAGTAAATTTAATCTCAACTTCCAAAATGGGACAAAGCCCAAGAAGACAAGATTTCTTGACCAAACATTAAGTATTAGACCGTGCAGTCCTGCCCACAGAAGCTTGTCAGCCCAGTAGCATAATTAAAAAGCCATTGAATCATCAGCTGTGGAATTACTCAAGGGTCCTTCTCTGTGTGGGGGTCTGGCACATATATAAACCAAGGGAAGCCATCAGTCTTCAAAGAATAGTCATAGTTTCATAAATTTGGACTGAAAAAAGGGGTTTTCTTTCTCTTATCTCCCACCCTAGTGAATCAGTATCTCCTGACATTTATTTCTGGAAAATCATGAGTGAATTTGTGGGAAGGATAGATGAATTGTGTCTTTTTCCCCTCCTCTTTGTGATATTCTTTATAGAGTATGGCTCATTTACCCCTGTGCTGTAAGTTCAGTATGGATCTTAGGAACAGAAAGAAAAAGGGTTTGCATAGTTGGAACCCACTTCATAGCTTCCTGCAGTTCTCTTTTATTCCTTCAAGTAATTGAAGGGTATATTTTCAAGAAGAGCTCAAAGAAAACAGAATGAATTGAATATTTTGTGGATGCTAGAACTGTTATGGGTAACTCAGCATGACACTTTCCTTTAGTGTCACATGCAGTCCATTTTATACACAAATTTCTGTAGTTACAATGCCCTTTAGAACGTGGACCATGTTAGGTTTGCTCACAGACCATGACTTTTGGGTTTATTCCATTCAAAGGAATTCAGATTTCTGCCTAACCTAACACCAAATACAGGGGGAATGCTGGATGTACACCATAAACTCATTGCATATTTTCTGACTTTCATGTGGGATGTGTAGACTAGTTTCCCTGTTTCATTGTTGTGTTTTAATGATGACATGACCATTTAGGGTTCAAATGGGCCCATTCATGTTTAGAAATCTCATCAATACGCATGCACCCTGTGCTGTAGCAAGACTGAGGCTAACAAAGTCTTTTGCTTTTGGTCTTCAGGCTAACTTGAAATGTGACTGCTTAGGCATTCATTTTTTGAGCTGTTACTGTAAAATTAAAGGCTCAAAATACATTTAGAAATACTTTATTATAAAACAGCTACTTGTTATACTTTACATGGAACTTCTCTGTAATTAATTTTTTCACTTTGAAAAACACAGATTAAACTAAGGGTTATGATAGGCTGTAGCAATCTGAGTGAACAGAATAGATTATGTAAGCAAGGCTCTGTGGTTAGATAAAAGGTGCAGTTTGTTCAGGGCACTACCTGATTCAGTACACTCTGACTGAAATAAATGCTATCAGAAAGAGAATAAAGGCAGCAAATATATTGGTATTGGGATGGACACTCTTCTGACTGTACATTCGGTATTTTGATATTAAAGTTAAAACTAAAGTTACATTGTTGTGATCTAAAATTCTCTGAAGTGAACTTTCACTGATATCCATGTGTTGAAATCTACTTGATAATATATATTTATATGGCAGAAATTCTTGGTATGGCTTCAGTTTTGTAAAATGCACTAAAATTTTGTACAGAGGGAAGTCTTATTATGTGACAGAGTGTGGAGTTAGTTAAATATTTTTGACCTAATAGAAAAATAATTATCCCCCCAAAAGCTCTAATTTACACTATATTCTGTAAATACATTTTCAGTGAGAAAATCCCAAATCACACTTAATGATCTTTGATACATGAGCACCTATTGATGACAGAAGAGACAAAACTTTTACAGATTTAAGACTGACAAAAATATATTTAAATTTGACTCAAAATATATCCAAAAGGCATCTAGATTTAAAATATGTAGAACATAGCTTACAATTAAAAAGTAGAAACCCACTTTTAATATATACCTAAAATGATAAAATAATTGCTGAATTATGTAAATTTTTATGATAGACCAGAAAAACAAGTAGATTTTTATTTAATTGCCACCTTTCGCTGATTCAAGTATGTTAATCACAGGGAGTCCTAATAGTTCTATCAGGCTTTACTAATGTATTCAGGTAAAATGAACAAAATAATTAAATGTCTAAATATTGATTTAAAGTGCTCCAAGTATTAATGAAGTTTTGCTCTCTACTTAACACGGGTTAAACTGCAGTTTAGATACCTTCATTCTTTTGGGTTGTTGAATGAGACTGAGAAAACAGGATCTAGATGTGATGCTGGCAATTTCTTCACTGCAGTGCAGGGAAAATGTATTCTCATTGACATGCTTCTTGCAAGACTCTTTACTTCTGTTTCCTGATAACCCCTGCAGAGTGATGGACTAAAATTTTCAAAAACTTCTGCGTATTGCATGATGGGTCTAAGTTTAGAAAAGGCTGGCACATGTATGCTATTCAGTGAGGTGGGTGAAGAGCCAAAAAGGAGGATCATGTTTGTGTTTGTTAAACCTTTAACACTTGGACATGTCTTCAGGTGAAGAATAAAGGCTAAGACTGCCAACCTACCACCCTGGGTAACAAAAGACCAGACACAGGAATGATTTACCTTTGTATGACTGGAATTAGGGAAGCTCTTTTACTTTCCATGTGAATAAAATCCAATTTTTCACTCATGCTTTTTTTTGCTGGAATTTAAGTAATGCAAAACCATTGGAGACTGTTTTGTGGGAGTGCTGCTGAGAGCAAGAACTCTTAGACTCTTTCTGTCCTTCCCAGCTCATGGGGCTTTGTTATACACAACAGCTGCTCCATGATGTCTTATCTCCACCTCCAGTATGTGACTGCAGTTAGTAACAGTAGCCTGTCCAGTTCAGTCAGTGTCCTTGTCACTTTTTCCTGCCTTTACGCCTGTGTTAAAATTATTCCTCTGCTAATTGTGTATCAGGATTTTATCATGGTGCCATTTGTGGAAGTTAAGTTAGAGAAGCTGTTGTCTGAATATTGTGACCCTTAGATGTTTGAGAAGCAGTAGCCCCAGTGATATGCCTGACACTGGACCTCTCTAGAAGTACTAGCTATTTAGAAAATTTGGAATTTTTATTAAAATATGAGTAATTTTAATTCAAATTTCTCTCTTTTCTTAAAACTGTTCCTGAAAACAGCAAAGAATTTTTTTTTTCTTCATGAACATGGAAGAAAATGAAACAGAAATACCTGTGACTAAATTCATTATGGGAATTCTTTTTCATCACTTGTCCCTTATATTATTGCTTGTATTATATTTTTGTTTCTTTAACATTTCAACAGTCCCTGAATAAATAAGACTGCTTGTGGCCCAATAAGGCTGCCTTTTTTTTTTTTTCATACTTTTATTGAAGTGATGTGTAGAGGAATTCTGGTAATGGTTTAGGAAGATGCTACAGGGAAACAGCTTCAGCTCTAAAGAGTTAAAATTGTGGTAGTAATGAGCAGTGCTAATTGAAACATTTCTCAGCTGAATCTGCATAGCCAATAGATGAGGGCCCACTTCATTCAGGGGATTATCTAACAATTTTATCATAGTATGAGTTAGATAAAACTAAAATAGATTGAAAGCTGCAGCGGACACATGAACAGTAACAAGGGAGCACAGAGTGCCAGCTAACCCTAAATATAAACTGGTTGCAGACATAATTTTGGGGGACAGGGGTCACTTTCTCTCTACCCCTGAGCTTCTCCCTAGGCCAGATACTGTTTATGATCAAAACACTGACATTTAATATTCCGTACATTACTTTTCAAGTATACCTAGTTTCTAGGTAGAGCTGTTATTAGATAAATGTCATCATTTCAGTTTATAAACAAGCAGGTTATTATAGAGTCCTATGTTTTCCAACTTACACTACACAATGTTCTTTTGTATGCCTCAGACAATAAGCTGACAGCTCTATGGAAATCTCTTACAACATTCAGTAGTCAAAAGTGTTACAGAGTTCACTAGAAGTAGAAGAATGCATAATGTGTTGAAGCAATGTTTGAGGCATTTATATTAGACTTTTAATGGAAAAATTAAAAAGTAATGCTGCTTTGCATTGCAGTAACTGTACATCAACAGTATGTCTTCATTTCTGGCACATGAAGGGTAGTTTCCATAGCAGCAGCATCTGTAGCACCGAGCAACATGGAAATTGGATTTCTTTTCTCTTGTATTTCACAGATTAGAAAGGTAAAATGTATGGAAATAGGGGAAAGTATGTACTGCAGAAATGTAATCTTTAAAACCTGCTTTTTCTTTCTAAAACTGAAATTGTAAGAGAAAAAAGCAATTCTTGTACTTCATTCCTGCTTTCTTAAGCTTCATATATGGCTTAATAAATGTGTATGGTAGCTATTTTTGTTTTTGACTGACAGAACTAGAAAATTACAGAACAATCAGTCCATCTCCTGGTATCATTTATTAGCTGGCAACTTCTTTATTATTGGCCAAAAAGTGACTAATAATTAAGGCCTATTGCACTGAGACTGTGTTTTTATATTTCACTTATTTCTCTACAAATAGCATGTGAGGTGTACAAACAAGAAACACCGTGTTTGAAAAACATGTGCTATTTACTCAAATTGATGATGATTTTTCAATCAAATTCTTAAACTAAAGCAGGTGGATACTTTCTTAATGTGCACAGAACTTCAAAGTACAACTACATATTTTAAGGTACACATTCTCTTATTCTCCTAGACCCAGAAACACAATAGAAATATCTTCAGAACAGCAGAAAGAAAAAAGAAACTGAAATATATTGCAAAGTTAACATGCTTTGATGTAGAAAAGCTTAAATCAGAACAAAAAAAGCTTAGTCTCAGAGTTGCTACTCTCTAATTTAGCAGGAAGTGACTCAGTAATTATTTTTCCTAATATATGAGTGATATTTTTATTTACATTATTATATTGCTTTTAAAGGGAGTGAAATGGTCACAGTTGCCTAAAAAACCTTCTGAAGCTTCTTCCTGGTGAAAAAGCATGAAATAACTTTATGCAAACTATGTATTGAAAATATTAAAGGTAAACTTACTTTCTAAACATTTTAACATAAATTCTAGAAGAAGCTATATAGTATTGAGGGATGATAAGTATACAGTTCACCAGTGAGAATTTGTTTTCAGATACTTTCACATTTTGTGTTTAGTCCAAGTGCCTTGTGCAGATATTCCTTTGTGCACACCTTTAAAATTTGTTTTGCGTTTTGCAGTCCACCCTACAGACTTGTTCTAAACACTTAAGCAACATCAAGTCTATAACCATCACTTACCAGCATTAACTTGCTGTATTTAGAGATTTTAAGAAATAACATGCCTCCTGAAGGATTCCTTCATAAGGAATAACTATTAGTTATATAAAGAATAATTATTTTTTTTGTTCCACGCATATGATGCATTTTTCTTAAAACACATCTTCAGCTGTTTGTCTTGCAAAGATGATTTTTAGGAGCCTCATGACAGAGTCTATAAGGCTGGTGTGGTCTGTAAGAACCACCTTGGGTGAGTCAGGTGCTGCTTTCCCACAGATGTATTCAAGGTTCACCTGTACAAGGTTCCAGAGTTTTAGAGGTTTGCTGCCTGAACACACAAGTCTGGACTAAGTGATTTCTGGCAGTTTTCCCTGCTTTGTCTTTTGATTTGCTTTGCTGCATTATTACTGATCACTGCACTTCATTTTCTTGAACATTCCTGAGAAGTTATATACACATCTAAAAGAAACAAAATATGCACCCTGTTTTGGTGCATGAATACAATTTCCAGAATTTCATGATTGCTTTTAATCCCAACAGCTTTTCTTTAGTTTTAAGCCTTCTAAGCAAGGAAGTTTGCTGGGTTGCATAGTGTCAAGAAACACGAGTTTCCAGTACTGTATGGCCGTGTTTGTTTGTTTTTTGGTTGTTTTTTTTTTTTTTCTCTCTCTCAATTTAGTTTATTACAGACTTTCTAGTTACCCTTTTTATTTTTTTTTGTACAAATAGCTTTCATGCAGAAGACAATAAAGAAATGTACTTCTTTGTTATTCTGAGATCCTGCTATGATTTATAACCAAGTGCTTCATGACAGAAATGTATGCCTAAGCCTAATATGAAGCTTGGCTGATTCTTCCTTTGGATAGAATTATCTTTTGATGCATCAGTGTCACTGATAAAACTAATAGTTCAATACTTTGTGGAACAAACCTCAATTTTTCCCTGCCTGTTTTAAAGACAGGAGACCTCTTTAGAGCTTATTTAATGTATATGGATATATGTATAGGAATGACCATGCCAGTGAGTGAATAGCATACAGTGTATTTATGTGAGGCATGGAAGAAAAGGCTTTCCACATTTGATGATAATTTACACAGTATCTTTTAATGTTTGGTAAATTTATATTTATTATTTTTTTATAGTAATTCATGAAGGAAGAGGGGAGAATTAGTTTTGAAGGCTGCGTCTTGAATCTTAGATTATATTAAGAATGTTTAAGTATAATCATATGAAGAAAAACAGTTCTATGATTATCTTCTTTGCTCTGCCTCGTCTTTTACAAACTTATTTCTTCTGTGAGTCTGATAACCAAGTATGTAAAAAGATATTTATATCCATTTTTTACCTTATAATGCTTTCAGGTAATATATAATTCCAGAATCACTAGAAATGGTTTATTAACAGAGAATCTGAATATAATATGGCAACTATAGTTTATGGCTATCATATTTTATTTCATTCATCCTCCATATATTTGCAAGAATATACACTTAGGTCATAATGTGGCAGTATTATCCCTAATTACTACATCAATAACTTACCAACACAAGTAATGATTAGGAGTGAAGTTGTTTAATGAGTGGTTATTATTAGTCCCTGGCCTTTTATGACATACGTAAGGTAACACTTCAGTCTTGTAAGTTATTTCTGGTGGACAGTCATGGCTCCAGGAAGTATGTATGTCAGGGAAAAAGTGATTGTGTGGAGTCTTACTTTTCTCCCATCTTCTCCATTCCTTCCTGGATTTGGCATGGTCCATATGCACCACAGGGATGATCTGTAAAGACAGAGGAAGTGCATTGTGATAACTCCCCACTTTTTCCCTCTAGGCTTCTGGCAATCCGCAGAAGAATCAGTGTTATAGATGTATATTTTCATTTAATACTCTTTAATAAATGCTTCTTCCATGAATTTTCATAATAGCCTTTCAAAACAATTTTATTTTTCAATATCCTTTGGTGATGAGTTTTGAAGTTTAATTACATATAATATAAAAAAGTGCTAACTTGTGTTTGTTCAAAATTTGCATCTGAACATTCCATAGGATACTTCTAACTTATTGAGCAATAAGGAACTTTCTTTTGAATTTCTGCATATCATTCACACTTATATGGGTCTATGGTATTCCCTCTTAGCCATTTCCTTGAAAGCTAGTCCATTTAACTTATTTTCGAATGGAAATAATCTCTGATCATCCTCTTATCCTTCTTACATCATGTTTAATTATAGTGCATCCTGCTTGAGATGGAGTGACCAGAATGCCATGGAGTTCTTTAATGGCAATAAGACTTTCTCTTTCCTAAGCTCTTAATGCTTTCCAAATAATTCCTAATGTTTTATTTGTCTTTTTAGCTGCTGCTGAGCAGAGCTGACATTTCCATAGAAGTATCATTGCAAGATCTGTAATGACTTCAAGATCTCTTTCCTGACTGGTTATAGGTAAATTAGCATCCATCACTGGGTCAGCATAGTTATGCCTCTTTTTAGTATATCTCTATGTACTGTATGTACCACTTTAAATTTATCAAATTGAATTCTATCAAGCAGTTTGACATGCAGTCACTCAATATTTTGAGATACTTATGCAATTCTTTGCTATCACCTTTTTCTTTCTCTTTTTTTTTTTTTCCTTTTTTGTTATTATATTTTGAGTAATTCTTTGCTATCAGAAAATAGCTGACTTCTCAGGCCCTTTCCAGATCTTTCAGGAATACATTAGGGAAGCATTTATCAACATAGGATACCTACTCTTCAGAAATTAGTGTTTTCCTCTTAAGAAAGACCTTTAAGAAAGAGCTTTTGGTGAGCACTTTTGCCATAAGGTTGTGAGAAATTCAGGTATAGTGTTTATATCAACTGGATACCAACACACTCGTTGACTCGTTCAAAAACCTAATAGATTTGTGAGGTTTGACTTGATCTACAAAAATGTCTCACTTTCATGTCTGAATTATTGCTCACTATATCTTATTTACTTACTTGACTCCCTGTTCTACTCTTTATTATATTTCCACCAACCTGTCTGCTGTAGAAATCAAATTTACTGCTCTTTAGCTGCCTAGAATCTCCTGAAACTTTTATAGAGAATTTGCTTCACCTTTATTACCTTTCATTTCTTTGTTATCTGATCTTATTTATGTTAACCAGCAAAATGTACTGTATTTCTTTAGAACTTGTGGATGAAATCCACCTGTCCAGGACAATTTGCTATTGTTCATTTTGTGATTTTTTTCCCCATTACACTTTCTACTGGCTCTTCTGTATCAGACAAATCCTGTTCCTCACAAGAAAGGCTCCTTTAGAACAACCTCTCCAGCACCTTCTTTTTGCATTTTAGTTTAAACTATTTAATATTATTATTAATTTTATTAATATTATTAATAAATTCAATAATATTATTATTATTATTACAAGGAATTAAAATAATTCTATTAATAATTCTCATAGCTTAGATACATTGTTTTCTATTTTCTTGTGCCTGAGCATTCTAGGAATTTCTATAGATGTTAGACTTTGATGGATTTTTTTTTCCCTTAAACTTTGATAATGGTACCTCAATAAACAGATTTCCTGACATCCTTAAAATTGTTGTCTTTTTCACTGTTCCTTTTAATAAGGAGATTTCCTTTGAACAAACTTCCTCACTTTTACCCAGCTTTCCTTTCTGAAATTAATAACTGCTGCAATAGAATTTTTCATTTGGATGTTTTGCTCTTCCCTTAGATCAGAAAAAACTTTCCTTTTCACAGCTTTTTAGGCAACACATAGGAGACCAAACTAATGCAGATTCAGTCTCACAATCACGTATAAAAAATATTCATAGTGATTCCCCTTGGAGTATGTCATGACTTCTGAAGTATCTATCAACTCCTGATTCTGAATCTCCACTGTATTGCAAGTTCTTTATATCCATAAAAATGAACACATAACAGTAACAATTCATTTGACAATATTTAAAGCTCATTTTCCATGTGTAAAATGAGAGCGTGTAAGATGGTAGACAACATAGAAAGGAAAGCCTTAAATTTATTAAAAGAAAAAATTATTTCTTATGTTTGTTAATGTGTTACATTAATGAAAAGACTTAAACAATTGGCAGTCTCACTGTTCAGCTTACATCTTGGGAGAGCCACTGCTGATTAAGAGTCTCTACTGGTCTTGTGTAATCTCTCTCTTTTGAGGGGAAAGGTATAACCCTATTCCATTCTATTAGAATGGCTACTTTATGAAATTTTGGACATATCTGGAATATAATTGAAACATTACTTTCTTATTGTTTTGAATAGAAAAGTACTCTAATTTCTCAATCTTTTTGGAGAGATGGATTTTTATGATTCATGTTCTGGGTTTGTTTTTTTTTGTTTGTTTGTTTGTTTGTTTTTGGTGTGTTTTTTTTGTATTTTTGCTTATTATTATTATTATTATGTTTGCTGAAAGTTTTACTTTTTCCATGTGTGTTTACTTATTCCATCTAAAGATCTAATGTACTGGCTTATTTCTATCTTTAATTGTATTTATTCTTTAATTGTATTTATAGGGTTATTTATTTAATCTTTGCATTTCAGCTAAAGGAATAGTACTCATATTAAAGATATTATGCTGTATAATTTTCTGTAATAATTTGAGAGAAAAAACAATCCAAAGAAGCACAAATGTAGACTGTCACATTAATGCCACATATTTTAGAAGCTTCTTAAAACATACCAGCAATTTTTGCAAGGTCTCTATTTTTTTTATTTTTTTTTAAGGGAATTTAGTGTATTTAGAAAATGTCAAAAAGATTTGTGAATATAATTGTAGTTGTTTATATCTCTCTCCACTCTCCTGATTTAAATAAGAAGGAGGTTTGCCAGATACATATAGGCATGTGATACACTGAATTCCCTTCACACACCCCTCTCATCTCCTGTCTTTTCCCATCTGTTATGTATGTGAGAAAAATGGGTGTTTGATAAGAGACATTATTAATCTGGAAAACAAAAAGGGTTATTGGATGGAGAGAGGATTGATTAATTTATTCAGGAAAGATTGTTGATGTGATCAGGGAAAACAAATGAGTCATATGAGCAGTAAGGGCAGCAAAGACAGCATCTGAATGGTGGTCTAGAGTATGGAGTGCTGAATAAGCAAATGGGTGTTTGACTGATCCAAGAGTTATGAATTGTATGTCTGTAAGCATGCAGCTCTCTGTGGCTCTGCCACTTTTGCCCATTTTTTAGCTAATGTTGATATGGACATGAATGCATACAAATTTGCATGTTGACACGTATTTGCAATGAAGTAGATGAAAAAGAGTGAAAGAATGTGCTTGCAGTAGTTTCCTTCTATGTCCACTGTTGAAGAGTAGATACAGAAGTGCTGATGCAGTGCTTGTGTGGTTACAGATGTACATATTGTGCTTGTCAGTGTTCATGCAAAGCAGGCTACCCAGCCACTCTGCTGAACTGGTTGGTAAACTTTCTTGACAATTATGAAATGTTGACAGGCATTTTAAATTCTCAATGCAAAATTAAAGGAGATTTAATGGAAAGCATTCTTTTAGGGTGTTTTCTGAAAACAAATCCCCAAAATAATCCATAAGTATCACATTTTTATTTTTGCCCCCACCTAACATGACACTTCTTAATTTCCTTTTGGCAAGCCAGTTGTAATCTTTAGCTGGTAACTAATTTGGTCATAAAATACTGACCCAGATTTTTCTGGATAATTAACAAGTTGGACAAATCAGCAGAAGCAGGTGTAGTGTATTTTCAGTATCAGTGGAGAAAGGCAGTTAGCTGGTGTTTTAATTCTCATTTCCAGTAATGAACTATATAACATTCTGGCTTGCTAATGCAATTAGCATTGTCTCCTCCTCCCCTTACTTCCTCACTTAAAAAAAAAAAGAAAGAAAGGCAAATTCAAACCAGGAATTTATAAAAGGCCACGAATTACTAACCCTTTTTGCACTCTTATTACAATCACGTTATTAACCTTCTGGATTGATGCTTTGTAGAACAGTCATAAAAAATGTATACAAATATGTATCATGTTACAAGCTGAGACAGAAAACAATGTTTCCATTCTTCAAGCAATTAATTACTGTGATTAATGTATTCCCTCTTCTCTAAGCACAATTCTGCCAGACAGAGCCAGCCCATTGACATATTGTAGAATTATAATGCATATCTAATTAAAGGTGACCTGAAAAGCCAGGATGTTTAGCCTTCCCTGTCAGGACCAAAAAAACTGTTAATCAGAAAGTGCTTGCTTTCCACACCACACCACCCCTCCCTTTTTTTATTTTTCTGCTAATTTCAAATCTTCTCCCTGCATCAGTGAGCAGATGAGATCTTCAGCCAGCTTTCATCTTTCAGAAAAATGAATAGTGCAGAAAGAACATTATCAAATGAGCTGTTGAAGAAGTCAGTGAATATGTCATTGAGTGTGACTGCTTCCAGAATGAATTTAGATTTATCTCTGTTATCTCCCCTCTCCCGACTCACCCTCCACACTCTGTTTGCACTCAGTCCACATGTCAAGCAGGGTGGGTCATAATGAATCATAAGGGACAGTTACTTGTAGTGTAGTGACAGGTCCAATTGTGATACAAGTTGTTCTGGAATTAAGTTTGTTAACATTATAAATTGTCTCATTTGACCAGAGGTTTAAACACCTAGAAGCTTTTATGCATGCAATTTCTTAAAGTATTTCATTTCCATTAGGCAGCTGCTGCTTTACAGTATTCCACAAATTAAATTGTTTCATCACATCAATAGCTGCACAAAACAACTGTGACAACAAGAAGACCCTTTTTTTCGCCCATCTTGCTAACAAGTACCATTCAAATAAATAAAATCTGGCAACTGAATAACACCAAGAGAAGATATTATTTAAACTCCACTTTTAAACACGTTTCCAAACCCATATGCTGATACAAAATTTTGATACAAGCCAAGGAATTATCACACTGTCCTATTCAGTTTCTGTAAAAATAACCCACGGAATTAACAACATCTTCAGTAGAAAACCAAGAAATATTTTTACCTTTCATTTCAGATCCAGTAGGGTTTTTTCTATATGTAACGCAAAGTTGTTGTCATAAGATTTTTTTTTTCATGTGACTGAAAATGGTATGGTTAAATTGCAGTGGTTTATCCACAGGGACAAAAAGAAATACTAATATTTTTCTTTTCATATATTGTCGGTATTGCCATGTAACAGAATGTGATATCAAAAAACCTGCAAAGTCAGCACACCTTCTGAAACATTAGTTGTATGCTGTAAACCCTTGGGGTATTTGACTAGTTACTTCCTACTCGCGATCATACTTGACTAGTCTAGACCTCCACAACAAATACATCTTAGATGCTTTTCAGTTAAACAAAATTAATAAGTAGTATCACTGATGTTGAAAAATGTCATTTACAGTTTATCAAAATCACCAGAATAAACAGTTAGTGCACCTGATTTATTTATTTATTTTAAATCATGGGTCTCTTTCATATTCAAAAGTCAGGCAGTTTCTGTTGTTTTCTTGTTGATTTTTCCATAAGTTTGCCATTTGTCAGGGAAAGATTGGCACTGTTATAGATGCATATTTTTCCTCAGATGTCTGTGAGGGCATGAGTGCCCATGTGTACATGTGCTTTCCTCTCGATTTTTTCATAGACACACACACAGAGTCCAGAGCACACACACAAATGTGCTTTCCTCTGGGTTTGGTGTTTGTTTTTTGGTTTTTGGTTTGTTTTTTTTTGGTTGGTTGGTTGTTTTTTGTTTGTTTGTTTGTTTTTGTTTTTGTTTTTCTTCCCATATGCACACACAGAGTCCAGATGTCTCCTGGAAAAGCTTGATCAGTTTTGATGATGCCGTTTTTACTTGTATGTACGTTTGAGGCACAAGAAGGTATTTAGATAGTAGCCCATCCTAGAAACTAACAGAAATCCTGAAGAAGCATTTTAGTGTGAAATACTCTTGGAGTTTGCTTCCCCAGTCAGTCTTTGAAGTGAATAAGACAGACTAGCTGTGTGCTATAAAAATACCTTGGAAAAATCATGTACCAGTTCCACTGGGTGCCAGAAGAGGCAATTTTTGGTTCAGTTGGTTGCCTCTGTCATGCACAACCTGTTATTTGCCACTGTATGTCATGCTCTAAAGTTAAGTACTAAAAGTATGGTGACCCAGTGGTGATCACAATTGGTCCTGTTAGCTGTCTTCTGACATCAGTCAGAGCTGCAGAACTTTGCATGTTGTTGTAGAAATAAGGACTGCTCCAGGTGCCAGAGCTGGCATTCCCCTGCAGTCCATGGGGTCCACAGTGGTGCAGAAATCCATCTGCAGCCCATGGAGGACCCCACACCAGAGCAGGTGGATGTCCCAAAGGAGGCTGTGACCCGGTGGGAAGGCCGTGCTGGAGCAGGCTCCTGGCAGGACCTGTGGAGACAGGAGCCCAGGCTGTAGCAGGATTGGTGGCAGCAGTTGAGATGCTGTGGGGGACCCACACTGGACTAGGCTGTTCCCGAAGGACTGAACCCCATGGAAGGGACCCACCTGGACCGGTTTGTGAAGAATTGCAGCATGTGGGAAGGACTCAAACTGGAGAAGTTTTTGGAGAACTGTCCCTCATGGAATGAACCCCACTCTGGAGAAGGGCAAGAATGTGAGGAGGAAGGAGGGACAGGGACAATGTGTGATGAACTTGACACAGCCCAACTTTTCCATCTCTCCTGCATTGCTGGGGTTAAGGAGGTAGAGAAACTGGGAGTAAAATTAAGCCCAGGAAGAAGGGAGGGATGGAGAGAAGATCTTTTTAAGATTTCTTTTTATTCCTCATTATCATACACTGATTTAATTGGTAATAGAGTAATTTCCTCAAGTTGAATCTACTTTGCCTGTGACAATAATTGGTGAGTGATCTCTTCCTGTCCTTATCTTGACCCACAAGCCTTTCATTATACCTTCTCTCTCAGTGCAGCTGAGGAGGGAGAGTGATAGAAGAGTCTTGGAGAGCACCTGACATCCAGCTGGGGTCAACCCACCAGGCGTGGATAACAAAGGTATGTTGCTTGATGAGACTTACTGAAAAACAACTCACAGTTTTTTTAGCTTTGAATTTGTATTTTTGTTTTTGTTATTATATCTGGATCCAAATTCTTACATGTGGGTGTTATTGATTTAGGGGTTACAGGTAAAAAGGTAATGAAAGTTAAATACTAAACAGTGAATTAAAGAAGCGTAGTACTTAAAGCCCATCTTAAAATTAGAGCAAGGTTTGGTCCTAAAATCTATCACTGTGATGGGAAAAATAGAGAAGCTACTCCAATGTGAAAATACTGCCATTTTGGTCATAACAATATGATGTATTTAAATTTTTGGTATTTTTAACAGTTCCAAATGATATTTCTATTATTATTTTTTTAGTTGCAAAAAATATTTACAACCACTGAACAAGGAAAACATTAAATGTTTCCTTAGGAAGTACTATTTTGCAGAAGAGAAACTACGGCCTGGGTCAACTAAGCAATTTTATAAAAGACTCAAAGGAAATCCATGTCAGAATAGAGAGCTGAAATTCTCCCACTACCATGTCCATTGCCCTTATTAAAAAGAAATCTTTCCTTTCTCACTGTCATTCCTCCCCTCTTCTAAGACTGTGAATAACCAAAGAACAAAAAATTGGAATGTTAAAGATACTGAGGATTGCCACAGTGTCCCCTAACTTTAGACACAAGCTTGAGCACATTTGTATGTTCTTCTGAAGCATTTAAAACTATCTAAGAAACTCCTGACATAGGTGAATTTCTACATGACTGTCTTCAAGCATTAGAAATTCAAATTATGGTTGTTGTTAAACTCAGAAAAGCTGATATCCAAGTTATAGCATACTAAGAAAAATGTGCTTTCTTACCTCTAAAAGCATCAGAAAGCAGTTTTAACATTAAGGCATCCATCCACATGGAACACATTTTGTCATCTTGGTCACAGTGTTTCATCAGTTTCTTCTTTCATATACATACATTATTTCAGGCTACCCATAGTATATGCATGCATATATATATATGTATGTAGGTATGTATGCATGCAAACATTGTCAACTGCCTTACTTTTAAAGTTTCCTCAGTAAAATATTTCTAAGTGATGCACAAAACCCATTCCCTACCCTGCATTTCTGATTTTTTGCCTTCTCTCTGTTCATCTGAGTCAGGTTACTGTACTATTTGCCTTAAGGTTTTGAGAACCTCTTTATTTCTGTTTTTTAATAATCTTTCTCCCCATAATAAATTCAAATATATTTGGAGGGGCTAAGTTTTCTGATGTACAAAGCAGTGTAAAACCCTTCAGTCTTCACTGACTTTACATGCAAGTAAGAGTCCTATTAATTTCAGTGGGATTTTTTGCGTGATTAAGGACTAAAGATTTCAGGATTCCATTGCCTCAGCCTTAAAAAACATCAAGTAAAATGTCTGTTTCAATTACTTTAGAAATAAAGCTTGCAGGTAGTAAACTATCACAAGTATTGATAAATCATAGAACCAGAGTAAAGCATTTGCATAGATCAGGACACACTTAAATATGATCAGATAGTGCTACAAGTGTTTTGAAGGTCTTCTAGATTCATGGTACAAATGAGAAATTTTATGCAAGTGATTTTGCCTTAATTGAAGTGTCACAGGACATGAAAATTTAACACTGAAGAATGATAAAAATTTTGTTGCTTGTAACATATCTTTTTGCATAATTATTGATATGTAGAAAATAAAGATGCTTCCAAAGTAAGATATATACCTGGTAAAGCATAGAGTAGAAGGGGTTTTTTAGTTATTCCAGGACACTGCTGCAGAACACAGTTAGTTCCAAATACTAGAGGTTAAGTCCCAGAAGATATTAAAAAAAAAAAAAAATAAAAAAAATTGTAGTTTTCCTTATTGTGTGATGGAGAATCCTCAAAACAGTAACATAAACCCAAGGAAATTCTGAAATTTTGCAGTGTGTAACAAAACTCTGCTGCAGGGAAAATAAATATGAAGAAAATTCTTGGTTAACTGTTCCAGTGTGCACATGCTGCACACAAAAAAGCTTTTATCTGAACTCTTATGCCCCTATTAGTCCTCTGTAGAAACTTGTTACCCAAATGATGGACCTCTACAGGTCAATGGGTGATTTCATGGAACATGAAACAAGTACAACTTGGCCTGTGTAATGCTGATTAAATCAGGGCTGGAGTCTCATTTCTTCATGCAGTGCATATTACTTTCATCTATCATCAGATACCTCAAATCAGCATGGAATTAATGCAGTAAAGGACCTTAGGCAAAGACTAAGCCTTCCCAATGTTTTAAGCTTAAGAATCGTCCCTTTGAATACTGCAATCCAGTTGATGCTTCAGTTCCTCTATGAGACAGTGACTGATCATAGCTTGCAGTAGCATTCAGCTCGGAATCAGGTCCTCTGTTACTGGCAACAAAAACTGAAAACAGAGAAGTGGGTTTTGATATCAGTTGTGTGCATAGAAATCTCAGTAATTCTATCTAATTTAGAGAAGTCACTCCAGATTTACACCAGTGCTACTGAAAATCAAAATCTGGCCCATTGTCTCAGCAAAATACACCAAGTCAATATCAGTTCATTACAGAGAGGGAGAGAGAAAGGGAATGAGTGAGAAAACAAGGATTTCGTTAGCAATGCATTCTGTAGTATAAAAGATAAAAAGGAATATCCAATTAACACACCACTATAATTGCTTGCAGACATTCTTTTTTATTTAAAGATGAAATAGCTAAGAGTTCTCATCAAAACTGGGGTCACAGCCTACATATTAAATGAAAGAAATTGATTGGGCTTTATTACACCCTGACTACTGCAAATGTGCCTCAATCACTGATTGCTATAAATTTATTCTTATAAACTACTAATTGCCCAAGTCATAATGGTAACAATGGTATAATGAAATTATCTTGATCAAGCTGATGCACAAATTTTGCTTGACAACATGAGCAGTGTGAGAAAAAAGGAAAGGAGACATGCATACAAATACATAATGTTTCATTAAAATTAAAACCAATGTTAAAACAACTGTTCTCTGAAGTATACAAAGTTCTGTATTAGAAGGGCTTCCTTTAGAAAAATCATTTAAGAAGACAGGCATTTACATTTATAATAAAATGATCTTGCATTTTTTATTTGTCTTGAAAATTAATGACTTACTTAATCACATTTGATCAAAGGAGATAAGTTGATGTAGTCATGTGTTTCTGATTGCATTAAGCCTGATCCAGAGTGGCATGATGGATATTTAATAGTCTTGCTGTCCCTCTATATCTTGTCACCATTTCTTGATATACATGGATACTGTAGAGTACACCACAGCACAAAACTCTGCTTTTAATAGAACAGATGAAGTTCAGAAAAAAGGGAAATTCTTTTGGAGCTTACATGGTGGAGCTTTTAGAAGTAGGTTATCCACAATCAAAATATATTTCTTTAAAAGCCAAAATTCTCAGGTAACTCTACATATAGCTTGAGGTATTTTTTTTTCCTTTTAAAAGTGCATTTAACTTCTATGTTGTCTCTATTTAAAGATGTTGCTATAAAAAGTTTCAAGGACTAGACAAAGTATGTAAAAACAAAGATAGCTGTCCAGAAATTGTAGGAAATTTCTAGTCGCTGGAATGCAGAGCATTGTGTCAAATGCATAAATTGGTGCTATTTATATTGTGCTAATAGCTGTTTCTACAAGTGTCAGCTGAGCCTTTCATAGGGAATGATGGTATGTATGAGAAATTATTTCTGAGTAGTTCAAATGTAGTTCCAACTCTTCCCAAATTAATCACACCAAAAAATTTTATTTAAATTTGTGCCTAATTCTTTCTCACCAGAGTATTTCATCAGTATGAAATTGTCCTTTTTCATGAGCGTGCCTTGCTTTACCCTCTCAAAACAGAGGCCCAAACTTTTATAGAAGGGTGCAATATTTTTATTCAAATTAAATTGCTCCTAAAATTGCTATAGTTGACACAATCCTATAGGAACATAAAAAATCCAGAAACAACCAAGCTGGAAGGGTTTCAGGAGGCCCTTTAGTTTAGCTGGCAAACCCCGCCCAAATTGGGCTGTGTATTTGCTAGGCTGCCCCACATTTTAAGTTTTCAAGTATTGCAGTCTCTGTTTGTCCTATTGCCAAAAAGCTTTTTGCTAATGGCTAATCTAAATCCTTTTTTCTGCAATTTATACTTAGTGACACTTATTTCTTGTGTAAGGACCATGGAAAATGGTTTATCCTATTAGTCTTTGCAAAATTTTTGATATGAGAAGCTCTGCCTCTCCCCACTGCTTTACACATCCTGCTCTTTCTGCTTCCTTTATATTGGTCTTTAAGCCCTAATATGATGAGAGTGAGGTGTATATATATATATATATATATACATATTTAGGACAGAAAAATGTCCACCTCTTAAGAATAAATTATCTCGAGGAGGGCACACCTACAGCACCTGGTAGGGCTGGGGCAGAGACGTACCCTGAGCACCCCTATACGCATAATTCTGTGGCACTAACTCTATTCTAAGTGTGTGGTAGTAAAAACCAAAATCATGGTGAAACACATTTTTGTGTTTAGTAAAGTATTGGGATTCTGCTGTGGTGTTAATGCAGTTGCAAATAAGGTGGGGTTTTTTAAGAAAATAACACACCTCTTTGCTTTAGCACATGAGCTCTTGGATTACTTTTCTTGGCTGCTCAGTAGAGAGATCAAGAGTTTTAGAAAAAGGAAAATTAAAATTAATTTCTCTCACAAAATATGGTTTCTTATATATTGGTGAGGCAGCCTGTAGGTAGCTTTCTCTAGCTTGTATATTCCCTGTGTATAAGCAATGTCAGCTTGTGTATTTTAATGTCCACATTAGACCAAAGTTAGTGTTTTCCATCATAAATGTTCTGCAGTTACACGAACACTAGATACTAAATAATGTATATGCTGTGAATATTGATAGTTCTACGTGCTATTTTATTTCCTTTAATTATTATTTTGGTTTAGATATTTTATTATTATAATTTAGTCTGAGAGGATGTGATTTAGCTTTTTCTTCAACACTGTTAGGTAGAACGTCCCAAAAAAAAATACATTTTCACACCTGGAAGCCTTTATTTATTTATTTATTTATTTATTTATTTATTTATTTATTTAACCTCCATTGATGTTTTCTTTTTTTGCTGATTTTAGTTGCTGTTTTGGGGTTAACCTGTCCTGCGACCAGTTAGCATTTGCAAAGACATGCGTTTCTACAAGTGGGCATGTTTTTACATTCAGATGTATATACGAGAGAGAAACTTGCCTGGACAGGACAGAGCTGGCTGAAAAATGGCAGCAAGAGAATGGTGGAGTTTTTGATCTACTATCTACTAAAAAAGGTGAGGGAATTCCTTAATATTACTAATGTAGTCAGTAGATGATATCTGGAATGTCATCCTGTGCAATATCCCTATTATTTCTGGAATTTATATAGCAAGAGTGCAAAAGTTGGGATTTCAAAATGGCCTGTTCATGTAATACTGTAACACTTGTTCTCTGTCTTATTCATCCATTTCTTTATCCATCTATCTCTGTATCTATAATGAAATGACAATCCTAACTTACTTTAAACTCTCCAAAGGTATATTCTTAAATTTTAATGTTGGAAAAGCTTCATGATGACTAGTACTTTGGCTTAATATGGTATGGCTTCTGACAGCTGCCACTGTAAAAAAAGCAAGGGATGACTGCATTACTGTCAGTTTCTGTCAGATTCTGGTTGCCAAACTCTTGCAGGGATGATGACAGTGAACCAAACAAGAGTGACAAAAGGAGTCAAAGCTGTGATTTTGAATAAGGGAGAGTGGACACTTGAATTGCATTTTCTTTGAGCCATTCATTCTGTTCTATGTGTGGACTTCTTTGTGACATGGTGCTTTCTCCAATTTTTTAAATTATTTGTTCCTCAGGACTTGTGGCACTCTCAAAACCCCCCAGATATAACTGTTAAGAGACACTGAGTAAGAGATGAACCAAAGAATAGCTGTAATTGTGGAACATACTTGAAGGAGAAGACAAACTCAGAGGTGTGATGTCCAAGTACACTGAAACTGTCTGGATGGCAGCTTATAGTTGTAGGTGTAATGAAAATATAACGTTATTTTCAAGTCAAATAATTGCGAGGGATATAAATTAATAAGCTATCTCCTTATGAAATGCTATTTATTTTTTTTTTTTCCAGACTAATTTCTATACCTTCATTTATCCAAAGACTGTTTCCTGGATTAGTTTGTAAATAAGAGTTTGCAAACTTCTGTGCATTAGATTGAGGAATAGCTGTAAGTGCCATTTAAACACAGCACCATCATCTGTCTTGTTCAATTTATCTCACAGAATGTTCTGAGTTGGAAGGGACCCACAAGGATCATCAAGTCCAACTTGTAAGTTATTAGCACTGTTCTCTAACCAACTGAGCTACTCTCAGGGTCTTTTCCAAGCTTTGTCACTCTACAAAGACAAAGTTGCAGATCAAAGGCATAGAATCCTGCTCACAGTGGCAGGTTTCGCCCACAGTCTGTTGTCCACACTGAAGGTCCCGTGAGTGAGGAGCTAGTGTGGGAGGCTAATTGCGCCAGGACAACTTCAGTCCCATCGCTCTTCCTCCCTAAGGAGCAGCTTCCTGACTGAGTTCCCAACAATGCCTTGGGCAGGGTCCTGTGATTATCCAGAGGCAGGAGTGGCACAGGTTTCCCCAGAGTTTTCTATTTTGTTTCATTCTACCACCTGAAGGTGTTAGAGTTCTAACACAAGAAAGATGGAGAGATATTATTTACTAGAGCATATAGTGACAGGACAAGGGGCAATGGCTTCAAACTGAAAGAGAGTAGGTTTAGATTAGATATTAGGAAGAAATTCCTTACTCTGAGTGTGCTGAGACACTGGAACAGGTTGCCCAGAGTTGTGGATGCCCCATCCTTGGAAATGCTCAAGGCCAGGTTGGATGCAGCTCTGAAAAACCTGGTCTAGTGAACATGGCTTTGCCCACAGCAATGTAGCTGGAATTAGAGGATCTTTAAGGTTTGTTCCAAAACAGGCCATTTTTTGATTCTATGAAATAACTTGGTTTTATATATTATTGGGGGTTTTTTGTAGTGAAGCTTAAGTGTGACACTGCCTCAGTTTGAAACTTACTGCAAATTTGTCTAAGTGCCAGTGATTGTCAGGATTAAGGGTGAAGTTGAGACAGTTACCTGGATCCAGGTAACAGAAGTCCAAAAGATGTAGTGAACTTCTCTTTCCTGATTGTATCTCCCTGCTTCCCCCAGTGTCCTCTACTTCTTGTCATTTCCATCTGTTCTTGACCCTACAGCTGCGGTGAATGGGCTGGGTGCGTGATAATGACATACAAATATTTTATTGACTTTATTGTCCTAAACAATTTTGCCATGTTTCTGCAATTCACAGATAATGCACTTAAGCTACAAAAAAGCTCTATGCATAGTGTCTATGCACAACCATCTTCTGTATAAATAAGCCAGGAGGGAGTGAGTGGGAATGAAAATAATCAGTGGGCAAGTAGTGTGACTAGTAATAGACACAAAACCTCGTTACAAAGTTATTTCCCATATTATCCACACTAAGATAACACTATTACTCTGTCAAATGTTATTAGAGTTGGTACCTGTGGCTTATTTTCCAAGTTTCCTTGAGAATATGACTCCACTAAATCCACTATATGTTTTGTATTTTGTGTTATTGTTCTTCAAAGATGAAATTCTCTATTTCCTATATGTTCTCTGGTATTGTCAGCTGAAAAGTGCTGTAGCAGTCACAGGAGAGAATACTGTGACAGATTGCAAAACAGTGTTGTTTATGTTTCAAGTTCCATTACGAATGAGCTGGTTTAGAAATTATATCAACTGTGGTATTTCAAATTCTGGGAAATGTTTTTCAAAGAGCCTCGTACTGGGAGATAATAAAAGATTTGTTTAGTTTGCTTAGTTTTGAACCAGAGAGAATTTTGTAATGCTGAAATTGGAGCCTAGGTGAACCGCAAGTCTGATCCATCTTGGTGGTGTCTGTGTTCCTAATTCTAGAGCAGCATTCAAGTATCTTTAGGAACAGAGGTTTACTGAGAATATTCCTTGTTATTTATTCTAGGAAACTACTGGCTTTTTTGAGCAATGTAGTTTCAGAGTGTTGTTTTATATTCCTAGGAAGAATACATGCAGTGTTGACAGAAACTACAGTCTTGATGGAAACCTTGAAGTTTTTTTTTTTTTTTTTTTTTTTTTTTTTAAATGTTTTTGAAGACTGACTTTGGAGATCAGAATTTATAATCAAAACTTGACAGCATACAAAAGAAAGATTATCCTTCTAATATCTTCATTAGCCATGATACTTAGGCTTCTCTATGGCATTAAAGCCTATGTGTGATGAGGATTATTTTGGTTTTTATTACATTCTTCGATGTAATAGCTGATCAGAAGAGCTGTGCTTTAATCTTATCTGGAATATTTATATGTTCTCAGTGTTTTATAAATCAGTTATGTTTGTATGTTAGAGCTACAATGAAGCTTGTGATATAATTTTTAAAATCAGACCACTAAATGTAGGGGACAAAGTGACAATAAAGCATGCCATAGGTATTATTTGAAAGACACATTCTCTCACTTCTAAACTTTCTTCCTACTAAAAATAGGTGCTTCTAGTCCTAAAACAAGAGCATGATTGAAGGTCACGTAGTAATTAACTCTTGGATGCAAGTCATTGGCACTAGAAGGGTATTCTTCACTTGTTTTGTGATGCAGAACAAATGCTTCATTAATCAGAAACATATCAACCTGAAATTGAAAACTAATAAAATCAAGTGCTATGATTTGACATTGCTGGGGACACTGCTTAATACAAATAATTCTTCATGCAATTTTGAGCATAAGTATCTGGATTTTTTTTCTTGATTGTGGAATTTTAGCAGTCTTTTAATAATCAAACACTTATGAGAAGATAAAAACCACCAAAGTTATCTTCAAAAACAAGATAAGAAGGGATGAAGATCTTTGTATAAAACATCTAGACTTTTCATTTCTCACACAAATTGTGGCCATTATAATTTCTTCAATAGCATGGGAGGGGAAAAAAAATACATTTATAATAGGCCATAATGAGCTATGTAAATGCTGGTTACATTTTTTAACTCTAGTGAAAATTCTCAATGTACACCAGTTCTGAATATTTTGTTTTCTTTTTGTCTGAAAGGAAGGATGAAAAAATGAGTCTGAAACATAACTCTTTTCCTCACAGTGGGGTAGAGCAAATCACTTGACTAAGGCAACTTCTAGGTTACCTTGCTATTAGCCCTTGGCTATGAACACATGGGGTTTAAGAGTGTAATGAGTAATCCTCTTGGTTTTGGGTTAAGTTTTGGGTTTTGTTGTTTTGCGGGTTTTTTTTGTTTTGTTTTGTTGGTTGGGGTTGTTTGGTTTTTTTTGTTGTTTTTTTTTTTTATTAATACTTACTTTGATGCCTGACATTTTTTGGGCTAGGTAATTTAATTAATTTTATTTTGTGGTTTCACTGTGTTTTGTAATTTTGGCATGAATCACAGTTTTAAAGAAAAAAAGTGTAAGTATAGCTAGAAAGGGGAAGAGTCTGCATACTTTTCACTTGGAAAATTCTTAACACTGTTTTTTCGTCTCTGTATCAAACATATTAAAATATCTGGATCTGAAATGTTTTTTGTTGTTATTGCTCCTTATTTTTTTTCTTCAATAAATTGTTAATAATTAAGGCACTTTAAAAGCAGAGTTTTCTCAGCTGCAGCACTAACATTGGAAGAAAAAAGCAGAGATTGAACAATAAGACTTAAAACCAGCTATCATAAATAGGTATCGAAAAAGAGCACTAAAAATCACATTAATTTGTTTTATATTTTGTAGGTTGCCATTTGGTTTAATATCTTTTGACTATGTTCCCATTCAAACATATCACCACAGCACAAACTTTCTTTAGTGACCTCTCTTGATGTTACCATCATTTCTGTGTTCTTTTATCATAATCCATGTACTTTCAAAGAACAGGTTGTTATTGCTATCATTGTCACATTGTTTTCCATTTTTTATGGCTAAAACAGTGGCAGAAACAGATTAGGTGTGATTTTTATAGGTGGATGCACGGTTAAGATATCCTGTAAAATAAATATTTAAGCTTTCCATCTGTTTCAACAATCTGAATGTTTCTTTTTAATATTTGTACCTGAGTTTGAAAGATTTAAAACTCCAAAATATTGTCAGAAGTTTCTAGTAGTTTCTAAAATTTACTTTAAAAAATGTATTTGACCTGAAGGAAAAAAAATATTGAAAAGACAGTGCCAGTACTTTTCTTTGCAAAGCTTCTTTGTAATGTACAGGCCAACTGTTTAATAACAAATGGTTGAAAGTAGGGCCAACTCAAGATTCAAAGTTTTGGTTTGTTAAAACATTCACATAAAGCATGCTTAACTTTTATCACAGATTATCTTTTGGGATTTTTTTTTTTTTTTAAAGATCACACAGGTAATACTGCTTTTAGTCTTCAAAAAATATTTAGAGCAGCTATGTGACAATCCTTCTGAGCCAGGTGTGGGCCTGGGAATTTAGTTTGATAGATTTGAGAGCATGAGGTAATGTGTTGAAGAACCTGGTCCTGGTCAAGGGCAAGTTGAATGTGAGTCAGCATTGCTCTGGCAGCCAGGAGGGCCAACCCTGTCCTGGGGGGCATCAGGCAAAGCATCGCCAGCTGGATGAGAGAGGGGATTGTCCCTCTCTGCTCTGCTCTGGGGCAGCCTCTCCTTGAATATTGTGGCAGTTTTGGGCACCACAATATAAGAAAGATATGAAACTGTTAGAGGAAGTCCAAAGGAGGGCAATGAAGATGGAGAAAGGTCTTGAGGGGAAGCTGTGTGAGGAGCAGCTGAGGGTTCTTAGTCTGTTCAGCAGCTGAGGTCACTTGATACTCTGAAGAAGAGAAGACTGAGGGGAGACCTCACTGCAGTTACAACTTCTTTGTGAGGGGAAGAGGAGGAGCAGGCACTGATCTCTTCTCTGTGGTGACCAGGGACAGGACCTGAGGGAATGGCCTGAAGCTGTGTCAGGGGAGGTTTACATTGGATATTAGACAAAGGTTCTTCCCCCAGGGGGTGGTTGGGCACTGAACAGGCTCCTCAGGGAACTGGTCACAGGACCAACCCTGACAGAGTTCAAGGAACATATGGATGATACTCGCAGGCACAAAGTGTGGCTCTGGGGGTGTCTTATGCAGGACCACGAGTTAGACTTCAGTGATCCTTAGGGACCCTTCCAGTTCATGATATTCTATCATTCTATGATTCTATGGTTAGAATAAATTTTATTTAAAATCACAACAGGCACTTTTCTAACTCAACTGATTGCTGCTCTATCCTTTCTCAAAAAAATGTGATATCTCTCTTAAGAAAATTTCAGTTGACTCAGAATGCAGATCTGTGATCTTTGCTGTCATTAATTCAGGTATTTATTTGTAGAACAGAATACTCAGCTTTAAGGAGAGAGAGGAGCTTCTACTCCCTTGAGTAGATTCTTTCAGAGTAGCAAAGGAGATCTTTTGGACTTCTGAAAATTTCCCTATATAATG
Organism: Xenops minutus; assembly: GCA_035221455.1. Lineage (NCBI taxonomy): Eukaryota > Metazoa > Chordata > Aves > Passeriformes > Furnariidae > Xenops > Xenops minutus. The sequence continues at coordinate 12,219,373 of JAWWEE010000158.1, forward strand.
GAATGGATAACTTTTAGATGAGATTTCAGACTTGAATTCCTGAATGAAAATTCCTTGAATTCCTACTAAGAGGTAAAGAGAACTCTGAAACACTAGAACAAGTTGATGCAAAGACTAGAAGAAACTTTAGCTACTGGGTCTTCTTAGAGCAGTTTTGGAAATATGTCTGGTTTTTATATAATGCTTGGGCAGGTGCTTTCTATAGAAGGAAGTTACAAAAAAAAGTAGAGTAAAAAATACATGACAAACGCTAGAAAGACAGATCTGTTTGTACCATATAGTAGTAGAATATGTTTTTAAGAAATGTGGGGGAAGAGAAAACATGAGAAGAGAATCAGAGTATTATATGAGTAAATTAAATATAAGGGGAGAAAGGCTTCTTGAAACAGAAGGGACAAAAGGTGAGGTTTGTTAATTTTGTTGGTGTATGCTGCAAATTGTAACACAGCATTGATATCAAGATTCCTCATAATAATCTTTCTTTTTCATTATCATAGTGTCTAGGGAGCCCGGAACTAAAACAACATCTCTGATTCCTAAATTGCAAATAAATTCGCATCAGTCCATCAGCACAAAGTTCTAGGATGGAACTGGACCCATTTCACTCAATTCTTAGAGAATCTTGGACTCAAGTTAAATGTCCAACACTTGGATTTCTGAACTCTGATCTACTTCCACCAGCTTAAAAACCTATAAAGACCATTGGCAGAAGGAGCATCTGTTGCATCCTTTGTCTTACATAGTCACTCCTTTGTGTGGAGGACTTCATAAGCAAGCATTTTTTCTCTTTATACTATGATCTGTCCCTTTATCCTCTTAATCTCTCTCTCAGTGCTGAACCTAGCCATCATGTGCTTCAATAGTTTTAACAGTCCATAAATTATAGACAATAAAATGCCTTGCATTTTCCCACCCACCCATTTGCCCCCTTTGTGTCCTTCATTGCCTTCATGTTCTGTTCTTTGCCTCCTTCTGCACAGACAACTCTGTCTCCGTGGGGTTTATTTCAGTTTTTCCGGCTTTGACTCTTCAGTGTGCAAATTTCCCTAAGCCAAACCTCTGCAGGGCTGACTCGGCAGTCAGTGGCATTTGTCAATTTCATTGATCACTCTCGCACCAGCAGCAGGAAGGGAGACTTGCAGAGTCAGCAGCAAGCAACTGGCCTTTGCAAGGATTATACTGTAAGAACCTCCAAATTAAAAATAAAGAGTTTTCTGATTTCTCTGCAGTGGGACTTTCAAAATGAATTAAAAAAAGTCTCACAACCCTCTTGCTTCATTCAACTGTAATTTTTCTTATTAATTCCTTCTCATTTTCCAAAAGACGACTCTCCTGTGGAAAAGGAAATTGTGCTTTACATGTTTAAATAATTTTACGTTTTATTATATTTCTTGTTATAACTCTACATCCACATAAATCAAACAAGAAAGCACTTCACACACTAGAATATATCCCTGCTCCAATTTTCAGCACGGCATGATCTAAGTTTAAAGATGTGTTTTCACCACTTGCCCTCTTCCTCTCCCCTCTCCCCTGCCCTTCTTTTACCTACATCATCTCTGTAATCCATGTCAGAGAGTACTGTTTTGGGACAGAGAACAAATGGTTGAGTTGGGGCTAAATAAGGTTCCTTCTGAACATGCTGAGAAAAGAAACTGTTTTATTTCAACTGAAGAAAAACTATAGCATTTTCACTGCTACAAATTCTCCCTAGGCTAAATCTATTTTCTTAGAGGATCCAAATTTTTTGAAGGATAAAGTCTTTCCTAAATAGCTCTTCAATAAGCATTTTCATGGGAAATGGATTGTACAGTTCTTGCCTCTCTATCCTTTCTTTCTCTCCCCACATATACACTCTAGACTCTTATCTCTTTGTCAGGAAACAGATTTACAGATTCCCCTTTAGAGACAGAGAAGCTGAAGATTTGCACAATGGGAAATCTTCTAGCTCTATCTTATATTTTCACTTCCTGAATACAACTGCACCAACAATTCCATGTGAAAAAAATGCAGTTGTTTGTAGACAGGGCATAGACTGTCTGCATTCCCTTCTCTTTCCCATTGCTCTCTTTTCTCTCCTCTGCTATTTAATGGGACTTGTACATGAAACAGCTCAGATTCAGGATTCTGCAAGTCTGATTTGTATGCCTAATTTTGTACAATGTAGTGATAAAATAACAACAAAAAAAAGAGCTCCATTGTCATCCTTGGCAATGACATTTTAAATTATTTAAAGGCTCACTTAGAGAGTAATTTCAAGTGTTGTCAAGTCTAAATATACCATAAGCGTCATGTTCAACCCTTTGCTCAGGGACTTGAATGTGAACATCATTGGTTTTGCTACTGAATTCAATAATCATGAAGAGTCTGCACTTTGTGCATGATCAGAACATCTTATTGGTCTCGTTCCTTTTCTTCAAATAATAGAGAGCTTCTTTGGAGGATCATCCTGGCAAAGGTTGTTTAACTTAATTGTGCGCTCTCACCAGTCTTGTGATTGATAAAAGCGGTGATAGCTTTGGGAGATGACATCATCCAAATTGAAGCACGCATTTTTTTAATACTGAAAACAGAGTCCTTTTGAATCCATCAAAAAACAATAGAAGTATTTAAAAGGTAAATTCGGGAGTTCCATAATTTATTTTGTCCAAGCTTTTCTCTTTCTGAGGTATTGATAGGCACTTGTTTTCCAGGCAAAATCTACAATATTTTATTCAGGTTGTTAAAGGTTTTCAGGTATCTAGATTGCCTTTTGCTGTGTATTCCTTTGACATTATTTCTTCCTTTAAATGCATTCCTACTCAGAGAGAATATTTGATGTAATGTCCAAATTTTCAATGATGTGTGTTTATTCACCAGTGATGAGATAAGAATGTCACCTGGACTTTACATCTCATTCTATCTCTTTACTAAACCCCACCATAAACAGACATTCCTGCTCTCTGATTATAACTTTAAGTTGTAAGGTATTGGTTGAATTAGTGTGCAAGGGAGGAACATTTGGGTTTTTTACTGCAGTTACAAGTGAAAGAAAATACAGATTGATCTGTTCCAAGTGTTTTTTTGTAAATTTTTTTCTACTTAAAGATAGCACAACTCTCGAGTGCTAAACAAAAGTTACCTTCAGTTTAACAAGAAGGTTTGATCTCATTTTTCATAGAACTTTGGCTTGTGTGCTATGCATATCACATACCTTGTGCTTGAATGTGCATTGAATGCTGTCACATTTTAATCTGACTCAGCAGAATCACAGAAACAAGAAAATAATCCGCTTCTACAACAATTTACTGAACATAAGATTTATATTATTTGGTCCTTTGTAAAGGGCCAGATTATGGCTGGATCTTGTGAATCCCAAACAGCAGTAGAACTGAAGTGCCTACAAAGAAAAGATCATAGGAAAAAGGACAATTTTGGGAGAGCCAATGTAGGAAAACAAAAATAAACAGTAAACAAAAAGCCCCCATAAACAAATGCAAAGCATTGCTCAGTTTTTATATTCTTTTTTCCTCTCCTGCTCCCCTTGCAATAGAAAGTTAAAAAAAAAAAAAAAAATCATGCTAGTGTAGTCTGGTAACGAGTAGCACAGAAGGTAAGAGTAATTCTAACACAAGTTATATGCTTCATGAATTCAGGCTTGGTTGATGCAACTAGAGAACCTGTGGCACCCAGGAGACCAAAACTCTCATTAGAGGTTGTGGCCTTTAGCTTTTTCTTGAGTTGTTTCTCTAGAATTTGGATGCATTCAAGAGTGAGATTAGTTTCTTTGCCATATTAGGTACTCATTGCAACTGGGTGGAAGGAAGAAGGATTGCTGAGCTGTAGAAACTGGGTGAGGCATGTGCCTTTTGTTGGTCCCTTGTCTATGCTGTTTTTGCACTTTTACTCTGCTTGCCCTTAGGAAATATGCCTCCTGTTATCTTTAGGAATTTTTGCACTTCTAGCAGTAGATTGTCAGCTGCCTTTCTTGGTTTATGAATCTAATGTTCCTACATACTAAAATCTCAGGGAGATGACAGATAATCTCTCAACCATGAAGAGTTCTTCCATCTGTGTGCTGTGATCTCAAAGGCAGATTCTTCCCTACAGAAACCTTTAGAGAACAGCTGTGATACAAATCTTCCAAAAAAAGTGAATATTATATATGTTTAACTCTATGAATGTTTGAATTAAGGTTGAATGTTTAATAAACATTAGCTATTTACCTTTGTTTTCAGAAAGGAATTTACTGCACTTTTATTTTTTTCAGGTTTTTTGAGTTGTTTGGTTTGGTGGTTGGTTTTGTTTTTGTTCTGTTTTTCTACGTAATTTAATTAACTCTCAGAACCGAAAACACTAAATGTTTGTGCTGCAAGGTTCAGTTGCTTCTTAAAAAACCACACTGGATCTAAGAACCAGTATTCATTTGAATAAAAAATACCAGTGTGAAACAGAGACAGCTAAACTGCAACAAGCATTACAATTAAGAATATCAGGTGAAGAAATTCATCTGTGTTCCACAGAGTTCAGTCCCCAGCTTCCTCCCACTGAAATGAGTAGCCAAAAGTCTACGGACTACTGAGACCAGACCCAGATGTGTCTATGCTGTGTTACTGCAATGTCCTCTTCTAATGATGAGTGGTACGAGGTGCAAGGCTTGATATAGTGATATCCTGAGAAGTATGCAGAGAGGGAAATGAAGGCAGATGGGTATTGTAAGGCGGGGTCTGCAAGGATGGTAGGGCACAACAGTGATAAGAAGGAATCAGTGAGAATGAAGAGAAATACAGCTAGAAGGTGTTGCTCAACAGTGCTGCTCTCAGTTGATTCAGGCCTTTATGTGCTGAATGGCTCACATCTCATTTTCCATGACAGAGCTGTAGATGCAAGAGATCCCTGAGGTCCTTTGGGGCTCCAAATTCAAAGGCATAGTTTACCATTGCCTCAGTTTAGATTTACTCAAGTATGAAACAGGAAGAATGCAGTTATAGCTAGAAGTGAAGCCTCTGGTACAGAGTGAATGACTCAGTGAGAATCAAAAATACTAGGTTAACTGTAAGGGAACGTGGCTGTTTTGGCTATCAGTTTGTGTTGAATATTGCCATTTTATAATGGGGGTCTGAAAAAGCTACTGAAGAAGAATTTCAGAACAATTATTTCAAACTTGCAGGAAAAAATTTTCACAAAATCCCAGGGTTCACAAGGATGAATATTTGTCTAAATGACTGAAAGTTCACTCGGATTTTCAAAGGCATAGGCTTTTGGCATTTTGCTCCTTTTAATCCCCTTAGAGCAGTGCTCAGCCCTAACAAAGCAGCAACAGCAAAGAGATACAGTAGCATTGTATTTTGCAGGTCAGTTTTTTACCCATAAGCAGTGAGTGAATTAACAGTAGAACATGGAAAGACGAATTATGCCTAATCACATTTGGATACTCTGTGGGTCTTCACTTACTGTTTTAGTATGATATCTTAGCTCTCAAATTTGCAACTACCAGTCAGTTTCTGGGCATGACCAACACTTGTTTGAGAAGAGGACTTGTTCCAAAGAGATTTAAGTCCTCTGACATGTTTTCTCTCATACAGGCTGTAAAATATATCAGCTTAAATATAAATCTTAAAAAACACGTCAGTCATTATCTTTGATTAATAGAGAATCTTGCCATCTTTTATAGATCTGCCTTTTTTTCTTAAAACCATGAAATGTGTAATACAATACTTTGTGGCAGTTCAGACTGTCAGAGGTGAAATCCCATAAGTCTGGGTGTTTTCATTGACTTAAAGGCCCTGAACGAATCTTCCTTCATGACAGAAAAATAAATGTGGAGTTCAAACAAAACTGTGTTAGGGCTCAATTTGGGTTTTATTTTCTTTCTTGCCATATACAAGAACGCAGAATTGAGACAGTAACTCCAGATAAAATTGTCACTTTCTCTCTCATGAGTTGCAGTGACAGAGACAATGATGCCTGTGAGCGGGGACAATGATTATCAGTGTTACAAATCCAAACCTAAGCATCCAAGTATGTATTTCCAGTTGATTTCTTAATGCAAAGTAGTGTTTTTATACAAAGTCATTCCACACATTTAAGAAATATTTAAATATTTTTAATAGTATGAAGAGTTAAACAGAGTTTGAAATGCTGCTCTTCTTACAAATTTAAATAATAATAATATTAAAAAAAATCTGCTGACACAAATGTATTAGAAACAAGCCTATATAAAGGAGCAGTTAACCTAGAACTATTGTGAGATATATATTGTTTGACATACTTTCATATGAGCAAGGAGAAGTACCCCATCCTTTAGACTGTGGTAATATGCCTTATTGTTAAATTCAATAGGAAAAGCTATTCATACTGTAGTATGATTGAAAAGAAAATTGAATCCTTTTGATGTTATAAATGTGTCTATTACTGCATGTGCACACAAATTTTCCATGGAAATTATGGTGAAAGTAGTGATTCTCCTAGAAAAATGCATTAGTGTTGACATGACCAATTTTAGCCACATCAGAATATAAATACCTTTTAACCATGGTAAAATTGTGGGGAATGTATATAGTGTATCTACATAAGCCAGTTGTCTGTCTAAAAATATGTGTTCCTATAGTCCAGTTATGTTCTCTGTTTCAGCTGAAAGGGAAATTAAAAACAGTGACTCACACATATCACTATTTCCTTACAATATTGTGTTTAAAATATTTCAGTATGTGGAGTATATTGTATATAGCTGTTCGTCATTACTTTTAATTTTGAAAAACCACAGTATACTTAATGGGATTTTGGCTATGAAGCAAATTATATGTAAGAGGTTGTCCATTCACTTGCATGGCATTGGTTCTGTGTGCAAAGTACTAAATTTTCCTGGTAATGCAAATAGTCTATGCTCCTTTGCATTGACAATTGAATAAAAAAGTGTAGCCAATAACTACAATTTATGGTAGTGACACTTTCAAAGTTTGCAGTTTGTCCAGGACCATAACTAGAATGAGAAATGTTTTGGGTTTTTTTTTGGGGTTTTTTTTTTTTTTTTTTTTGCCCTATCTATTGAAGCCTACTGTATGCTGTCAACTAAAATTATACACTGTTTTAAACTGTATTACTCAGTGCACTTTGTATATTAAGGTACATTAAGTTGTATGGTATAATGCAATAAGATCTAACCTGAAAACAGCAGACGTGAAGCTCTGTGTATACTGCACTGTAATTACATAAAAGCACCAATGTCTTTAGGAGGGAAAACTTTAATTCTTCAGAGCTCACTTGGTGTAACTATGGCAGGAATACTTCCTGCTGTTTGAACCCAAGAAAAACTCAATCTATGCTACTTGCTTGTTTTTTGGTTTTAGTTTTTTTGTAGGTTTTGGTTTGTTGGTGTTGTTGTTGGGGTTTTTGTTTGTTTTTGTGTTTTGTTTGTTGTTTTGTTTTTTTTTTTTTGGCTTAGTAGACAGAGATTTAACTTGCAGAGTATTTTAACTAACTTAATAAAATGATAGAAAACTAAAGGAGAGCTCAGAAGAGCTTGCAATTCTGGATTTAGATGACAATTTTAGTTAATAGCTCTATGCTTAGAATCTGTCCTAACATCAGTTTCTTTTACAACTGCAGTGTGATTTGGTTTTTTGTTGGTTGTTTTTTTTTTTTTTGTTCCATAGAACTGTATCTGGAGGAGCAACCATTGGTCATTTTGGTATGTTTAGAAAGCAGAAGTCCAGATCTTCAACTGAGATACTCATAGGCTATTTCAGAGTGAAAACTACTTTATATCCCTCTGATTTCTCCTGGTTCTCTGACTTTGTTAGGCTCTCACTACAGCTGAAATGCCCTGTAACCACTTTGAAATATTATTATCCCTCCAATAGAATAATTTCAAAATCATCTTCATTTATAGTCAGCTATCTAATATATTAAGTTTTCTTCTGTAGTATCTGAACAGCTTTCATGAAAATTAAACATGAAATCCTGACTTTTAACTCTGTTAGCATGGATGAACAACGAAGTTATTATCATCATTTGAATGTAAACAATATTGATGGGTATGTATTATAAAAAGCATGAGTGCTGATATTTTGGGAAGTAATTATATATTTTTCTTTGCTTCCATTCTTTGACTCCTTCCTTCCTACTTTCCCTCCTCTCCCTTTCCATGCTAGTCAGCTAAGTTAGTGTATCTTTTCTAAATTGCTCAGAATCCAAGTATGGGTGGATATGTTTACACAGAGTGAATTATGGCTGGATGAGTTCCTATGTCAACATGTGCCATGTTGATTTCTTATAAAGTAGATCATTATTCTGTGTGGCATAAATAGTATTACCAGACTGATATGATTAAAGCCAGTGAGTCATTAATTAGCATCTAATTAAAAGAGACTACAAATGTGTCCACATACAACGGTTATTGTGTTATATTTTCCTTTACAGAAAAAAGTGATCCGAGTTTGCCACATAATGTTCAATGTCTTTTAATATATAGCATATAGCATGTAGCATATAGCATATAGTATATAGTATAATGGAGGGATTGTATATGAATCTTAGAATGATTCTCAATTTTGCTGGGAAATTCTGTGTTATATTTGAAGAAATAAACCCCCAAGTTGTAAGAAAATTATACTTCGGCAAGGGATATCTAAAAATGCAAAAGTATTTGCTCTGAAAAAATTCAAAGTAGGTATTTTATTGTTGTGTTACTATACTGACACTTGTGAGTGGTTTAACTGCTAATTCACATGGAATAGAAAGATAGTCTTTTTGAGTATATTCACTGTGGAGCAGGGGAAGAAACTGTGTGGATGCAATGAACATGCTTAAGCCTAGACTGGCTTCTTACTGTCCTCTTCTTACTGTGAATTGATTATGAGCAAATCATAACAGTCTATTCAGAAGAATTTCACATAGATCAATCACAAAGCATGGAGGCAAGGGTTTAAGAAAGCCCATAAAGTGTGGGTGAAATATGTGTATTAGGTCAGAGATTATTTCAGTTTGACAGCTTTACTTGAATTTATCACAGTTTTACAGAATTGCATGATACACACTCACAGATTTTTAACAAATAATTTGAATTTATTCCTCTGTTAAAAATGTATTGTTAGTTTACATTTAAGGCCATGTAAATGAAATTGAAATAATTTTAGTATTGGCATTCACAATTTCTTCTTCCTGCTTTAAGACAATGCTTTAAACTTGGTTTTGTCTTTTGTTTGCAGCCTGTACTTGACACTTACATCATAAAGGTCAGTGTGAAGACTGGAAGACTTTTTGCATCTCCAATAAATAATGATTTCTACCAGTTTCTGAATGGGTAGAAATAATGATACATCTGAAAAAAGTTTTGTGGGAAGGAAATTGCCCCATGTTCAAAGCAGAATATGGGTTTATTTCACATCACCATCCAAGCTTTCAAAACGGATATCAGAATCTTGCCTACAGATTCATATGTATTAAAAAAAAAAAAGTAAATATTGAACAACTAAGATTTTTATAAAGTAAATTATACTAATTCTCACACATTAGACATTTACTGTCTTTTAGTCTTTTGAAGTCTGAAAGTCTTTCAAGCTTTTTATTTTTTGTTTTTAAGTCTTTTAAACTTTAAACTCTTTTAGACTTTAATTGCTTTCTTTGGTCATCTTTGTTCAAAATTGGGGTTTTGGACTGTTTTTGTATGATTCTCTACTATGTCCAGGTTTTCCATTTCGTATTATGAATGACTTCTAAGGTTTATATTAACTCTCTAATTAACATTGTCATTTAGACTAATTTTTTATTAATTTTTTTTTTTTTAATTGGAAGTTCTCAAAGTGATTCCCAGGCATTCATTATTCAAGCACATTAAATTCCTGTCAGTATATGAAAGGTACATGTATTTCAAGTTATATTTTTCATATGGATAATTTAAGCCCCAACTATGAAGATAGTAAGTTTAAGCTCAACACAGCATTCAGGCTTAGGTACTTTGCTCCGTTGTGTAGAACCTTCTGTTAGAAGTTTAGATATTTTAATGTAATGGATAAAAAAATCAGAGTGAGATTCAAAATTTCAAAGACAGAGCAGAGAATTAGCAAGAATTTTGTTGCTTCTTCAGGGTTTTGATACTTTGGTTGGGGCTGAAATGAGTTACATCTGCCCATTTCATACAGTGCCAACTTCAGGGTTAGTGCCTGCGCTTTTTCTTGGTTGTAGTGAGACAACTTATTTGAGAAGCAAAATGAGGAGAGGTACTTGCTCTGGAAAGTGAGATGACTTTACGTCCATTACTTTAGCAGTCTGAGGCTCTTCAATTCACATCTTTGGCTGCTTAAGGCAGTGCTGCACTTTACAGGCTGCAAACTGGACTGAAAAGTCTTCTCAGAAGTCATTCTGCACTGTATTAGCAAGAGCAGAAAGTCTGCTGGGACAAACAAACTGCAAGGGAAATCATGATCTTCTTGCTCCTAGAGCAGTTTCTGTATTTTCTATGAAAAAGTCTTTGTCATCCCATATCTATCTGACCAATTATCTACTTATATGAAAATTTGAGCATAACCATATCACTGTTGTAAACGAAAAGTAAGAGCAAATGTGTCTTCTAAGTCCCATATGTGAACACTACCTCTAGGCAGTCAATGGGCCTCTAGGCCCATTCTACTGGCCATAGCCTAAATTCTAAATTGTTTGTAAAAAGCAGGACAAGGGGCAGTGGTGTAATCAGTTAAGCACAGTTCCCTAGCTCATGGTGATGTCCATATGCCCTTCCCAAGGAAACAATAGTTCCATTATAGGCAGAATTGGAAACTATTTCTTCTTTGTGGTTCTGGTTTGCTTGATTTGAGACCTAGGAATTAGATGACTCTTTTGACTTCACATTCCAGTTTTCTAGCTTAACCAACCACAGAAACATTTTCAGTCTCTCGTCTGAAGTATATTATTCTTGGACAAAGTTAAGCTCTTCTGAGTTTCAAGACACTGTGAAGATTCTAAAGATATTGAGAAATTTGACAAATCGGATGAAACACAAACTTTGAGAAACTTGGAATTCAAGTGCATGTGTGTGGTGAAATCAGCATTAGTACTTGAAAACTGTGTAGCTGAACTACACATTTCACACTAAGTGAAAGATTTGACTTTGTCCAAACAAGCAGCTATTTAACTGAGCAAAATGCATTATTTTGGTTTCAGAAGAAAATTAGCTAATTCTTATGATAAGTCATCTATCTGGTGTAGAAAAATACATTTACCATCCCCAAATGAGCCTTCAAAATCAAATGGAAGTCAGTGTTTGTTACACATATCATCTTTTTCATACTGATTTTCCCTTTGTAAACTAAAAAGTTGAAAGTAACCATGAAGGGTGTAAACCACAGAAACAAAATTGGCTGACTTCATATGGATGCAGTTCCCCACTTCTGGGATACATTTCATGGAAACAGTAGCTTTGGAAGTATTGCCAAGGTAGGCTTTCAAGTAGGTGTGTATATATTTACTCTTTTAAAAAAAAAAAAAAAAAGGTGAAAATAAGGTGTTATAGATGGATGTTCTCATGAAATATACAGAAAGAGACCTATGTTTGAAATAAGTTATTTTAAAACTTGTGTAGTGTGTTAAATTCTCTCACCTCTTTAGTTGTGACAGATGGATAAGTTTCTGAAGACTAATACGCATTAAGTATCCTAAGATCCTAAGTCAATGCCTGCATGTATATCCTTGCCTCCTGGTACTTTTATAGTACCTACACAGTAGCTCTGCCTCTTTCTCTGTAAGATCCATGGCTTGAATTATTTCACACTAGGTGTGGAATGCACAGGGCAGGAGAAAGGTGGCTGAGGTAATGGAGCAGTGGTTGCCACTCTGCCTTATTTGCATGCAAAAGCTTGCACTCAGCCCACTTATTAATCTTTTTTAATGATCATACTATTCTTTAAGAAGTCTTACTGAGGGGACATTATGTCTGAGGATAGCTGAACACAGCTCATTCTGAACAAGTAGCACCCAGGAAAGCTGATATCTAAAATGTTTAATCAACTTTTCACAGCTGTTGTTGTTATATCAACTGTTTGAATATTCAACCAGAAGTTAAAACAGCTACCCATGCTGTCATTAACTCTGGAGTAGGGCTAAGTCTGGAAATCTATAAAATAGGTTACATATGTTCACAGGTCTGTGTAAAACTGATGTGAGAATTTAATTAGGCCCAAAGTATCACTGGAGTGAGGAATATAAAGGGGGATATATGTCGCTTCTTGCTAATATGCAACAACATTACTCTCCTTAAGTGTCCTTTTACGCTAAATTTGGGAAACAAATTATAGTCAATAAAATCAATGATAAAACATAGTTGTATTCTAGGTGTTTCAAGATGCCACAGAACTTTATTTCTGGGCATATTTCTGGGCATTTATTTCTGATAATAATCATACAGATGCAGTTTTTCCATTGAAATGCATGAAGCTGTGGGCACTCAGCATCTCATAAGGGACTGCACTGCCACCTCACAGCAGAGGGTGCCTAATTGCCTTTCATCTTACTGGAGTTTTAAATAGAAGAAGGTACAAATTACTTTGTTTCTCATCAGTCAGCGAGCTGTTTATTGCAGTAAATGAGTCATGCCCCTGTATTTCTGCCATACTAGTTCAGAGGTCTACAGGTGTGATACCAACAATCAGAGATCTTATTACAGCCTGTAGGTGTAAAATTGTTTTTCTTTCTTTGCATTCCTGCATACATTTCATTTGCATTTTTTTCCAGTATGCTTTCATATCCATCACTAGAAGTTCTCAATAGTGATTATTAGCTTTTGTTGTTGAATGTTGCTTTTCTGCTATTTGGTAGAGTCTATTTTTAATATTGCTTCTGACTACTGCATGTGCAGGCTTGTCTCAGCAGTTCAATCCTGAGTGTCAGGCATTCAATTAAACAGAGTATTTTATTCAAGGAGACTGCAGTGTGTCTAACCCAGTAACTATCTGTGTGAGTAAGAAGGAAAGCAGGCAAATATTTCCCCTGAATATGGCATAACATCTGCAGCCAAATGTGAAAAGATCACAGGATTAGCTTTTCTTTAACACTATTATTTCCTTTCAATAGAGTGTAAAATTTTGAGGGATGAAATTTAATACTGGGTGTTACTGCTATAAAATTGGGTTTTCATGTGTGACATAGCAGAAATAAATTTGTATATCAGTTTTGGATAATACCACTTGGGTACTTACATTTTAGGTGGGGTTTTTTGAGAGTTCTTGTACCAGACCATTTTCAGGTATGCAGTTCAGGTATGTATATACAAATCTGTGTGATATTTTGAAAGTTTTGTATTTTGAGCAATTTTTTCTCCATACCTTTAAAGCTTTTGACTTGGACACTGAAATTTGAATGTAAAACAATCATTCACATATGATTAAAAAGAGTGTAACATTCCATACTTTATACTACAAGTATGGTATTAACAAAATACACTTACATGAATAGTTACTACTTAAACTGCAAACTTTTAAGAAGCACTCAATGAATTAGTAGCTAGTGACCTGTTTTCAAAAACAACTTTATAAATTTAAGATCATAGCTATATTTTCTTTTTAACTTCACCTAAAACATACTTCTGAGGCTCATCATCAGCATTACCTTATCATGTTGCCAGTGTTACCAATCCACTGAAGTAAAAAATAAATTAATATATTTTAAATAGCGTAAAAAAATAAGGTTTTGTCAGTTTCACTCATATTGGCTGAAACTGTTTATTGACGGCTCCCAGAAATAAACCACTGTTGGAGCAAAGGGGACAGAGAGATAACATATGTGAGAGAGTGTTAAGCAGCTGAGAACTCAGGTTTTTACCCCTTCATGTGCCCCAGCTGAAGATGGCATGTGTCCATGCCATAAAATACATTTGATTTACTAGGCACCTGAAAAAAAATGTAAAATCACTATTGAAAACAGTATTCAGACTAACAATTTTTACCACAAGAAATAGTCTGGCTAAAAGAGTTCGCCATCCAAACAGAGCACACATCATTACATATATTCAAATTTAAATTTTGAATGCAAAACATTAAATGGTTTAAGTAATAGCACCACTAAGAGTTTACAGGTGATTAGAACAGTAACAGCTGTGACTGTACAGTTAGATGACATCCGGAGTGCTAACTACACCCACAATTTGAGTCTGCATTGCAGTAATTGTCATTCTGTAGGAGTGTTTTCTATTGGAATTTATTTACAGTTCAAATGGCAGGAAACTGATTATTCATAGGTTCAAAAAATTTAAACAGAATAATATAAGCCTAGTGTCTGCATACAGTACTTGAACAGACAGTTCAATATTTCTTATGTGAACAACCTAAATAGAATTGAAATTTCATTAAATAATTCAGCCCTACCTGCATCTATCAAAGACAGAAATACAATAGACTAGATCTGTTAGTATAAGTCATCTTGTGATAAATTCTTACTTTTCAAGCTGTACTATATTTTTCAACCCTAATAGAAAGAAGTCAAAAAGAATGACTTTTTCTCAACAACAGACTGCTGCCTTCTCTTTTCTCTTCAGTAAGGATAATGCATTGTCAAGAGCTGAGCTAGCTCCTGCTGGTGTATTAATTAATACCACCACCTGGATCTATCAACAACAAGACAGCCAGATTCACACTAGGGGATAAAAAACAATCTGCACCTTGTCAACCCTGCCACACTGGGAGTAGTCACAGGTCTGCAGCCCCTGGTAATTACTCACCCGGGTCTTCACACTGCCTGCATTTCCATTTTGATTGTTGACATTGCACAGTACTGCCTCATCTGCCTAAAAAGGTGGGAAAAAGTGAACAAAGTATGTCAGCCCTGGTAATTACACCACTGTCACCTCTCCTGGCTATTGGACCCCATCAGTAAAATGATAGTTGTCAGTCTCCTGTTAACTGTTTCATTAAAGGGGAATGATTATGTTGAGTGAATGAGTTGACACTAAGAATCAACACCTCCTGAGCAGCTGTGAAAACATTTAGAATGGATTTATGTACCAAAAACCTAAGTGGAATGGGAAGAAATAACTATAGGTTGAACAAATTAGTAAAGAAATGGAAAAAATATTAATTAAAATTAATTTTATGAGGTTGAAAGAATAGGTTTAAATTCCTGAAAAGAAAATAAACTCGTATTTTTAAGGGTCCACATACATTTGACAGAAAACACCTATAAAATCATGAACTAAACTCCACTGAGAGGGATTCTCTCTGTTGTGTTAGCAAATTTACTTTTCCAATATATTGCACACTTTTTTTTTTTTTTTAGTCTCTGTGGTTTCCGTCTGTTGGTATCATACAGACCATTTCTTTCAGGACAGGAGAAGGAAATGTCAGGGGGTTCTGCATGAAAAATTTAAACAAGGCTAAGAATATGTCAACAGTTCTGACCCATATTTCAGGACTGACAGCATAGCTCGGTGCATGCTCATGTTCAGGATTCCAAAGGATGAATCCACAGTGTTCATTAAAACTCACTCATTTAGATTTGTTAATATAGAAAGTATCACATCAAACTTATTTACAGTATAGTTGACAAGCTGATTTGGGATAATGTGCCAGTGATATGATTAGAGAACTTCAGACATGTTTGTACTTTGTTTTCTGAAACGTTTTACTTCAAATAATACAGAAGGAACCTGTTAACAGTTACAATACATGGAACGATAAGACACATAGAGAGATGTTAAAAGGGGATCTTGGAAGACTTCTCTGGATCTCTTTTCCAGATCTCTGGATCTGGAAATGAAGCATGTGCCAAGTATTTTACCATACTTGTCAGGGTGGTTTGTTGCTCAGGAAGGCCGGGATGGTTTGATGTTGCTTTTAAGGACTGTAAATTCTGTGCTTCAAAATGCCCTGTGTTATTAAATTCTGCTGCCCACTGTTAATTGGGAAGATGATGACCAAACTAAGAGACTAGGAGGTGTTCTATTGGTTTATTCCTGGTATGCTTGTGTTTTTCTTGTACTTGGTGCCAAAGTAACCGGCTGTGTATTACTTTATATTTACATAGTACCACACCAAGGAATTCTGAAAAATGTCCTAAGTAATAGTTAAACAAAACCTTTTGGCCAAAAATGGTTGATGCAAAATAAATATAAATTGTAAGCCAGATACAGTGAAGTGTCAGAGACAGTAAAATTGCTGCATCGCAATACTGACAAGTAATTATGAAAACTTTTGATTTTGTTTTGGCTTGAGACCTAATAAGGCTATTGAGTAGGGTCTTGTCTCATCTTCTCTCATCTTGCAGTTGTTGTGGCAGGTCACAAACCCTTTATATAAAGTCATATAGCAGTAATAAAAAAAGGTCTCAACTTGAATCAAACAAGACAGTATTTCTACTGTAAAAAAAATATTAGAGCTGTGCTTTTTAACCCAATGTGTAATACATCAATATGCTCAGAAAAAAAAAAAAAAAAAGAAGAAAATATCCTTTTCATGAGATATAATTCATTACTAGCTGCAAACCAGTCCACCACCAGATGCATACTTTTTATCTTGTATTCCTCTTATTCTTTCCTCCCATCACAGTTCAGAAAACCAGAAGTACAACATTGTCTTCCTGTCCTTAACAATGGTAGTTATGGACCAAAAACTAGTGAACATTCATAGGGACTAGTCTACTATATGGAACTGTCATGAAATTGCTTTCAAGGAGAGATCATTTGTATTTGAAACATAGAGTTGTTGACACAAGCCATTCTTTTGCTATATTGTTTTGAGTTACAAACTGGAATTCTGTAGGGTTTTTGTCTCAAGTTTGTTTTGTCATGATAAAACTTCCATTGATCTTCTCCTGCATATTTCCCCTGACTTTTTTTACTTCTAATCTATTATTAAAGTACTTATTTGAATTGAAGGCTAAAGACAGAAACTGTTATACTCTGTTAAAATTTGTTTAGTATAAAGGCACGTATCTGCTCAATAGAACTACATAGCTGGGGAATACACACCTAGAAACACACAGCAATATAGAGAGTAGTCTAGAAATTATGTTTTGCTAATTCATGCATACTTCTAATATAGCTAATCCAAGTAAACAATTGTAGCTCAAATGAATGATTTTAAACTTGTATTTATGCATCAACTCTTCTGACACTGTTAATACTTTTTCTGGATTTCTTCATCAATATGTAAAACATTTCTGACATTAACAGCAAGTAGCCCAAAAGTGAAAGTCCAACTTAGGATACATTTAAATCAAGGAACAATTAACATATGCTGACTTGTAGACTGAAGATTCACAAATTACACATATTTTGTTAGCTATTTTAGACTTTATATATTCACACACTTAAAAATATAAAAACACTTCTAGCAGCCTAAATTAGATTTTCAGTGTATTTTACATTCCTCTAGGTGATAAATATAAACATAGTCTATAATAAAGACCAAATTCTGATCTTTATAAGTTCATTAGAACTAGAATTCTGGGAGATTTTGTCACTCTCACTGATGCATTTTTCTCACAGAAGAGAGAAGAAATTCAGTCCCTTTTTCTTGGAATTTGTAATAATGATTTTTGTGCATTCTTTTTCCAAAGCACATGCACAATATATGTTTATGACTAAGAGAAGATGACCATTAGATTTATCTTTGAACAAGGGAGAGCTACAAGGAAGGGTCTAAAATTATACTGCTTCTGAAAAATATATTGTTCAGACTGTTGTCATTTTAATTTTCAGAAAGCTACTTTAGATAAGTCTAGGAAAAGGTGAGAATCTACAACTACTCATTCTTGAATGTTTTGGTTATCAGAAAAGAGTCGCAGTTTTGAGAGGGATATTTGTTCTCCATCCTCCCCACCCACCCCTCTGCCCCTAGGATACTGTAAAAAACCCCTCTTTATACTTGAGAGACATTACTGAAAATTGTTGAGATAAAATAAGACAACCTGAAAGAAATTGCTTTCTTAGAAAATTGCAAGGGAATGGAAATAGACATTTTAAAAGAACAAGCTTCAACAAGAAGTAGTTATGATACAGTTCTGGCAGACAAAACAAGGTGTCCTCAGCTCAGATTTCTTGAGATCTGAGGAAGAAAATCTATGGCTCAAAATATTCCTGAAATGTTGGACTGTGTTCTGCAGTTTTCAGGCACAGAACTGCTGCAGTGAAAGTTCATTTCTCTGAACATCTCAAATATGGAGAAAGTGGAATGCACTGAGATTAAGTCTTTGGGTATAAAATTATAGAGAGAGATTCTCTTATCAGCTCTGCCATGCATCATAGTGCATCTGGATCCTGTTGAACTGAGTCAGGCAGTAAGTCTGTATGTATTTCAATTTCTTTAACATGGAGAATAATAATACTTGTATTTTGATCTCACATGGCCCATGGAGTGGGCAATATTGTGAAATTGCTGTGATAGTATCTCTGTAAATACACAAACTTTACTACAGTAGATTTTGAAAATATTTGTTTGATTAGTTTAGTCTATGCTAGAACATAGCAGTCAAAAGATAACTAACATTTTTTAAGTAACAGCATGTAGTGCATTTTGACTTTTTCCTTAGCTTCACCTATCTAGTCAAATATCTTTTAACATTAGCCATATGTAAAATGCTCATAATTCCTAATGTTGCGAGGCCTAGGTGATGATACCCTTTTGCCATCATGTATTTAACAATATGTTGCTGTGCTAAGAGTGTCTGCAATTATGGATTAATTAATTTTGAGCAGACAAAGTCATTACACAAATAACATATGATGATTTCGGGGTTTGTTTTCTCTGTGTCTGTAAGTAAAGCAAAGTTTTGGTGCTTTTCTTAAATTGCTAAACATATGTATTTTATATGACCTTCCATAAACTTCATTCTCCTTCACTAGTAGATTTCAGAGCTGGAAATGTGTAAAAATAGCATAAGCAGGTAGCAAGGGGATATCAAATGAAAAAATACTCATTTTGACATGTTTTTTTTTCTTACTAAATGATATGTTCCACTACCATTATATGGAAATCAGCCACACAAATGACTTGCATATCAATACAGAAGATTAATTAGGATCTCTAAAAATAGAGATCCTAATTTTTAAGCGAATGCATCAGGGACAGACAACATGCAATATAAGCTGCATGTATGTAAGCAGATTTCTACAATGACAATATATGCAATTTTTTTGCACAGTATTTATTTTTACATCTTTCCAATTTTCAGTTGCTTTCTTTTCTCGAGATCTTCAGTCCAGCTGTGCAAAGTCCACTTTTGAGTTACATATAAAAAGGAGGTTCCTTTGAGCAAGAAGATCTCCTTTAATTGTTGTGCCTGTGGATTCAAACTGAAGTGAGAGAATTGCTTCATAGTGTCACAATTCCAGTGATTTAAACTAAACTAAAATAAAAAATAAAAAGGCAATTGTTGATTTACAAGAACATTGATTTTTCACTGCCAATCACAGGGATTGCCTGTTTTGATTCATTTAAAAAGACAAAGCCCCCAAAAATCTTTCAATATTAATCAAAATTAAGTCAGGACAATTGAACTAGCAAACTGAAATTGTCTTAGTTTCTTTACTGCACACTATAGCTGTGTATTCTGTTTTTATTCCCCTCCAGACTTCTTAAAATCACATTGTTATCTTAGTCTTTGAAATGTAAAAATGCTGGGACATCAAAGAAATATTGTGATGGTCAAAGAAATTTAGAAGGAGAGTGTATATAATGAATACCTAACACCAGAGCTTTACTTCATTTTTTTTTTGTGGAGATATCCATTGTAGCAACTTAGAGCTGGAAAATGAGGCATGAAATTGTTTGTAGAAGGTTCAGTAAATTGAATGTTAAGCATTTGTATGTTTGCTGCAAAACTAAGCTTGCAATTTTAGTCATAACACGGGTATCTTTGCATTTGTTCTGTAGCTTGTTAAACAAAAAACAGATAAGGAAAACAGCAGCAGAGAAAAAACATTTGAGGAATATAAGAATACAAAACCCAGTACATCAAGAGGCAGAGATGGGGACAGCCTCCTTAATTAAAGTGGTGTCTTAGTATAGCTGAGAATATGATAAGTGCAGTGAATTAACCTTCTCCAAACTTCAATAGGATCCAAACACTCCATATGATCCAGAGCCAAACAGACTGCCATTGTGCTACAGAAAACTACTCCATTCTTCTGCTACCCTGTTTATACAGTTTGTAGTACTTGAGGTGGCCTTTTTAAAGTTTTTTTCACTACTTTTACGAGTGTTCTTCATTCCAAAAGTACTTACCCTTTAGGAATGTATAGCTTACAGACATCTGATATCTCTTTTTTGATTCTGTCGTCTTCAGTCAAGACTGCCTGTTGTATAAAACTTTTCCTCAGGTTAGCAGTAAATTCTACCATGTGATGGGGAATCCCATTCTCCTGTGACAGAGGATGTCATATGAGCACTTCAGACTTCTGAAAATGTTGTTGTGGTGAATGGCATTTTTTTAAATGACAAAGTGGCTACATGGAGTGACTTGGTAAAATTATTTGTACCACCTGTGTTTCTCTGTCTAAGACAAGACAGCCCTGGAAGTGAAGAGAGTAATTAATGTTTTGTTAGCCTGGGATTAGTCCTTGTGCTGTAGAACATGCATCACAATTTCTCATACTTTTTCTCTATATACATCTGTACTGAGGTTATTTTAGAGATCTGCCCTCTTTGAAGGATGTTTAATTTTTGTTCAGTGATGTTCTGTAAATTGTCAATACAGCTTTTCATGCCTGCAAATGTACATTTGCTTCTGTGGGCAATCCTGTGTTATGTTTTTTTGTCTTTCACCAAGGTAATTCCTTCTATATTACTTATCTCAATCATAGGCATCTAGGGAACCTCCTACTATGGTTTAGAATTCTTTTTGACTTCTTGTTGTCCTGTACAATCTTTCTTTTGGCTTCTTCATCGATTTTAAATAATTTTTGACATTTGAGGAAAAATACACATTCAGACTATTAGAATATTGCTGCCACAATACAGAATATTGTCAGCCACAAGATAGCTAAAAAAGAACTAGAGGAAGAGAAAATTAAAAGGCAGTCATGCATGATCTCTTTCCTATGATGCTTATTGAAGGATGTTATCTATGTTATCTAGAAAATGTGTTTCTCTTTCTGGCTTGGTTTTTGATCAATAGGTCTCCATACCCATATGCTTTAATTTCTCTGTAAGTTTAACATTGACTGTTGTCCACATTGGCTGAAGTGGGCAATTCACCGTTGTGTTTTTGATTCCACTCTTGTCAGTATCAGTGAAAGTATCCTGTGGTTTTGTACAATGCTTAAAAGACTGATAGACTTTTTCAAAAGCATTATTTTTTGACTTTTCCTAACAAGAAAGCAGGAATGCCAAGAGTTACTATAGTTACCTGAAGTTATCACAGGTAGCTGTGAAGAGGGTAGAAAAAAGTTGGTTTTGTTGTTTCCTGTTGGGGATTCTGTTACACTAAAATCCTGATACATAGAAGCCCGGTTTTCTTTCTAATTTCATTGTACAAACATCACTCCATGACAGTATATTGTAACAGGCATCTGTTTACAGGACACAGGACAAATATGAAATGTGTTCTTCTTTAAAAAGGAATGTGAAAACTAAGTTAGGAATAGTTCCAAGAAAAAATAGGGTGGGAAAAATAATGTGGTTTTTTTTGATGTCGCTCTTTTGCTTTCTTATTTATTTCCTTTGTAGTCTGTGCTGCTATTCAACTTATATTCTCCCTTTTCTGTGAACTCGTGCAAGTACTGAATTTAAAGCTGTTCACACTTTAAGTACCTTTGACAAGTTAGCATGTTTACTTGGAGGATAGGTCTGTGGAGAAATACTAGCTGAACTAGTAAGACTCACAAATTAGTAGAAATCATTAAAACTAGAGCACTTTACAGATACTGAATCTCCATCTCCAATATATTTTTAATGATTCTGTGTGTTCCTAATTTGGGGATTAAAAGAAAGACAAAGAAAATGCTTTATTTGAAACAGAATATGATATACCACGTCTCTTCTTTAGGCTACGTTTGCTTTCTAAATGCTTGTGCACATATTGGACTTAATTTTATATCTTTCCTGTCCATTTTAATTAATGTAGAGAACATAGGTTGGCTTTATCTAAATTTTAATTACTTCCAAGAAGAGAAATCTAGCTGCTGCACATATGGACCAGCTCAGTATGTACTTCACCCCAACAGGCCCAGTGCAACTCAGTCTCCCCTTAATGTCAAGACATCTTAAAGCAGAGTCCTTCTATGATATCATACCTGAAGAAAATGTTTGAGAATATTGAGAAACCTGTGAATTTACAACAATTTTTATTTTCATGAAGCTGTGATTCAAAATGAAATGTCACTACAGACAGGACTTTATTTTCAGGTGGGTTGAAAAATTCTGCTAATGGGTTTGGATGGACAGGAATGCACAGTCTATCATAAGAAAACTGATACCTTTTGTATACACAACTTTGATTCAGAATAGTATTATCAAAAGGAGACTTTCAGTATAGGCAGAGTTGATGGAAAATAAACTGTTTTCATTGTATGTGTTTGGTCTTTTGTAGGAAATGTATATATTTGTTTAAAAGTGGAAATTCACCTGCTGTGCATGAATTCCTTGAGACGTATTCCTCAGATATACTTATCTGCCTGAATTAGGAGTAGAGGAGATCTCACATGTCATTGTTTGTTCAGTGGCTATAACTCAGATACCAGCTTTATATGAAGTTTAATAATGTTGTGAACCACATATTATATACTTGTGTGTAGATATATACATGTAATTCTCTATTATCATCTCTCTGTAGACACATTAAGTACATACTTTAAAGACTCAGTGGTAATTTCAGTCTTCAGTAGAATACTTGAGAGGGCAGTTAAAAAAAATCTATTATCCCTTTCTCCCTCAGGAAAGATAAGAAGTGTGGAAAATTAGTTCCTGTTGCCAAATTATACTTTATGCTCGAGTGGCAGTTAAAGAAATTTCATTCTTATGTCATATAGTCTTTCTTCATTCACTGAGAAGGTACTGGTTTATGCAGTTTGTGCAGGAAAGCTATTGTCCAATGAGTTTCTCTCTCTTTTTCATGCACATCCATATATTATAATGCCAGTTAATTTCATCCTTAGTCTCATTCAGTTCAGCATATGAGGTGAAACTGGGCTTCATCTTCTTTGATCCTGAGGGGAAATATGACAAAGATGCATGTTTGGCCTGTGTGGGGATGTATATTTGTTTCTTTAGGCTCTGATGAAAACTGATGCCAGTTTCAGAAGCTCCAGAGTTTGAGAACAAAACAAATGTATTCTATAAGAACAATCAGGAAAAGTAAAGTTGTTTTTTCCTCTGGGGGGGGGGGGGGGGGGGGGGGGGGGGGGGGGGGGGGGGGGGGGGGGGGGGGGGGGGGG
>JAWWEE010000158.1:12242807-12320690 GCA_035221455.1 Xenops minutus
TAATGCATTATGTTCTATAATTTTTGTTTCTTTATGACTTTGTGATTTATCCTGTGCAACAGAACTCATGGAAGGATTACTCCTACTAATTTTTGCTTTGCAATGATGACAGTTATTATATAACTCATCACAGGGAATCTTATCCAAGGTATTCCTTCCTGTCCACTCATATTTACATCTATAGAGTAATACTTTTATAGAATTATGACTGCCCTCATCCCTAATGTGGGGTCTAAGAATGTGGTTACATTTTCTGTTTTGATACATGAAGATATAAAATTTCCATGTATACAAAGGTTTAATTAAAATAAAGGAAGAGAAAGTGCAGGTAAATCAAGCCCATGGTAGATTTTACACTCAGCAAAGGAAATAGGTTAAGACAAATGACCATGTATGGCACCACAAGCTCAGGCAGGGAGCAAACTAATTTACATTTTGAGTCACCAGTGTCCCCTTATGGTATCCTGGGCTGCATTAGGAGAAGGAATGCCAGCAGGTCGACAGAGATGACTCTTGCCCTCTTCTCAGCACCCATGAGGCTGCACCTGAAATAGCATCCTGTTGTAGGCTTCCCAGTACAAAAGAGAGTCGGATGTGTTTCCTAATGGCCAAGGGCCAGCAAAATAATAAATAAATAAAGGGAAACATCTCTCATCCAAGGAAGAAGTGAGATCTGTTCAGCCTAGAGAAGGGAAGACTTGTATGCTTATATATATATTGAGAAGGTTTATATACTTATCAATGTGTATAAATACCTGAGAGTATAAAGAAGGCATAGCCAGCCATGCTCTTTTCAGTGGTGTCCAGTGACAGAACAAGAGGTAATGGGTACAAGCTAAAACATGGGAGTTTTCTTCTGAATATCAGGAAATGGTTTTTCTACAGTCAGTGTCAGTGAACACTGATGTAGGTTTTCAGTAACTTTGTGGAGTCTCTTCTTCATCCTTGTAGATATATAAAAAAAAGTCTGGACATAGTCCTGGGAAGCCCACTCTAGGTGGGCCTGCTTGAGTAAGGCAGCTGGACAAAATGACCTCCAGAGGTCCCTTCCAACCTCAACCACTGTGTGATTCTGTGAAGACTGAAGATAAATTGCAGCTTTAAGGGCAAAACATCTTTCCTTCTGAGAGGAAAGTATAGGCTACAGCTATTCTGATTTCAGAGACTCCAGCATACACAATGTTTACTATTCTTCTAAGTACATTATTTCTAATTAATGATTTAGTTTGAGCTCCTATTTTGGTCAGCAATATTTGGGAATGAATCTAAGATCAATAAGTTGAGGGTGCTGAAGGGAAGAAAATTCATGACAACCAATTTATATACTTCATTAATTAATTTAAACAGCAGTTAATTCTAATAATGACAGATAAGAGAAATTTCTCTTTTAAGGTTTACTTGCTTTGTAAACGTACCACTCCTTTATTTCCTGTACCCATGGGAAAAAAAAAAACCTTCAAATAATTTGGTATTTGGTTCTGAGAAATATACAGTCTCTTAGCCTGCCTGCCTCCAGAGGCAGAGGATATCCCTTTATTGGTGAATCCTAGGCTTGTCTGGTTTTGCTGCCAAATGATTTTGCCTCTGTGGTCTGTTCTTTTTAGTATTAAGGTTCCAACATCACTTAAATGTCAATCGTGACCAGGTTTCTGTTGTGCTAAGTGCTTTATGGACACATGCCTCAAACAGCTCAGAAAAAGAGAAAAAACAGTAGTTCAGGAAGTCAGTGGCAGGGCTAGAAATGCAGTCCATGCCTATAGTTTGGACTACTAGTGTGTGTGTGGGAGGATGCTGGAAGACTCTATGTCCTTCTTCTCAGCCTACTTCCCATATGCTTAGACTATCTAGTCCAGCTTTGTAGAGCAGGGGAAAAAAAAAAAAAAACAAAAACAAACAAAAAACCAAAAGCGCAGCAAAAAGTTTATTCATGTTATCTTCTCAAAAATCCAGGAAAGTTAATACTGCTGGAAGTTATATAATTTGCTCTTCTGGAAGTAACTTTGGAGGAGCAGCCATGGGCAGCACATATCAGGCTTTGTGGAAACCTGTGAGGAAAATAAATCCTAGAGAATACAGGAAGGAAGACTGTGGAGTCTTCTGTTAGAGAGAATAGGATTAACTCGCATTTGTTTCCTGTCTGTAGCATGTGCTTGTGCAGAGAAGAGGAATTTACCTGATTATCCTGTAAACCTTCAGACAAATCCAACAGAAGAAATATAGTGGGATTAATACTAATTATATAATTTTACTTTAAAGAAGTATCAATTAAATTAATAAATCACCTCTACAGCATACATGGTGTAAGTTAATGATATTTTTATTTTTGGATCTAAAATGTTTTCTCTTTCTAACAGATAGCTTTGTTTTAAACAATAATAAAGAAGCACTAGGTAAAAAAAACTTTTGTAATATAAAATCTTGTTCTTCTCTATTTCATAGTACATCTCAGTTTGATATAGAATTTATTTTAAAGTAATTTGGGGTTTCTGCTAGGCTATTTTAAAGTCAGTTTGTGAAGTTTTTGTGTTCACTCTAGAGACCTTGTCTCAAGTTAAACATACAGACTCAGTGAAATCGATCCTCAAGTAACTTCTCAGCAATAGGAAGAGATTGTTTCAGGACCCAGCCTGGTCCTGAGGTCCTGGTCTTCTTGAGGAGATAGTGGATGGTATTAGATCTTTGAGATGGTGCATTCATTTTTTTATTTTCTGATATTTAAATCTTTCAATAACCATTTTTCTGTTTTTCAATATTTGGCCTTCAATGTTTTGCAAAATCCTACCTTTAAGCTTTATTGCAAGCTTGAAATCTGAGGATTCTAATTCCAAATCCCCAAACTGACTGGGATATTTAGATGTTTTAACACTGCTTGTCTCCATTACAGAGACATACATTACCTATGCTTCTCCGTGCTGAGCTGTGCATATTTATCAGCTGTTATCTATCACTCTGAATAGAAATGGAGAGAATCTAACTCTCTTAGTGAACACACTCTGTAGGTGTGAATTGATGATCTATTTAAAAAAACACCCTTTACTGATAAATAAGTAATAAGGAGGTCTGACTTTTGTTTGTTTGTTTGTTTGTTTGGGTTGTTTTTTTGTTTGGTTGTTTTTTTATTTTAAACAGAGAGAGTGATTATTCTGTGCTAATCCAGGAGATCTTTCTATAATTAGAAAGCAGCCATAATTCATATTATATAAATACCTTTTGGCCTTATAGGATAGAAAATATATCGTTAATCTCTTACTGGTTTCTGGATACTTCCTATCTGTATTTTAAGTGAGCTTTTGTTGTTCCTGTTAACAACAACAAAGACCTCAGCTGGATTCTCAGCTACTTAGTAACAATGGCCCAATTTTCATCTTCTCATCCTTTCATTTTGAAATTGCTTGTGCAGGTGGTTGCAGTACAGCTCTTTTCCTTTTACACGACTATAATGCCTGTGATTTGTTATCAGTCTAGTTTTAGACCAGACCTCTTTGCAGGGATTGCACTAGCAGAAGTCTGTAATGATCGATTCCTTGCTGACCACTGCTGGCATCCCACGGGAGTGTTCTCAGTGCCTGAGTAGTAGGTCTGATTGCCCCTTTTATGCTGTCGAAGTCTCTTTGCAGCTTCCATGGCATCAATGTTCAGATACTTTACTTTGTTAATTCCGAAGCAAGTGGTTGTCCAAACGAATTTGCAGGCCATTGCCTCCAAATTTGAAAACGTATTTTTATCTCAATAGGTCTGTGTCTTGTGTGTTCCCTTTCTCCTAACTTCTCTATGTTCTTCCTCATCTTCTAGTGTCTTTCAGATGTGTGGCTAAAAACTGATCATTAGAAGGTCTCACATTCCAAAACACTATATTTTTTTTTTTTCATTATTATCCTCTTACTAGCAGGAAAAGGACAGGAAAAAATAGAATGTTTCTGACACAATTCCCCCCCAAATTTTTCTAGCAATACACTGCAATCCTGACCCAGATTAGTGGTTTCTGATCTCGTTGAATTCCCTTGTGAACACACAATATATCTATGGTCTTTGAGATAGAAACCTAGTACTATTTCCAGGAGATGGAGAACAGACATTCACTTCACAAAGTATATAGCAGTTATTAGATTGTAACTCTGTGGGCTAGACTAGGCAAAGCTATTGAAATGTTCAAATCCTGTATCAGGGTCACTCTTCCTTGGCACTTATTCACAGGAATGATTTGTTTGTATTTAAGCATTCTTACATGAAGACTAATTTGTTCATTTAGTGTGGTTTGCTCACCTCATATTTGACAATCCATCTTCCTTCATTTTAAATCCTTTTGATAATGAACAGTGATGACAAGTGCATTGTGAGCTCTGTAATACTGCTAAGATGAAGCAAGCCAACAGCATCAATGTACATTAGAAAGGGAAGGTAAAAACACAGGGAAGACAACTCTACACTACAGCAATATGAC
Organism: Xenops minutus; assembly: GCA_035221455.1. NCBI lineage: Eukaryota > Metazoa > Chordata > Aves > Passeriformes > Furnariidae > Xenops > Xenops minutus. The sequence continues at coordinate 12,247,249 of JAWWEE010000158.1, forward strand.
TAAAATTTGTACTTTTTTCCCAAATCTATTGTAGGCATTGAACCAGGGATTTTGAATTAGTTAACAGCTGCTCATGGCAAACCTAAATTCCTGTCTGGTGTTTTCAGTTTTCCCTTTTTTTTCCTTTCTCTCTCTTTTTTTTTTTTTTTTCTATTTTTTTTTTTAATGGGATTTCAGTTATGAACTTGTGTTTACATTAACAGGCAAGTGGAAAGATCCAAACTGCTCTGCTTCTCAGAACAATCTTGAAGTATCATAACTGAGCTCCCAAAGTGCAAAGCACACGCAGTCATTAGCTGTTTTGGAAAACCTTGACTTTACAGATTAAAGTTTGGAGGTTTGGCAAGTGGTGGTGGATGTTGTTGGAATTTTTATTTGGCAAGGAGGACAGAGGTTGTTGTGTTTGAGCACAACATCAGATAATGAAGAAAGGCATTTTCCTGCAAACTTGTTCCATTTCTATTTGGCAAACATATTTCCCTAACTTTTTTTTTTTTTTAATGGAAATTCAAAACATTAAGTACTGGACTTCTTTAATATGAAGAAGTTTAAAGAAGTGATTGTTTTATAGGATCCAGTAGGTATACAGAAACAGCCTTTTTGCTAGACATTTATTGGCCATGTCCTTCAGTATTGGTTAAAAGTTGTCAAATGGATAGCATTAGCAAAAATGATCATAAAGTGTTCAGACATATTTTCTCCAGTAGAGGGCGCCGATACTTGAACATATAGCCCTGAATTTGGACGTAACGATACCAAGAGGAGATAAAGTATAAATACGGCAACAAATCTTTTCTTTCACTGTACAAATCCAAAAATGAGTGTCGTCATATTTGTGACTATGTTTTCACTTATGTTTATCTCCCTGGAAATGGGAGAAACAATTTTTCCTTTTTTATCTTTTTTCTTTTTTTTTATTTTTTTTCAGATATCCACATGCAATATGCAATAAGGAATTTACAGCAAATGACAGTGTTAGGAAAAGAGAAATGCTTTTGAGAACAACTGCAATTCAGAGACTAGGGATATAAGAGAAAACAATTCTTGGTGTGTATATGAGCTCAGTACAAAATGTGACCTAGCTTTGGAGGAACCTGCACAGATGCTGAGAGGTAAGGGACACATGTAGAAATGGCTCTAGGGTCATTAAAATAGAAATGTTTCTTCATATAATTAAAACAATATGATAGTTTTTCTGATTCTAAGTAATCATTATAGGATCTGAGTGAAAAAAACCTGTGTAGTACTAAGAAACAGATAAGCGTATCCTTAGAAGATGGGTAGTTGATGGCCTAATGTGACAGAGCTGACCAGTGACAGCACTGAAATCCTAGGTCTTGGTCTCACTCTCTAGCCAGTAAATATCCTTGCATTCCTCTAACAAACACAGTTCTTCAGGATGCTGAGTCCTGTTTGCAGATCTTCTAACATAAAACTGTGGTGAGAGTCAGTGGGAAGAGATAACTCAGTGCAATAGGTATTCTGGGAGATGCTCACAGGGCTAGATGATGTCACTTCAGCCTTGCACTCAAGCAATCTTTTTTCCAAAAGTAACAGGGGAAGGAAAATGTCCACACGGATGACATTAGCGATCAACATACTTATTTTTTGGTGTCTACTAGAGATCTGGGGATATTTTTCTGTAGGAATGTGTTTAGTTTTATAGCCCTGTTTCCTTATGCAAGTAAGTGACTGTGTGATCTAGCAACCTGAGTTGAATAGCCAGTCCTTTAGGTCTTTCACAGGCTATGAATACAGTAAGAGCACTCAACCCTTCTGAAGATATGCAAATGTAGGCATTTAAAAGATTTACATTCATCTTTCACAGGCCTCAGAAATATAAATATGAAATATCCAGAACCTTGTCACTTCAGTAATAATTAAGCTGATGGCCTATTATGTTCGATTGCAAATCAATATAGTATCTTTTGGTGCCACTTGAGTTCTTGAGGGTTGGCTTGGGGCCAGCACTAGTTATACAATTGAAGAGCTGCAGCTGCATCGAAAACTTCTCTGCCATTTCCATTCAGAAAGAATAGACTGGTAACAATGGTGGCCAGCCTCTTCATAGTAATTGTGTGCAAGTACACATTTTGAAATAGTGTTTTTGTTCAGCAGGTGCTGTTATTTTAGTTTAATTTGAATTTTGAAATATGGAGGAGAGAAGGGGCCTAATCTTAACAGCATCTAACCTACAGCTGTTCAGAACAGGACAGCAAACAGCATATGTTGCTTAGATGAAAATCATAATTGCTTATTCTTCCTGGCATATTAGCAGGCCAGTGCTGAGCCTCTGAAATTATCTAGCATTTTCAGGCTTTTACTTTACACAGTGATCTACAATACTCTGGAAGAACAATTCTAGAACATCTGACTGTAAGATTTCCCACAGGCAGCTACTTGGTTTTACATCAGAAAACACAGAATGGATAGAAATAGTTCATTGCAAAAGCTGAAGAAATAGCTTGTAAAACTATGATTTCTTGGGAACTTTTGCATGTTTGTTTGCCTCTTCTCCTTTCAAAGGGAAGTCTCAAGGGCTTCAGGAGGGCAGAAAGGTCACACAAAGTTTTTGAGTGTATAAATTAGTCAAAAATACTTATTGAAAGTTAAGTCCAGTTCTCTTTTTTCTATGGCCTATTGTTTGGAGATTTAAAATCTGGGATAAATAACTTGTACTTCTTGAAAATTTATTCTGTATAAGTACTAGAACATAGGATATACTAGAAAAGGCAAAATAAGAAAGACATAGAAAAGGTGTGATTAGAGTCAGAGTTAAAAAATTTAAATTCCTAATATCAATAGTTTAAAAAAAAATATGGTTAAAAGCCTTTCATTAAAAAGGTGTTGACAATGACACTTACCTTGAAAAGTAATGGACATGAATTTTAAGCATTCCATATCATCTGTTGAAACTTGTATAGTCTAAACTAAAGTACATTGTAAGATCAGTGCTTAAAGGAGAATTTCATGTGAATGAACATCTTTGGAAATGGAGCTTGGATATTTAGATTATTTCAATGTGATCCATTTCTTTGTGGGTGAATGCTTATGCCTGAGTCTTCTTAATGGTCATTAATGATTGAATAACATGTAACAAATCAAGTTTGGTTCAATCAAATTAATTAAAAAACCTCCATGACCATTCTGTATACATATATATATATATTTTTTTATATATATATATATACACATGCATTTATATATATATGGATATGGATATATAGCATTGCTTACTCATTTCTACTTTGGTATGTGTAAAAACAATATGAGAGGGTTTTTTCACAAATAATATCCTGTTGGTTTCATCAAATAATTTCTAGCTGTAATTTCATTTAGATCAAGATCCTGAGGGAAGGGAGAGACAAGCATACGTATTTTTGTGCTCTTCATCAGCCTCACTAAAGATACTGATCTTGTACTAACCTCAGAGGGAAAAGTAAAATAATACACTAGCAATTCTACATGTAAATAAAAACAAAGAATAAGTATTCTTGATAAAATATTTCCCTGGAAACCCAGAGGTTTGCATTGTTGAAAATTTTAAAGGAAAAAAGTATGGTACGTGAAACAAGCACTGTCTGTTTTTGACAAAATAACTTCTTTAAAAAATGAGATGCTTTTTTATTTAATGCTTTTCAAAGGAAGACAGAAAGTCAAAAGTACTGAATAATGTACAAGATGATTTTTTCCATACATCTTCTGGGAAGGCTGACTAGGTGAGTTGCTCTGCTAGGTCTGGTCCTCATGAATAAAGACGAACTAGTTGAGATGACAGTCAATGGCAGCCTTTGCTGCAATGACCAGGAAATAGTAGAATTTAATATCTGGAGGGAAGCAGCAGAATAAAACCCTTCATTTCCAAAATGCTTCAGTTTATTAAAGGAAGTGGAATATGCCATGGGAGGCATATTCAGGCAGAGAAATTAGTAAATTATTGAAGATAATCATCTGAAAGCATAACAGCAACCTATTCCAAAGGGCAAGAAAATGAGCAGGAGTGGCAGAAGATCATCTTATTTGAGCAGTGAACTCCTGACCAGGCTGGAAAGTAAAAAGGACGTATCTGAGAGGTGGAAGAAGATATATTGTATGGATCAACTGGTGGATAAGTAATTGCCTGGATGACCACAATCAAAGAGTTGTCTACAGTTTGTTGTCCAGGTGGAAATCAGTGACGACTGACAATCCTCAGAGGTCAGTATTGGGACCAGCACTGTTTAACTTCTTAGTGAGGTGTGCAGTGGGAATGAGAGCACCCTCAGCAAGTTTGCTGATGACACCAAGTTGTGTGATGCAGTTAACACACTGGAGGGAAAGAATACCATTCTGAGGGACAGGCTTTAGAGGTAGGCCTGGGAAAATCTCATAGAATTCAACAAGGCCAGGTATAAGGTACTGCATGTAGGTTGGACACAAGTACAGGCTGGGCAGAGAATGGATCTAGAGCAGCCCTGAGGAGAAGAACTTGGACTGGTTGGTGCATGAGAAGCTCAACATGAGCTGGCCAACTGAGCTCTCAGCCCAGAAAGCCAGTTGTGTACTGGGCAGTGTCAAAAGAAGTGTGACCAGCAGGGCAAAGGAGGCAACTCTGCCCCTCTGCTCTGCTGCTGTGAGATCCCACCTGGAGTGATGCATTTAGGTCTGCAACTCCCAGCACAAGAATTATAGGCTGGAGCACCTTTCCTATAAAGACATGCTGAGAGAACTGGGTTTATTCAGCCCTGGAAAAAACTCTGGGGTGACCTGATGGAAGCCTTCCAGCACCTAGAGGATGGTTGCCTGAGAGCTGGAGATGGACTTCTGACAAGTTTATGTAGTCATAGGACGAGGTATAATGGCTTTAAACTGAAGGAGGGTAGGTTTAGATTAGATATTAGGAAAAAAATATTTTCTGTGAGGGTAGTGAGGCACTGGAACAGGTTGCCCAGAGAAGTTGTGGATGCCCCATCTCTGGAAAGTGTTCATGGCCAGCTTGGACGGGACTCTGAGAAACCTGGTCTAGTGAAAGGTGTCCCTTCCCATGGCAGAGGGTTTGGAACTAGAGAGTCTTTAAGACCCCTTCCAATCAAAGCCATATTAGGATGTTATGAAATACAGTTAGGGCTGTGCTGATGTGTATAGGTCTTCAGAGTTTTGGTTTGCTGTCAGGTAACAGCTGACCACTAACAACTTCAGCCCTTCTTCCCATCTGTTTTCTCCATCCACTCCCACCTTCCCCCTCCAGTCTAAGCAAAACTGTAACTATATGAATTGCTTTAGGCATTCTAATATAACAGTGGGACCCAAAAGTGTTAAAACTGTGTATGAAGCAAAATCTATTAACTTCATCATATCCTATATAATCCTGGCAAATATTGTAAAATTCCAGGGATAATAAGCATCAGTTTTTGTATTTGTTGTTTCCTTTTCTATTGTTTTCTCTGTGTTAAAGAACATCTATATGTATTGCTCGATACCTCTTGTCTGTTATAAAATTTTCCTGATGATTTTTTATGTGACAATATTTTGGGAACTTTAAATTTTGAAAGAATATTAGGTGCTTAATTTGAGGTTCAGCATGCTGATTACCTGTATCATGCTGAATATTTTTTAGAATATCAACTTAAAATATTTAACCACGTTCAAAACCAAGGCAACATTTACAACAAAACTTCTGTTCCTCTTTCCTTTTAAACAAATCAGATATTTGAGTACTTAACATTTTTATCTTTGAGTGTTTATTTTTTACATGCAATAATATTGTTTAAATTTAGTTTTTCCTCTGTATTCAGAAACTGACAGTAGAGGAGGAGTGATCCTGAATGAGACTACATGTTGTGGTGTCCAAGTGTTGTCAATGCATTAATGTATAATCAGCAGTAAAACTGGACACGCCAAATAAGGTCACAAGTTTCACAGACTTTCTATTGGGTACTTGCATAGAAGTTACTGTTCTGAAACCACTTAGAAAGTGCATCAAATGTGATCAAATTTAGCAACAGAAATGAGAACCCCCTCTTTGTATTCATTCTTTTGATCACATGTATGTCTTGGAGAGAAGAAACAGGGAATTAAAAACCAAACATCTGCCCATCCCCCACCCCCCAAATTATCTTGCAGAATTAAATCCAGAGCTTTAAAAAGGAAAAAAAAATCGAACTTGTTTTATTCTAAGGATACAGAATGCATAGTGAGAGACATATGAAGAAATAATGAGGAAGTGGATGAAGGGTGGAAAATCAGTACTTACATAAACTGACTGAAAGGTCACACAGTACTCTTCTTGTACTGACACTTCTTGGATGGGGTTTAGTTAAGTATTTTGTGTTGCTCAAATATATTTTGTCAGGTTGTCTGCAGAGCTGCCTGACTGAGTATGGAATGAGAGTGTGATGTGAACTGTAGCTGACTAGTGTGGAGCAAGCACAGAAAGAACCTGCTTTGTGTAAAAGATCTGTAACTTGTCCTCAGGCTGCTCAATGAACAGAAAATATCTCCATAGATTCTTATAGTTTGAAGTTGGAGAGAGTTTTTTTTTATTTTTTTTTGGTGATCAGAATCTCCCAGACTGACTGACTGAAACTGAGCTGCAAAACCCTTATTCAGATTGTCTTGATTAACCTATACAAGTAGAAAATAATATTGTGATAATTACTTTGATTCCTATCCAGCGCCCCAATTCTGAATGTTCTAGTGTCCCTTCTGTAGTTCATTAAAGTGTTCAGACCATGTAGCAATATATTTCTAATATCTGTTGTTTCATGATGTGAACCTGGATGTCATTGCACTTTTCATTTCTTTTCTCCACTGCTATTAAGGACTACATTGAAAAAGTTTCCTAATATTTCCACATTTACTATTTCTAAACCTCTTCTGAAAATTTATGGCCCATTAGAGAGATCGCCACAAGTGTGTGTTGGATAAATATCCTTTGAGAGCAAGTACAGTTCCTTAGAGACAAGGGATATACTGTGGAGAAGAGAGGAAATTTTGAAAATCATGTCAACCATCAACTTAAAAAAATAAATTAATCCTAACAATTCTTCTAGGATAACAAAAAATATTAGTGATTAATTATTTCAGCTAGCAGTTTGGGAGCAGAAGACTGAAGATAGCTAGCAGATTTCAGCAACAATGTGATCTCTTGGTGATGACAGGTGTTTGGGTTTTTTGTTTGTTTGTTTTTGACTGTTTATTTGTGTGTTTTGTGGAATTTTTTCTATTATTCTTTTGTATAAAAGAGATCAGACAATATTTTACAGAATCCTTTTCCCTACTAAAACAGATTCTACTCTTCAGTTCCTTCCTCTTTTTCACTAGCAGGTCTCCATCTGGCCTGGGAGGCTTATCACCTCTATCTGGTTATTAACAGTCCATTTGCTTAAGTACCTGCCATAATTACTTTGTATGGTTCCTCTGAGAGATGCTTCATTTAAGGAACTCTAGGAAAAGTTCTGGTCGGACTGACAACCACACAGTCACATATCTGCCACCTGCTAGCATCTCTTAAGCCAAAATAAGTTTGTGGGAGAGAGATATTGCACTCATCTGTATTTTAAAGATTTTATCTCCCATCTCTCCCTTCACATTTCCTACTCCCTTTTTAAACTGCCTTTTTTTCCCCCCAGGTTTAGCTCTTTACATAGTATATCAGCAACGTGTTTTGATACTAGTTGCTGCTCTGAATTTTGTAGGTAGGATACTGTACAATGCACGTAAATCAGGGAGATTGTGTGAACTGGATTCAGAAGGTGTCTTGCTTCATCTTGCCATGATCATATAACTATGTTGTCTCTTCTGACTCTTGCAACTCCATAGTCCAAGGAATAATCTTAAAAGCTATTCTTTAGAGTAGCTAGAGGTTATAGTAAACTATACTCTTTGGTGTGTTATGTTAGTGATTTTACTTATTGGTTATTTAGTTTCATTCTCTGTAGGTTCCCAGTCCCCATTTTCTTTAAACTTTATCTAAAATGTTAAATTGAAATGAAATAATGAATTTCTTTATTATCACACCTTTCACAGGGCTTGAATGAAAACCCTGAATCATCTTCTTTGGTAAAGTTAGGATCAGGTTGACTCAGCCTCTATACATTCTTTTCACAGATTTGCCCTGGGTTTTGGGTTTGCAACAGACCGTGAACTACAAATGACCCAGAATAACTAAGTCAGTGCCCAGGCACAAATTTTCCTGAAATAATGTTGTTCAGGATTTCAGGCTTTTTAGGTTCAAATGAGTACAACAGAAGGGATGAAGCTGAAAATTGGAGTTGAGAGTGTAAATACAATTATAAAGAATAAAGACAGGTAGCCCTTTCCCTGTAGGAATAAGAGGTTAGAGTAGTGAAATAACTTCTATCTCTCACAAGTCTCTTCCTGAGTAAAAATGCCATACTAAGCCTATCAAAGACAATGGAAAGACTCAGTGGCTCTGGGTACAAATACTGTGTTTCAGACTTTGTGTGTCCTTTGTGCCTGCATTCCTAAAAAACCAAAAACCACACCAAAATCTAAACACCAAAAACCCCCCAAAAAACACACTGCTGTGTTGTGTTAGGTTAAATAGATACATTCAAAGATTTCTGAATGCCCTTTAACTGCTGTTTTCTATAGAACAGCAATATGATATTTATCCACCAGATGTGACTGTAATGACTATAGCCATTAGAAAAAAAAAAGGCAAACTATCATTATACTTAGGTTAGCCAATAAAAAAAACACGATGAATGCTTTGTTCAGTCATTTTAATGCACCATTGTATAAGTACAGTAGATTTCAGGCTTGTGGTCGGCATAACTATACCTTCTCATTTATGTCTTAAATATATCAGTCAAATAAGTATAGCACATTGAAAACAAATTTTGGACCCATGGATGAAGCAATAACACACCTGTCAGAATCAAAAGGTGCCATAAAAATGGCCTTCAGCAGGGAATTATATAATTTGTACTTCTTTTGTAAACCTTTTCTTGATAGTTGTGGAAATAGGAGTTTATACTGAAGACTGACAGAAGAACTAGAGAGGCGTGAGGAACATTTCTATGGCAACAATAAATGTTGGGTATGTGAAGAGGCAGGTAAGACCCCTGTGAATCATCAGATGCCAACTTGGCTATTACAATGAATGGTAATTGGTTAAATTATTAAGCATTCTATTGCTTATCCTACAGTAACTAAATGGCCTTGAACTTGCTATGTAAGTACTGAATGCCTGATGATCTGTTTTCTCCTTGTGAATTTAGTAGTGTCTTGTCTGTCACGATAACAAGAAAATAGTCTAAAACTTTCTTACCAACCATAGATCCTGTGAAGTGATGAATGCTTTTGATTCATCTATTTTTATAACGAAGTTGGCATGTTGAGTTCTCTTGAGGTTTGGTTGTCAGGGTACCATAAAACAAAGTGCTGCTGCTACAGGAAACAGGTGTTTTGTTTAGGGTACGATCTGAGATTTAAACTTTATGTCCTCTGGTAAACCCAACAGACAGCTGGAGTTTGTAGTCTAACTTAGTATTCAGATTACCTAAGCTCTCGTTATAGCTTTTACCTACATAGGTCCCATGGTGAGTGGCAAGTTTGTCCACTTCATTCAACTCTGTTCTACTCCTTGAACAGCTGCTGAGCTGCAGCCAAGAGTCACGTTTGAGAGATGCTCTTAATTGCCTCTGAGCCATTAGGTGCCAGTTCTCAGCTGAAATCAAAGCCAAGTGCACACATCTCCTTTTCTTCATTGCTCAAGTGGCGAATTCCACCTCCCCTGGGAAAGGGATGCTGTTAGCCACTGCCTCCCATAGGCATAAGGGAGGAGTGTAGTCCTGTGTCCACTCTCAGTTTCGGTTATGAAGTTCCAGATAACAGCTACAATGTCCCTTTTGAGGACAGAACTATAGTTTACCTCCTCCCCTCCTTTATGGTGAGGCAAAGTTCAATATGAGCTGAGGAGTGTTTTCTTAACTCTCACTGCTCAATGCTAGCAGAACTGACTCCCAATAAAGAAAAATAAAAGGAGAACTTGTGACTCATAATTCCAAGTTTCCATTTTAACTACTGCCTCAGTCTACAGACACCCACCACTGCCTTTAGACACAAAAGGGCACTAGATTTTTTAGATTAAATTGTCTGAATCAGACTAGATTAAATATCTGTTATAAATATAGACTGAAGAAACATGGATTTACTTTTGGGTTTGGCCACTTAGTACATGGACTTGATTGAATAATCCTTTATGTGTGTTTACACATTCCATCTGTAAGTCTTGAAAAACAGATTTGTCATTCTTTGTCTGACTAGACTTTTTTAACCTAAGGATGTCAGTGTCACTGTTGGGTTATTTTTGTTGCATATTTCTGCCAGGCTTGGCTCATTAGATTATCTGTTTGGGGTTACCCAAGTAGTATTATAATATGTTGAATTTTGGTGTCAGAACACACAACTCATTCTGATAGTCTGCTTTGATCCTCTTTACACTTGGCTGTAGCAACTGCACACTGGGAAAGGGTTGGACAGATTCACATGATACAAGAACTGTGTCAGATATGCCAATTAACTGAAACAGCTTTAGTATAAATTGTTAGAAGTGACTATGAGTTTTCTTCTGGGCAAACTCATAGCCCTTTGGCAAAAGATCTTAAAAAATCTGGGTTCTCTAATAAATGTAAAGTACATTTACAGTTTTCTAATGCAAATGTAAATTGTAAATTGGTAACAGAGCAGAATAGGCTATTTTTGTGAGAAATGAAGAGGTCAGGATAAACATGCAAGAAGAAGGAGAAGGTGAAGAAAAAGACATCAGTAGCTTTCTTTTCTAATGGAGCTTCTGATCTTTTAAGACTCAGAATCTCCTGAATATAAATGACAAGGATAGCCCTCTCTCATGTCTTTGCAGTTGAAGATTGGATTTGTGGTTATATTTTAGAGGATCTGGCAAGTTACACTGAAGGTGATTGGAGTGGGTTTGAATGTTTCACTAAGAAGAGGGATTCATGTACTAAATATTCAAGTACTGCACTTGAGAGTAAGGATTATGGTTAAGCAAGCTTGGAGCTGCAGTACATGGGCTTCTAACTCATTTCAGCAATGCCTGAACATGACTAGGTAGCAAAATCTGGATAATTTAACATTTTGTGTAGCCTGGACTGCTATTCTTTGAAGAAGCCTAGGCCAAGTTTTGAGAACAGAATTTATGTTTGTTAGAATGATCACACATCTGAATTACTGAATTTTGAAGGGTTCTGTGATGTAAATTGAGGTCTTGACATAAAAAGTTATGCATGTCTGATTCTTAATTACTGCACAGTGATAAATCCCTAGCTTTACATTTTTTGGGGGGTTGGGAATTGGAACTAAGGATAGGGAAAGTTGGGATTGTAGTGAGGCATATTTCTGAATTTTTTAAACCAAACTGAGGTAGTTGAATCAACATAACTTTCCTCCTTCATTTTTCAAATGCTGGAACCTGTAGGCTTTTTAGTCAAGAATGGTATTGGAGATCAGCAAGTTTGTAGCCACTCTGCATGTATTGTTGATGATCCAGAATCATAAAGTGTGAATGGTTGCCAATTGATATGAAAACCCATTTTTTAAAGTTTCAGACATCATGATGATTAATAAATTAGTTAATTAGTAAATACAAGAAGTACAATAGAATCCTCTTATTTTCACAAAAACATTACAATACTAATGATTAAATGAGACTGCAGTTTAGTATCAACCAAAATATCTACTTTTTGCATTAACACAGAACAAGATTTCCCAAACTTAAAAATATTTTCATCTATACATACATATAACATTAGCTGTGAAGACTTGTATTTTGTAAGTTTCTGTAAAGAAAACTTAATGCTAACCTTCAGAAATGTTCCTTTCTAAGCAAGTGTCCATTTAAGAAATAAGAGATCAAGTATTTTATATCCTAAAATATGCAGGCAAAATTGCCAAGGAAAATCTGCAAAATCTTATTTGTTTATGGTGTTGTATTTTTTTAAGCAAATATATTTATGGTATGGAGATGGTGAAAGTTTTGCTCACAGATTTGTATTTTTGAAAAAGAAGCCAACTTTTTCTCACTGTCAATATTGTGCATTGCAGACTGTGAAAATCAAAAGATCCGATTTTCCAGAGCGATTCAATTGACATTTCCTTTCCACACTCTAGACTTCCAAAATGTTAAGAGTATTGATTAAACATCTGGTATTTTGGTAGGTTTCCCATATCTTTAAAAGAACAGCTCTCAAATGGTTTGGAGACTCCAAAGGCTCAAAAGAGGAGCGTGCTGATTCTCATTTTAGTGTAATTGAACAGATTTTAGAGGGAGAAAAACTTACTTAAAGTTTTAAATATGTTGTGTTCTATATATGTATGTATATAAATGAAATAAATACTCCATGTCCATCTATAAATACTGATATGCCTTTTCATTTTGAATTGCCATGGGCCTTGAAGGGAAGCTGTATGAGGAGCATCTGAGGTCACTTGGTCTCTTTAGCTGGAGAAGAGGAGACTGAGGGGAAACACCATTGCAGTCTGCAACTTCCTCCTCAGGGGAAGAGGAGGGATAGGGACTGATCTCTTCTCTGTGGAGAAGACAGGACAGGACCCGAGGGAGGGGCCTGAAGTTGTGTCAGGGGAGGTTTAGGTTGGATATTAGAAAAAGGTTCTTCCCCCAGAGAAGTTGGGCACTGAACAGGCTCCCCAGGGCAGTGGTCACAGCACAAGGCTGACAGTTCAAGAAGCATTTGGATGATGCTCTCAGGCACGTGGTGTGACTCTTGGGGATGGTCCTGTGAAGGCCTAAGGGTTGGACTTGATGATCCTTATGGGTCCTTTCCAATTCAGCATATTCTGTAATTTGCTGTGACTATAAGGGAAGGCTGTCTTTGTCATCTCTTTGAGGAAATAGCTACAATAACTAAAAATATGCCTGTAATCTGCTGCTTTAAGAGTTTTAAGTCTCTAAACATGGCCAATAGTAGATACCTACAAAATATTTAAGATAAAGGACCACTGTAGAGTCATCTTTTCATTGTTACAGCCTCCCAGCTGCAGCAGCCAGTAATACAGGAATACCCTGAGCCAGGTGTACTGCCTGACTTATAAGTGGAGTCATCCTCCATGAACTTATTCAATCTATTTTTGCATATCTTTATCAGTTTGGCCTCCATAACTTCCCATGGCAATCAATTTTGCAGCAGGATAATGTACCATATAGAAATGCATCCTGACTTATTTTAAAGCTGCCACCTGATTATTTTCAGGGCTGTTCCTTCATTCTTGTGTTTTGTGGAATACAAGGTAATTGTTTCCTCTTCACTTTCTCCTCTTAATTCATGTTTCTATAAACCTTTCTCATTAGCTATCTCTTTTTCATCTGAGAAATTATTTATAGTCTTATATGATATGGAAACTGTTTTAATCTGTTTTATTGACAGCCTTAGTGACCTTCTTTTTCTACAGAACCTTAAATTTACTATGCATCTGTTTCTATTTTTAGTTTGTTATTTTAAATAAGAATTTAGGAAAAAATGAGAAAGGTAAATAGTGCAGCAAAAAAAGATAAGGATTTCCCAAATTCTCCTTTGCTACTTTTCACTTACCAATGGATTTTGTGTTTTAACTTCTGGAAGGTAATTTGTTTCCTTATCCCTGCAAATATTTACATGAAATAAAAATGTAAAATAATAGACAAAGTATAAACAAATCCATATTGTCTAAAAATTTATATGAGTGAACAGAATTATTTTTGCTATTGCAGTGCTTCTTTTTTTTTTTCCAGTTATAACAATGGTATGTTTCAAATTGGCTTCAATGGGACCAAACCTCACTCTAAGAGATATATAAATGGGAAAGATATAAAACATTTCAGTTTCTACCATTGCAAATCAGTTGAGTAAAATTTGGCGAATGTTTAAGTTGCTGATGTGCTACTGCAGCTTTCTTGTCATCACTCAGATTTATCTGTTGTATTTCATGGTTTGGACTGTAGATACTTGTTTGAATTAGATGATGCAATCTAAGCATGGAACTTCAGAGAAGGAAAAATTGAATTTTCTTATTGATTTTATTGTGAAAGGAGAAGAGTTCTTATAAGAATATAAAACTTCAGGTTTTAGATTATACTCTAATAAATTCTAAGCTTATTACCAGTCTTATATTCTCGGGAAGGGAGGTAAAAGATTCTCCTGTGTGAAAAATCCCTCTCCCTTTGAATGTTTAGCATTCACTTAGCATGCTTTCTCAGCTGTTAAATGTGTAACTTTATTTATGGATGAAAGCCACCACTGCAATGTTCTTCAGCTGCTCTTAAAGTCTGAAGGCTGAATGAATTTCAAAACTGATACATCTCACGTGTAGGAGTGCCAAGTCACAATTTTTAACTCAAGACTCATTTCTCAGCAAACCTTTTACCACTCAGATATCTGGTTTCTATCTCAGCATACAGGTCAGAAAGCAGTAAAGGGGCAGGTCAGATACATGAGCTGTTCAGCTCCAAACACAAATTTTCTCCCTTCTTTTCGGTCAGCGCAGCTCAATAGCCAGAAATGGAAGCAGCTGCCAAGATGGATAACAAAGGTGTGGAAATCCCACTGACATTTGTTATTCATTAGGGGGTTTTTTTACTGTCTTTCTAGGTTGACAACATGAAGTGCGAGACAGGAAGCTGGCAGAAGCCTGAAGAAATTTGGTAACAGGAAGGTAATTGATATATTCTTAATGAACTTAGTATCACTTGTGGGATCAAGAGGACTAGTTATGTTATCAAAAGCTAGGTAAAAATATTTCTTCTGTTAATTTTTCATCCAGAATTAAAAGAAAAATATGTTGCTAAACCAGAAATATCTGGTTTGTTAGTGTTTGTAATATGAAAAGTCCAAATAAGTAATTTTTGGTTTGGGTTGGTTTTATTGGTTTTGGTAGGTTTTTTGTTGTTGTTTGGTTTGGGTTGGGTTGGGGTTTTTGTTTTTGGTTTTGTTTTTCTGTTGTGGGTTTTTTTCTAATGAAAATATATTGTTTTGATTTTACACCTGGAATTTCATCTCATTGTGCATATATTTTTTCAATTTATATCCATAGGATTATATAATTCTACCCATTGACACTGTAACTATTTAATAAATGAACTGTAGTTCCTACTGCAGTGGCAACATTATCACATGGATAAAGGTGTCTTGCTGAAGAATGGATGATCCAAAACACAAAAAGCATTCCCAGAAAGTCAGGTGTGTCTTTTTATAAAGTCTGTGTTTTCATTCCTTATTTGTTACATTTTTACATGATCTTCAGTTCTGGAGAGAGGAAGAGAATCGGAGATTTTATTAGTAGGAGCACACAAGGACCTGATGTTCTAACGTTGCTGCACGTATTTCTGGAATGCTGCATACAGCTCACTGCAAAACTCAAAGATAACCTGTAACCCAAACCAAGATGAAATCAAAGTTTGAAACATTTTTAAGAAGACATTGGTAAAATGTCTTTTATGCAGAGTAAAATGAGCATAGAATTTAAAGAAGGATCAATTCTTTCTTCAAGAATTGAGCCATAATAACACTGCTGCAGTTGCTTGGGTTAAACAGTCATTTTTCAATTTTTCAGGATGATTCCAAAGCTCATTCATTTCCCCCCCACCATTGTCTCCAAGGAGGTTTGAATTGAGTACTTCCCGAAAAGAGGTTAAAAGTAAGGGTTCTGGGATAGCAAAGAACTTTCAGTGGAGTTTTGATTTTTTGCCTGCTTAATTCGAACTCATATTTCTCTTCTAGGTCCTGAATTCAGAAAAGGTAATAGAAAAGTACCATGACTCAGCTTAATAGGGAAAGTGAGAGTGGTTAAAGCAGTTAAGAGAAATGTGAAGTATTATTATTACCAGTGGACTATTCTCTTGTTCTTTTAATATTGCTCCAAGAACTAAATGGATCCTTCAAAATCTGGCTAACTACCAAGGACACAATCAAACATCTGTGCACCAGATGCAGAGAGCATTATATCCAGCTGTGTTACTGCAGCTACATCTGCAGAACACAGCATATGTCAACTTCCATGGCCAGCAGGCTTTGGAAATACTATCTATAGGAACTAAAGCTTTCAGCAGAAGTTCAAGTGGGTGTTTTGCGTTCACCTATTTTATGTCTTCTTTTACCTCTACATTTCTTAACTGAGTTACTTGTATGTTAGAAATATTGGAGGGAAATAGCATGTGACTTTTCAACAGAAGAGACCAGATTTCAAGTTGTGATAAAGAAAAGAAAATGGGTTTCATCTAATCCTGTATTTTCACTTCAAATTTGTAATTTTCTCTCAGAAAATACTATAATGAAAGGATTCTGGAAAATGATCTTTTCATCTTATGGAACTGATGAAGTCCTGTATGGTAGGTGAGGAAAACTCAGGAGAGCATTTCTTCCAGAGGCCACTAGTGCAAACTTCCAGAATTAGAGAATGTCTGTTTAACTTGCTGAAGCAATGAGTTTTTGTCAGTAGGATATACTGTAGGTTTCCCGACCAAATACTCAGAAGCATATTGAGGTTGCCTTATTACATAAAATAGCAAATGTCTGTCATCCATTGCAAAATTTATTTTACATATTACCCTTCTTTCCTTTTCCATTCCCCTTAGGGATCTGTTGCAATTGTTATAAAAGCGGGCAAAAAATTATTATTTTTGTATATCTTGATTTCTCCTTCCTAATTTTGTAACTCTGCCTTGTTAGGGAAAGCCATTAGCAAGTTAGCAATGAAAACATTTTATTGCACAAAAGGGAGAAGCATCCCTTGGTGAATGCAGATTAATAATCGTGGCTACTCTTTGGAACGGGCAGTATTCCTCGTGGGTTTTAGGCACGTTTTTAAAATTATATTTATAATTCTCACAAACATAAAAAAGTGCTAATTTCACACTACTGAATGCATAAAGCATTTTTCATGATGGTATGTTTGCATCTTTAAACTTAGTAGGTGCATTTGTATTTTAAAATGTCTCATATTTTTAAGGGGACAGCTACTTCAACAAAATTCAACAGTTTCCAATTAGAATTATTTTTTGTAAGACAGTAGCATAATTTAAAAGTTACTGATTTCCTTTTACAGTTCTGCCTTGCTGAATCATTCTATTCAAAGTTCTTTATCTGCAGTAAGTATTCACATTTGATCAGCTCTGTTCAAACTTGTGATTTTACTGAACACAATGATACATCTTCAAAATCTGCCCACATGCAAATATATATTGCTCTTGCAAATTCAAATTAAAAAAAAATAAATATTTGGGGGTCATTTTATACATACAGACAAAATATTTAATCAAAACTATATAAAACAATGGGACCATTTTATGAAAAAAAAAAAAAAAAAGACCAGACATTTGCAAGGTTAATTAATAAAAAACCAGAATATATCACTTTATTAATGTCTTCTAGTACCAGACCCTTTATACAGCTGTAAAGGCTACTTATTGACTATGTCTTACATAAAATTCTCTTTAGCTTTGAGTCAGTGCTCTCTGGTTATTTTAAACCTTCTTCCTCTCTGTGTCTTGCTCTTCCTATAGTAATAGCTGGATTTTAAAAACATCCTGCCCTGCATATTTGCCTTTTCTGACAGTGTCAAGAACAGAACAGTGTTGTGGTAGCAGGAGACATAAACAAGATGAAGAACATTAATTTTCCCTAACTTAAATCATAGGCAGTGTTATCTAGGCTCTGAACTTAGCTTGTATGCAGATAATAATGGGAAGCAAGATGAAACATTTTTGTTTCCATTCCAGGCCTTTTAATAGCAAATATTTCTCCTTAGAAGCAATGTTTTTCTAACTTACTGGACATTTTTTCACCAAAAATAGGAGTTCTACTCTGCTAGCAAGCAACTCATATTAAAGCTACTAGCTGCTTTTCTGCTGCTTTGTACACTAATGTAAGTGGAACCAGAATAAAGGTTACGAATTGTGATTCACAGCATGGGTCTGCTGATGTGGTTAAAGTGACTCACACACAGTACAACCATGGCAAAATCAACTGCATTAGTATAATCTAGAATAAACTTAAGTAGTTGTGCGATGTTCTTGTTTAAATAGCATAAAGTTGTTGAAGTAACTTAAATTAAGGAGAACTGATACTGTTAGTCATCATGTTATGATATCTCCAGTTGTTTTTAGTGGTGAATGTTTTATTTTTGTATTTTATTGTATATTATTTTTAAAAAATCCCACCAAAAATATTCAGCTGATTAAAACATACTCCACATCTTATGCAAAACACATTTGAGATAAAATTACTCCAGTTGGAATGGGGAAAAACTGAATTTCATTCCAAGATTACACTGTTCTCACTAAGGTTCTCAACTATCTATATACTTCCAGAATATTTTGTATTGCTTTAAAATGTCACTGTGCTGTTGAAATCAGCAATATCAGTCACAGTTGTGCTTTGTTTAGGGTAGGGTTTTTTATGTTCCCTCTTCACTGTCTTTGTCTTCTTCTGCAAGGAAAAGACAGTGGAATTGTGTGAAAGTTTTATTGCTGACAAATGTTGTTCCTTGATATGACAGGTGCCTAGGACCTATACACTCCCATGGGGTAAATAAAACCATATTATAAAGCTCTGGAATTGATGTCTGCCATCAGATGTGAAAGAGTGCCCAAGACAGAGATGCTGTTGAAAGAATAGGTGGACAGATTTGAAGAAACAGAGGAAATAAAGATGAGGTAGATTACAAAAAAAATTTCAAACACTGATGTTCTGGAAAGTAGTATCTTTCCAGAAAAATGCATAAAAGCACCTGGAAAGAAGAGGGAAGAAATAACCTGATAGCTGCAATGAATGTTGAACATCATAAGAAGCACTAACTATGCTAGGTACAGCTGGAGAGATAGGAAAGAAAAGTAGTCAAAGGAGCTGTATTCATAGACTGGGAAGTAGAAAAAAAACCCCAACAAACAAACAAAAAACCCCACAAAAAACTGAAACAGTTAAATCTGCAGAGGAGATTATAATTGCCATGTTGTCATTCTCTATTCTACATTAAAAACTATTCTCACTTAATGCTTTGAAAAAAAAAAAAATCTTGCTTATTCAAAGCTTCATCAAATTTAATCTTTGTTTGAAAGTATTTAATAGATGTTGGAAATTTTTCTGTGTGACTCTGTAATTGTTTTCATAAATAAGTACCTTGGAAGTAAAACTGAACTCCTGGAAATAAATTTGATTAATTCCTGTTAAAATGGTCAACAGTGATAAATCTTAAGGTCTGTGATTTACTATGGTAGCACAGCCTTTCCTGGAGTTTCAGGTTGGTGATATTTGTTACTATTCTAGTGTCACCCAGCACCTTATTGATAGATAAAGGTGGATACGAGAGGTGTTTTCAGGTCTTTGGACACAGTTCCTTGGGTACCTATGATAAGAAAATCTTCTCTTAATATTTTTTCTTTTCTGTTTGTAAATGTTCAAATCTGAATCCATTTAGAAAGAGAAGTAAAATTTTCATTAAAATTATCATATTTATTGATAAAAAACAGATGGAAAGAAGACAGGCTCTTGTATCAGTAATACCATGAAGGGCAAATAAAATGCATGTCATGCCAATGAGGAAAGTGATCACTGCATGTGAATGTCTGTCTTTGTACTCATAGAATATACTCACAGAATACCCTGAGTTGAAAGGGAGCCACAGGACTATTGAGTCCAAATCCTGGTTCTGCACAGGACCAGCCCAAGAATTCCTTTCACTGTTAACAGAACTTGGCTCTAGACATAATTCCAACTCTTCCTAATGCAGATTGCTTATTTTTTGTCTGCTGTTTTTCCATAAAGGTGTAAATCAAATTCCTGGAAAGTCCTTCTTTTTATCCCTGTTTCGAAGAATTAGGAATTTATTTCTGCTCTTATTGAAACCTAGGAGTGGTCTACACCTAGTAGAAATACTTGGGAGTGGCTAAAAGTGTTCACTGATACGGGATGTGCTAAGCACTTTCTTATAAGAAGCTGTTATGAGCTCCATTGTGATCTTACACTGATTGAGAAGGCAGGGGTTTAGGAAAACATCATTAACTTCCTTACAGAACATTTCTTTTTTAATTTTTGTTTTATTTTTATTTTTTTCCCCCTCTCATTGCCTGCTTTCCTTTTGGAACACTGATGTTGCCAAGCTTTAAACAACGCAGATATTGAAAGATTTGAAGACAATGATTTTTGTCAAGTCACTATCTTCTTACAATTTGGCTAATGGCCACAGCAGTAAAATTTTCTGATCCAAACTACTTAGACCACGAGAATCTAAATATATTTTGGTGATGTATAACAAATTTTAATTACTTAGTGTATGGATGCTGCCATTTGTATAGTGAAGTCCAGGACACACTTCCTTTGAAGTGAGATAGAAAGAAATATTTAAAAGTCATAATAGGAGAAAAAATTTCATCCAGAAGATTTCCATTAAGATATTGCAATAATTTTGTTGTGACTTTGGCTAATTACTGTTTTTAAGGAATAGCTAAAAGGTGCTGTGCTATTTTCAATGTGAAGATAGGGAATTTGAAACCAAAGGTCATAGATGCCTTCTGGTATCTGTGTTTTCTGACAATTCTCTTTCCATATAATTTACTTTTTTTTTTTTTTTTTTTTTTTTTTTTTGGGGGGGGGGGGGATTTATTGTATTCAAGCAAAGAATTAATTTATCACTTGTAACCTCAAGTTAGCCATATTCTTTCTGAAGTATTGATAAATACAGTAATTCTGCCAGTGTTTTAAAAAGGCATTGGATTTCATACTAAGCATCTTCTTTTATTAACAATCTGTAATACAGTGTTTCATACATTAGCTGTTACAGGTCACTAACCAGAAGTTCTTTGTGTCTAATACATTAGTGTAATCCTACTGTAAGCATGGGAGTTCTATTTTGTGATACAAGTTTCTCCTTGTCTTTGCTGCTTTTATTTTTGTCTAAGCTATAGCACTGTGATCTGCTATGATTAACATTATGCCCTTGTAATCCAACCTTCTCACTATATGCATGATATTTTCCTTTAACACATTTCATAGAAGGACAAGTTCTACTTTGTAGCAAGTATCACTTATTCAGAACTGGAAAAAATTAATTTATCTGGTTGAAGGTTCCAAGGTCTTCAGTCAAGGGCAGAGAGTTTCTTATTATCTGAATCCTTTTTTTGCAAACATTTCAAGAAGTGGATTATTGTTATTCTTTGTTCCATTTTATTTATGTACTTAGCCCTTTTCTGTTTCTCTCAAAAATGAACAGACAGTAAATAAAATATTAACTATCTTAGTAATAAAGATTAAACTCACCATGTTCTGTCATCTTAAAGCAATTGCAAATTGTTCCTTTGCAACCTAGCAGAGACTAAATGTCATTGCTCTCTAATGGAAGCTAGACATGCTCACCAATGTGTTCGTGTGGATTATTTCGATGCAGTTCTCAGCAGATTAAAAAAAGGGAAGGCACAATGGTAATCAGAGCAAATCCATGATTCAGAGCAAATCCATGATTCAGTGTTTTAACTTAAGCAATTCCTCTTTTGTCCTCTGTTAACTCAGTCCTTTGTTTTTTCTTCCTTTTTCTAACTTAGATCAATTTCCTGATCCATCTCAAAGCAGTTCAGAAAAGAGTTTCAGCACCACAATTCAGAAGTGGAACACTTGTATAGAAACTGTTGTGCACAGGACCCATTTCAGTTGATTTTGCTACCATAAGCTTTGCATCTTCAAACCGTTTCCTCTTGATGACTCTATAAATGAATAGGAAAGTAATTGAATGTATTGGAAATGAGAGAGATATAGGGCCGATTTTTTCAGGAAATCAAGAAATATCACCTTTTGTATAGAGATCGTGTCATTTTAATGCAAGTTAAATAAATTAGGAAATATTTTTTTTTAAATGTTATAGCATTGTTCCAGTGTTATTTGAATGGGCTTTCTAACATTAACAACATAGATTATTCTAACAGTAGTTCAAAATTAAACTTGCAATGAATGCTTAAGACAGATACATGTGTGGTCTGAGCAGAAAGAGATCCTTATGAAGCAAAATGACTGGGTCTTCTGGTGTAAAATGCAGTACTACTGCAGCCAGCAAAGTAGACAAATTGTATTCTGAGAACATTCTAACATTTTTCTTCTCTTTTAGCTATGTATTTGAGGTGTTTCAGAATTGCAAAATATTTTGCTTGAGTAATATCTATGTATTTTATTTAATTGTTATCATTCCGTTACGTGTCACTGTAATGCATCAAAATAACCTTAAAATCCAATTTATTTCTGTTGGCCAGTTAAGACATCAGAGATACTATTTCTGTTACTAGATATTTTTTTGTGAATCACATCTTATTTTTTTTCCTTTAATCCATGTGTGAGTCATCTGAGAGAGGGAGCTCACTTTCCTAAGCACTTTTGCACAAATGAAAATGTGCCATCCAGATAGCTTTGCAAAACTGATTCAGTCCTGAAGTTGAACAAAACATTACAGACCAAACCATTATCTTCTTCATCAATTTGATTAACATACATTTCTAAAAATATGGTTTGAAATTGAGCTACTTTTTTTCTTCAGAATAAGTAATGCATATAAACATCAGTTATTTACAGGACTATAAACATCAGGTATCTCATATACATAGACTTTGAAAAAAATATGCCTGTCTTTTCAGTTGCTGTCCAGGCTTTTTCTGTAGCTGCTATTTAGGTTGCTGCCAATGTTTGGAATGAATTAGAATTCCATAGAAATCCATAGCAAAGTCCAATGGTTTTACTACATGCTGAACACTTTTCCCAACACACTCTTCAGAGTTAATCCTAATTTTCTTTCTATAATTTGTTTTCCTGCCTTAACTAAACTGTCCAAGGAACTCATCCTGTCTCCTGGTAGTTTCTCATATGTCAGACTAGATCTTTCTAGGGACACACTGCATCACTGTAGAGGCTGCAGTAATGTAGAGTTGCATGCCCAATCTGTTTCAAGTTTTCTAAATGAAGTCCGTTTTCTTGCCATTTTGACCTCTTTACTGTGCTCTGACAAAAGTAGGTCTGCAATTGGGAATGACCAAATTTCAGCAGAACTGGTGAGTATGCTGTCAGAAAATGGTGGTGGTCTTGGTCTTGTGACTTTTTTTTTTTTTTTTTTTGTAAGAACTGCATGGCAGTGGTGGGGTTTTTTTTGGTTTTCTGTTTGTTTTGGTTTGTAGGTTTTTTTGTTTTGTTTTACTGTCTTTAAAAATTCTTAGACTTTTTTTTTTTTCCTTTGGGCCTTTAAATTTCTCTCTTACTCTTCTCAGAGTGCTCTTCTGTTTGCTTTGTGCTAAGGACTGGTCTTAAGGAATCTTGATGTTGCATGATTATTTGAGGCTTGGCTTTCTCTCTATAGGCTTGTGTTCCATTCAAGCCACTAAACCAACTGGCAGCAAGCTTCTCTCCGGGTTTTCACATACTGCTGGGAGGCAGAAAAACCAGTTTTATCCAGACAGCACTCTGAGGATGAGTTGCATGAAATTACTTATCCAGTCTTCTTGCAAAAAATTTACATTTCTTGTAAACATATGCATTGTCTATTATTAAAGGCATTTCTAGGACTTAAAAATATGATACCATTTGAGAGAATAGTTTGCTTTGTGGCACAACAAACAGTAGGTCTATTTCAAAAAGTAATGTTATCATTCTAAAGTACATCCTTAGATGGATGAAGTGGCATATATCTTCTTACCAGAAATCAGAATAAATAGGTTATATTGATCAGTCATAGTCATCTAGAAATGTAAAATAAAATGTTTTATATAGATACTTTTCAGAGTCTTCATATGTTTGGTTTTTGGTTTTTTTTTACTTCACACTAAATATCATTAAGCTGCTAGTAGCTGCACATCTTGTGTATGAGAACAGAAGATAACTGCTTTTTCCCATCAGTGAAGGCATTTTTGTTTAATAACAACTTTGATCCTTCTACTGTTGGCAATGGTCATTGAGAAATCCTGACATAAAGAAGGTATCTGCAAGATAAAGTTCTACAAGGGATGATTAGCAGCACTTAAGTTTTCTTTTTGTTGAAAGGAAGAATCCCTGATTGAACAGTGCATTGAATGATATGACAAGCAAGTACTTGATCCCTGTCCAGCTGGAAAGGAATTGTATTCATCAGCAGCTTTTTAGCTAAGGATGTCTTTATATTTTCACTCTTTGTTTGAGTCTCTCCAGATCCTCCCTTTACTTCATGTCAGCACTATATAGTAGGTATGCCAAGTGGTTTTGAAATTTAAATTACAGTCTCTTTTTCAGATGTTATTGGAAAGAACATGTAATTTATAACCACGTGTTAGGAGTACAGGATGTTCATGGTTCACTGCCAATTCTTCTTTTGTAAAGTTAATAAAACTTTCATAAAACACTTATACACTTGTATATTTCATGGTAAAGATTTTTTTTATCTCATAGGCTAATGTAAAGATTTATTAAAAACATTTTTTTGTTAAGAGGAGTGTCAATAGTTTGCAGCTGAGTGTAATTTTGAATTCCCAGTAGATGACAGTCTGACTGAAAATGACACTAACAGCTTTGTTGATTTAGCACTAAAAATAAAGGATTCTTTCAAATGATATAAAGCTCTAATACCCTGAGTGTGCTGAAATACACTTGAGACCCTTAAGTAGAGTTTCAGCTAAATGTTCGCCAGCACTATGGATTCCGGTGAACAAGCATTAACATGCTTCCTGGCACTGACCTACTGGGTTCCCACCTAAAAATTAGTGTGAAGGATTGGGACACTGCATTAAGAACAGAAACTGATACTTCTAAATATGGGAACCATCAGAGATTTGGATAATGTCATGGAATAGACTTCTAGTAAGAACTTGTGACATCATTGTGACTAAGTTGGTGTTTTTTTCCCCTCAAAAATTGAGCACTTGAAATATTTAATTCAGTAGCAACCCAAAACTACTCCCATCTGATAGCTATGAAGAGGTATGTGAAAAGAGTTGATGGTTTTATGCCAGCTTCTGCAGGATGGTTGTTCACTCTCTTTTTGTGATGTGATAATTGATAGCTTTGCTGGCGATCTTGGCAAAGAAGCTGAGGATTAAATAGCCCAAGAGATGGAACTTTCCTAGTCTCCTAAGTGAGAAACAGACATGTTGGCCAGGCAGCACAGAAGAGTCTACAGTGCTCCTGCTGTACTGTACTAAACATAAATACTGCAAAAATATTTCCTCCATCTTTGAGAGGGTTTTATTCAAACTAAGAGTATTTAGAGCTATAGTCTCTGCATCTTTGTCTGATTTTGATCTATTTTTCACTTGTATTCTGGAATAGGTCAGGTAATACGGTGACAAAAAATATTTGACACAACTTTACAGACACCTATCCTAAGCATCTGCATCAATGTAAATGGGGTAGAAAGCTCTACACTTCTATAAATAATTATACAAAGGAAAGTGATGAAGGGACTCTGGTGTGGACATAACACCAGAGCTGGTAACAAGGGAGAGAGAGCACTGATAGATTTGTTACATATAGGATCCAATTTTTTAATGGGAAGTCTGCATAGACACTACCTCTCTGAGACTGGTAGCTTCTACTTAAAAAAATAAATAAATCACTATTTACTCTGAGCCTGCCAACATTTGTTATTTCATCCGTATGTTGTGACTACTGCAGTACATTTTTGCTGTCTTTAGTGTTTTTCTTAAAACAATTCACTCCCGATACACAAGTGGCTAAACTTGGCGAACAGAAGGGCTGCATTTACAAATCCATAAATGGTGGTAATAATAGTATTTATAAATGGTAGTTTAAGCTGTGAAAACAGTATCACTGAATACTGTAGGAAGCAGCAAGAGATCTAGGAAAAACTAAGGATTTGTTGTATTTTTCCATTTTATCTTGCCTATGTGATAAAGTAGAAATGTAGATCCTTAGAGAATCAATTAGTGTGCATAGAAATAAGGAGGAGGTAATTATATAGAGGGACTTAAAGACAAAATGGTTGAAAACTTAATGTATTTATAAGAAAATATTGAGTGACTGCTGATTCTTGACCTACATCATACAGTGTACACAAATTTTTTAAGGCACATTAAACAAAGTTCATATAGTGGAGCAGCTTTTGACTCAGATTGACCTCCCAAAACACTGTGTGGGATGTATATACACAAATGATGAGAAAGTAAGCTGCATTCCTGAGTACAGGTTGGCAAAGGGGCTGTTTTGTGCTTTTTCTTCTACAAACATAGTTTCCAGATTCGGAAAAAAAATTGAGAGGATCTTCTCAGTTGCTATAAGTGTTGTATATTGTCCTTCCAAACTTCACTAATCAAAGAACATCTAAAACAATTTTTGTTCTTTGTAAATGTGGCATAAAATCTCAGAATTCTGAGATATTTGAAAAGCAATAACATTTATATATTTATATATAAATCAGATCAAGAAAAGCGTGCTATTCTTCACAAGGAGTTCTGTTGTGTTGTGTTGTTTAACTGAAGTAATCCTATCCATTTTGAATGTCAAGTGAAAAGCATCATGAATTTCAGGTTATTTCTCCGTAAGCAACGATTGGGGTGCAAGGCTCGTTTAGCCCCTTTTCTCAGTGAGGCTTGTAGGGAAAGAAAATAACCTTTATTAAAATACCCTTTATCAAAATACTTGAGAAAGTCTGAAAAAAGAGAGCAGCTTTGAGACACATGAGCTTTTGAAAAGGATTGTTTTAAACTAGTTTTTCCAGATTTGATTGTGAGCTGACCACTATGTTTTCCATTTCCACAGTAAATTCTTTTCTTCTCAACTTCCAATAGGCTAAATGTGTCTGGGGTATTTTTTCAGTTTTTGAAACAATCCCATCTACTTTGCAGAAAAACATTTGCTAGGGAAGTCTTCTGTATTATATAAACATGAATCTTCAGAAGAAATAGGATGACACTGGTACCATTATACTAATCTCTCTTAGTATAATTAGAAAGTAGGCAAAGACTAGGTTAAACAATTTGGGAAAGATAAACAAGGTATATGGTGGCCTTTAACAACATCCAATTGGAAATAAATAGTTTTATTATTTACAGTTATTTTATTCTATGTTAAATTTACAAACATTTATCCATTTTAATATAACATTCTGGAAATGTGAAAGTCTTCTAGATAACTTTGGGATAATTATCCTCTAGATAACCATATTTGTCTTGGATTATTTTTATTCTGTACATAAGAAAAAAAAGAAAAGAAAAACAAATATGATTATAAACTAATGATAAGAACTGACCCTGTGCTTTTCATTGTAGAATAATCGTGAAAGATTAAAAGATGAGAAAAATTTGTATCAGCTAGTTTGTCCATGGCATAGATCTGCTTCAATGGTGTCTTGTGAATAACGAAGTGTAAGTTATAGCTTAAATTTCATGACGGTTTTGTTAACTCTTACAGAGGAGTGGGCCTTACAGTGGCAAGGAAAGGTGATATACTGGAGTTTTCTCTTTGTGATGTGAACTGACCACTGGCCCATGCACAATGTGGAAAATCTGCACTTGTGCAAAAGACTGCTGCTAGTTGAAGTGGTGGTTTCACTGTTCCTAAGGGGTCAAGTAAGCCAAGTGTCCTGTAATATTCAGTGAAGATTTCTTGTCTTCTTTATCTTGTTCCATTTTCATTGATTGCTGGAGCTCTTTGGATAGAAGTCTGCCACTGGCAGGGCATTGATGCTCCTTTCCCCTGACAATGTCTTTTGCAACCTCCCCTCAGCCATGAAGAAGGCTGCATGATGTATTATATTCATGTAGGAGAAGCTTCTTCCCAACTGAGATATTTTTTTTCAAATGAATACTAGACCATTGTCTGCTAACAAAACCAGTAGCACTCTATAAAAACTAAAGGATAAAGCAAACCACATTAGGCATGATGCTTTCAATAGTGCAAACTTGTTTGTGCTAGTACAGACTTAGTTAAATATTCACCAAATATATCTTAAGGTGTTTTGAATTTTTTTTTTGTTATAAAATATATGTTAGAAGATTAAAGCATGTACAGAACATTCCTCCCTCTCATTCATGTCAAAATGAAATTGATAATTGCCAGTTTTTAACCAGCTCAAAAGATGCTTTCACAGCCTTCCCTTTGCAGGAGATTTCTTATTGTTGCCTTTGATGTTGACATTATTTAATAGAGATCTTTTTTTTCTATATGAATTGTTTCAACTTGCTCATGCTGTCTTCAATTTAATGAAGCTGTTGAGAAGAAAACTGTAAACAAATGAGATAGGATGGTTTAGGAAGAATGTGAATTGTATTCTTTAGCAAGAATTGTTTATGGGGATGGTTTCATAATATGTAAAACATATGGACCACCAGAAATCTAAATGTCAGACTTTAGGTCTTTGATTTATTATTTCACGTAATTTACATTTTATTCACTTTTTTCCCTCTCTCTTCCTTTTTAACATTTCCTATTTGTATCAATAGATCTGAACAAGACATGCTCCTGGTACTGGACCATACTATTAATTGAAACACATAAAAAATGCTGAATGCAAACTACCAAATATCACCATTTTAAAGCTTACCGAGGATCTAGAAATATTACACTTGAAAGAGACAATAAAATTTATTTTGCTTTTCTAGTTATTTCCTTTAAAAACTGTATTACTGGGCCCATCAACAATACAGTTTTCCTGAGTCTGTTTACAGTTTATATTTGCTTAATATCTGTAAAAGCTGCTTTTTCACCTAATGGTCATTCAGAACCATCAGACTTTGTTGCAAGATAGCCAGAACCAAATTGGTTTTCAATATTCTGTTTTAGCTACTGAAACAATAAATCCACAGTTTTCCACTCTTTAATTATGAATGCCCAAGCGTGTAAAAATAAACACAGACCGTGTTAGTGTAAAGTGACTGTTTGCCACCATCTTCATTTAACCTTCATATTTTGCATTCTAGTAGAGAAAAACACCACACAACCAGCACAAACTGTAGTCATGTCAGATGAAGCTTATTTCAATAATGCTAACAAAACCCAGCAAGACTCATATTAGTGGGATTACTTTGCCTCGGAGAGCTTGGGTTCTCTGGAGTTTACCTGAATTTTAACATTCTTGGAAAATGAAAACCTGTGTTGCTTAGTTTCATCTACACCTGTAGACGTTTTGCTAATTAGCTCTACAAATTCAGATCAGGTGTTGAATAGCACAAAATCATTTGCTGCCCAAAAGAAAAAAAAAAAAAAAAAAAAAAGGCAGATCCAAACTTCTGGTGAGGAATTGTCATCAGGGAAAACAGGAAAAGAAGAAGCGATCTTTGATCCTGCTTTCAGCAAACGTCTGTTGGACAAGCGAATGGGAGATCAAACGGGAACACATTTGTGTGCTGTACTGTGCTATAGGAATCCAATATTCCAAGAATCCTATGTAAGTAAAAATAGGAAATCTGCCAGGACCATCATAATTACTTAGAAATTATTACTGAGAAATGCAAAAATGCCGTTTGCATATTTTCCTGGACTGCTGGACTTCAGCTGAAGATGGCATTGAGCTGTTGTCAGTTGTATCTGTTGAGCAGATTAGACTTTTGAGAGACGTGATATACAAGTAGAGCATTGCTAATATTTTTCTGAGTGTGGGTTTGTGAAATTTATCTCTTCTTGAGTATTTCATAGCCAGTGTGATTTTTGGTCTCTCTATAGCTGTGTTTTAACTTTTTATTATTAAATTATTCAATTTTAAGAGATTTCTGTAAAAAAATAGGTTACAATGGGCATTTTTGTTCTCCTGTGTTATTTTTCAGCAGAATTTAATTCTTTCCTCATTTTTAACTAATCTTTTTCTGGAAGATGAAATTTTGTTGGTTTTAGGATGCATATGTTTCTCATAGGTGTTACTTCACCTGCCCTAAGGTGGTCTGTATACATTGTATTCTGGTGTAACTATTTAGGAGTACAGTAGGATTGTTTCAGATTTGATATTTTTTCGGAGACAGGAAATGGAATAATTCATGCCTGTGAATGTAGGCCTGCCACTGACATTCAGGTAATTGTTTCCATTGGCATGAAGCTAGACATATATGGCCATATATACGGGGGAAGTATGTCTATATGTTGAGGAAGGGGAGGTTTGCACCATTTTCTTACACCAGAATTACTTGGCAATTCAATTTTTGTGTGAAGAGAAAGCCTTAAATAAAGAGGTTCAAGGCACACTATATCTTAAAATAGTGGCTGATAAATGAAAAAGGAGTAACTTAAAGAAGGATGACTTAGCTTAAAGCCTGAAGTAAATGAAACTGTAGGGCTGCTTTTTCATTTTGTTTTTGATTGTGATTTTATTTTGCTTGGGTTAAAGAAGCTTTGTTGATTTCAGTTTTACAGCTGGCAAAAATGTTGTGATTTTGCTCCTTAGCACAGTTAACTTGTTCACAAAGCTATTAGTAAGGCCCTTCTATATGTTTTAGAACACCTGTGACTGTAGCTTTTTTACAGCATCCTATGAGTGTTGGCATGTTGTCTGTGTGTTCATGTACGTCTGTTAATTGCCTGCTGGGGGCAGGGAGGAGAGGAGTAATTTCAATGAAGAGGAACTAAGTCTAAAAGCCTGGTTTAGGTGGCATCCGCCCAAGGGCTTCTACTCCTTTTCCTGCTCTCTCCATCCCTATACTTCAATAAAAATTACATTTTCTTTAAAAATTTTCTATATGTTTGAAAAAACCCTAATTATTGAAGGATCTAGATGTGAACTATTTAGGAACCTAGTCAGCTCCCTTCTTCCTTGTATAATTCTTCATCATTGTCACTCCACCCTACTTATGCTATCCACCCAGTATTAATTTTGTTCCTTTCATTTGTTCCATAGTGCAAATAATAATTTTTAAGCCTCCTGTGACTTCAAATTGTGTATTAAATATACTTTGAAGGGCTTTAAAAGAAATAATTTACTGTCTCATTTCAAATTACAAGTTTGAGAGAGTTTTCTTTTTTTTTTCCACAGGCATGTTGCTGGAACAGAAAGATATTTTTATACATAAAACTGGAATGCAGAGTCTCTTTGATATAATGAAATTTGTTCATAAGATGCTATAGTAGATTTCTTAACAGAAGCAAACTCTTTTTTAAGTCAAAGCAGGACTCTTGATTCCATTTTTCTTTCTCTAGGTATCTGCCTATCTTGTTCTTTCAGGCTACTGCTCTTTATGTTGTTTTTCCAATTTTATCTCTTTAATCTCTGTTCTCCCTCCTCTGATAATTAGTTCCCTTCTCTCTGACTCAGCCCATGAGGCAGCAACAGAGCCTACATCAGTGTTAGGTCAGTTAATAACAATTGTCAGCATTTTGCATACTCAAGAAAACAGGCCCATGCAAGTGGCTCTGGCTGATTTGGAGTAATAAGACAATGGAAAACTAGCTTTTAGCAGTGACTAAAGAGCAGCTTTTGTTCTTGTATAACAGCTTAGGTACTGTCAATTCAAAAAAAACAGCTACAGAAGGATTGGGAAATCTACATGTGCTGTATGTGAAGTGTCTTGTGTGGTAGAAAGAGAATAACATTTGTAGAAGGCCCAGCTGCCTGTCAAGAAAGAGAAAGCAGGCTATTACATGCTTAATTCTCAATCCTGCAGCCTGTGCTGACTAAAACCTGATCTCTGCTGCTCTGAGCCATCATGTTAGACCGTCATCTGTCGTATTGTAGCAAAAAAAAAAGCGCAAAATATTTTTTGTTCCAAACAACGCTGGCAATGTTTTCTAATATTTTTACAGTAGTTCAATGTGATAGAATCACTGTAGACTATGAACCATCCATTCACTCTCCAGCTGCAGCTGAATATAGTCAAGTTCTCACAGTGTCCTTCTTTGTTATGTGGGCCAGAGAAGGTCTTTCGGTGCTCTTTTGCAACTGTGCTTTGGTGTACCTCATTGTGAGCCCTGGTATATGAAAATTTCATTGTGGCTTTAAATGTTATAAAGTTGTTTTTTTCAGCACCAGTGACCAAGAAGAGAAGTAATTGTATGTGGCTTGGACTTATTTCTATTCAGAAATAAACATGTAATTAGGAGATAATTATAGCTATGAAATAATTTTATTTAAGGGAGATGTGAACGTAGATTTTGGATTACTTTTGTTACAGAAAAAAAATTTATTTACCTGTGGTTTTGTTCACATTTTAAGAACAGTTATTTCAGTTCAGAGCTTGTGATAGGAGAAATTAATTAATTACAGAGCTATCCTTTCTGATGATTTACAGCTTGTTACTTGCTAAAGTTTCTGTGACAGATCTTCTGCCCTTGTTGATGAAATGTCCAGACAAGATTTTCCTGAGTTATAGGCAACTGTATCAGTCCTGCATACTACCAGAAAGCACTGGAAAAGTACTTGAGTCTAGAGCCATAGGTATCGACATCAATCTCAAAGAAATACATATGCTGTTTTTCTGGAGCAGTACAAGGAAGTGTCAGGTCCACCTTCCTGAGAAACAAGGCCTTCTGAGCTGCCAGGAGAACTAGACAGCAGGTGTTGCTGTATAAGTGGCTCTTGCTTCAGAGGAGAGTGGGCAAAGTCCCCTTTGTTGGACAGGATCCCACTTTCTGAGTTGTTCTTGCCCCTGACAGCTCCCGAAATAAAAGAATTGAACAATCTAATCCCTCTGCTGAAGATATTTAGGTGCCCTGCCGTCAACTGATTGAACAGCCTGATCCTTTGTGTAACTACCCTCTTCGTTTTATCTGTCTATGTCTGTCCTTTGAGGGACACACCTGTAGGCAAATTCTGTCAGAACTGAACTGGGTGCATGTCCAACACTATTAAACAATTTTCAGAAAATGATATCCAAGGAGAAGAAGGGAAGATATACTTCTTACACTATCTCTAACTCTCAAAGCATTTTGGTAGCTCTTAGACCCTCTGTTCACTACAGCTATGCAGGCATTTGTGGTATGAAATCCAGCTCTTAAATAGTTCAGAAGAGTGGGTAAAAAGAAAAGTCAGTGCCCTCAAAACAAAAATGGTGTTCTGTATATAATTTAGTGTGTCTATCTTATTTTAGACATGCTAAATCATATGATACCAATAATACTGATATAAGAGTGTGTTGGAAATTTTGTACTAAACAGTTCAGAGCTTTTGGGGAAATATGCTGGGAAAGCTGAAATGTTAGTTCAGAAAACCAAATTTTACTACCAACTGAAACCTTACTTTCCCAGCTATACAGATATCTTTACGTTCTTGGTAAAACAATAGAAAAGAAGAACGGCAAGAAAGGCAAGGAGGGAGCTCCTAACTCTTTGTAGCTGTTACGTATTGGCCTTCACGTGCTTACAGACACACCTTGGTTGTGCCAGATTGGTGCCTATATCACCACAAATAACTGTAGCTCTTAAGCTCTTCTGGACTGTGAAAATTCCATTTCTACAAAATAAAAGAACATATTCACCTGCAAAGTATTTTTCCTAGTGGATAAAATCTTCTGAGTTTTCATGTCAGTGGATTGTTACAGCTCCTTTATGAACTTGTAAGGAAAGAGGAATAGTCCAACTTTTACCAATTTCATTTTGTCTGCACAAGGTTGTGGGGATTTTTGGTGTGGGCTTTTTGCCTTTTTTTTTTCCTTCCCCCCTCACAGTACTACTTTTTTGTGTGTGTATGCGTGCATGCCAGGATTTATGACTGAATAAACCAAATATAGAACAGACCACTTACATAATATTTAACATATGTTATAATGTCAGATGTGAGTTAATTTTAGAAAGAGTAATGGAGAGAACCAGACAAAATGGATCATCGCTCTTCCCTGAATGTGATTAAGCAAAGAGGAAGGATTCTATCCCACCCCACCCATGTATTCGGTATAAATTTCCTGCAAGTCCTCTAGCAGAGGAATATAAAACTGACTTCCAAGTGAATGTAGACAGATGTTGGGTGGTCCTATTTTGCACATGATTACTCAGTGCTCTTCTATAAGAGCACACTGGTACCCATCCAAGTAAAAAGCATGAAAATATAGAATTTACATCATATTGTCCAATCTCAAGGTAATATATTCTGTTAAGGAACAAAATTCAGATAAAAGATGATTCAGTCATTAGTGGGCCATTAAAAATTAGATTGAACCCAGTTGTTACTGAATTGTGAAGCAGCGTGGGTGTTGCACTGCAAACTATTAAGGCTCTTCATATGTGTAATATATGTTATGGTGATGTCTTCAAATCACTACTCGTGCTGAAGAAAAACTGTTTTGAAAATATGGAAAATTCATGTCTGTAGAGAAGTAACTAAGATTCTGAACCATCCACTTCCTACATACATGAATGGCACCTGATGTATGTAGTCTTATGTTAATAGATGCTCAGCACTGTGCCTCATGTATCTGAAGTTAAAATGGCAAGGCCTGGCTTTTGGCAGCTTAGACTGAATCTGAAACACAGTATGCTGTGCAAAATGGTGAGAGAGGAACACATTGCAAAGCCTGTTGATTGTTTTCTTTTGGTATGCAAAGAGCAGAGTGGGTGCACTTGGCAATATCTGATAGATTGTGTCTGATGAAAGATGGATGCAAAGTAAAATATCATGAATGTACCCCTTCTGGACCAAGGGTATTTTGTGTGGCACACAATTAGTTCTACTGGGTTGTGATAAATCTATTTAAGGAAATAAGCATGCAGGTTTCCCTTATTTAGGAAACAGTTGTGAGACACCCATAGCAGTAGTTTGGAGGAAAAGGTGGAAAGCCCAGAAAGTTCTGCTTGTATTCCACTTAATTATTTTCTTGCTCGTGTTACAATTTTTTACCTGTTATTTCATGTTTCTTCTTCACCTCAGACTCATTCTCACAATATCTGCTACTTCTTCACTTAAAATACATATAAACCAATAATTATTCTCATAGCTCTTTGTTTTAAACCAAATCATCTTAGGTTCCTCTTGTGTAAGTTTCAGTTCAATGAGACAGTCACTAAAGGACAATCTAGGGAGGTTAGTTAAGGAAAGGATAAGACATAATATCTGATATGAAATAATTTCAGTTTGGAAGTTCTATAGTAGGCAATTTTATTTAAGATATAACAGTGTAATAGAAGTCTCTTGAAGCTCTTCAAATTTGAGAATGTGTTCAGGTAATTCACCAAGTCCTCATTCAACGTGCTTAGGTTTTTGTTTTGATCTAGTAACAAAACTTCAATAATTATAAATGTAGATCCATGTAGAAACCCAAAGATTCATTTTCACTTTAGTTTCCTTCTTTTGAAAACAAAATCAAACAAAACCCCCTGAAACTTCAGAGAATGTTGGGATTTCACCTCTGAGAGACTGAGACAATTTCTTTCTTAAACTCTGACAGATGAAAATTACTGAGAATTCTGGCCTGTCTACAGATAGACAGAAATTGTATTTGAAAGATGTTACTAGCATTTCATCTCTCTTCTCTTCTACTCATGCTTTACTGGAAGCATGATACAAGCTGAAT
Organism: Xenops minutus; assembly: GCA_035221455.1. Classification (NCBI taxonomy): domain Eukaryota; kingdom Metazoa; phylum Chordata; class Aves; order Passeriformes; family Furnariidae; genus Xenops; species Xenops minutus. Next base: position 12,282,638 of record JAWWEE010000158.1, read on the forward strand.
TTCTTGTAAGGAAAAGTATGCACAAGGTTGAAACGTTGCCAATTGTTTCACATTCTCATGTACTGCATTAAGCTCAGAAAAACACTCTTTAATCACAGGTTATAGGAAATTAAGCATCTCCTTTTGTAAAGCTGTTGTTTGGTGATAGGGTTTTGCACATCCTTCCTGTAGGCAGGATTAGGGGAAAGTGTTAGAAGTGAAAGTCTGTGCTACCAACAGTAGGGGAACAACATTTTTGCCCCACAATGAAGCTGGTTTTAGTGAACGCTGAACTCCTAAAATGTTTGTGGCCAACATTCATCATGGCCTAAATCTGTGGTAGGCCAAGTCCTGCATAATGGCTGGAGAACCCTTATGGAAACACTGGCTCACTATAGGGTAATTTATTTTGGTTAAAAGAGGTTGCAGACTACAAGCTTAATTTTAGGTTATCTTGATGGTAAAATTATATGTCATAAACCAAAGGGAGAAGTTTAGTTTGACCTTCCATAATAAAAGATTGGGGAGCGATGGAAGAAGTGTGTGGGGGGATATGTATTAGCTTGAAAACCTAAGTAGTTTTTTATTCTAAATGTTGTCTGATTCCACGCTGCAAATAACAGAAACCAACCAACCAACCAAACCCCAACAGGAAAAAAAACCAGACCAACAACAACAACAACAACAACAAAAAACCCACCAATATTTTATGGTAAATTAAGTCTATAATGCCCTCTGGGCACAGATCTGAGAAAGCAGTTATTATTATTGTATTCCAGGTTCTAATTTGATTAATGAATTTTTTATATTCAAAATATCTTATTTTACTGTATTGCTGATAATGAATAAAAGTGACCAGAAAAAAAAAAAAATCTTGTTTTTAATTTATAGTCAGAGTATCTGAAAAACAACTGTAATTTGTAGTATGTGTAGCTGAACAGGTAAACAAAACTCAACTTAAATTTTGTGATAATACAAATACTGAGTAAATAGGTTCCCTGCACACAAACACAGTTACCTGCTTATTCTTCAGTCAAACCCTTTGCTTTGAGTATTTCTAGCAGTAGTATTTTAGAAAGTAGAAAAGTATGTTCAAGTTCTGTGAAAGACCTTGACAGAAACTCCAGTAACTGCTTTATCCTGTTATTCTGTATTTAGTAGTAGCTGACCTGTGGATTTGAGATCAAGCTTTTACGTGCAGAGGTAGCTCTTAATCATATTAAAACACTGTCCTTTTCACTCTACTATTCAAAGCCCTGTTTTAGTTGTATCCAAAGTAATTGATAATATTTAAAGATAAATTAGGTAGAGAGTCCACTGTCAGTTATCACTACAATATTGATGCAAGTTTTGATGGTAAAATTCTCCTTTGACTGTGATTACAGAATGGCTTTAAAAGTCTGAACATAGTCAGAGCTTCCTGACTGTCAGTGATGTCACAGCCATGTCTATAATGCCCTTTAAGTGCAGGACTCTGCCTCTCTCACTCCCTCTTTCTCCCTCTCCCTATTATGAAATTCTATTTCATGATAGCAAAAAGACACTTACAGGAAAGTCTTCAACTTCTTGCCCTATCACACTACTCAAGGCTTATAATAATCCTCAGAAAATGCACTACCTGTCATGCCTTATTGCTTAAATATAGGTCAGAAAAATCTGCCCTACTAGACAGGGTGGTGTAAGTGTTACATTGGAATGGGAAAAGTCTAACTTTTCCCTGAGGGCAGGGAAAAGTCTAAACATATTCTCAACTTCCAAGCCATCAAGATCCAGAATCATTGAACTCCAATTAGAGTTCAGAAACATGAATTCAGGGAAGGAATGATCTCTCTCGTCTAAATGTTCATCAAACCACACAAAAGGTATTAAACCTGGGAAAGGCCCATATAGCAGCAAAGCAAATGGTTCAAGACAAGCCTGCCACACCCTTCCATTATTTAAATAAATCCCTTGAAGTGTCTTGGACTTTCTTTTCTCTTTTTTTTTTTTTTTTTTTTTTGGTTTGGTTTTGAGTTTTTATTGTTTTGGTTTGGGTTTTTTTGTTTGTTTGGGGGTTTTTTGTGTGTTTTTTGGTTGGTTGTTTTTGTTGTTGTTGTTTTTTGTTTGTTTTTTGTTAGTTTGTTTTTTAATGTGTTAGTCCAAGGTGTTGTATTGGTTCTTAGGACATCTTTGTTCTCGAATGAATTGTACCTGTGCTTTAAAGATTAGTAACCAAGGAATAGATTCACTTCATATGATGATGGGGTAAAAAGGCAAATGAAGGAGGGAGCACAGGATGAAAATACCTTCAGACAAATGAACTGACCAGAGGAGTAATTCTCTGGGTGTACTGGCTTGCCCCTCCACGTTATTCTTACCTGTGAAGGAGATGCATGTGAGAGGATTCTGTTTGGAGACTGTGGCTAAAAAGAGGGCAGACTGCAATGAAGGACACTGTTGCTGAAGGGCCTTCAGACTTACATGGTTTAACAGGGTCTGGAGCAGACTATTAGGTCAGTGTAAATGACTGTAGTTGATGTCTAAGGCTGCAGAGAGCGGTTATTTGGAACACATTCTTGCAATAATAAAGAAGTGTTTGGGCTAAATTTACCTGGGGTGAACCTTTGCTAATAGTCTCAGCCTTACCCTATTGATTTGTTATTTATGTTTTTAGTTGGCTACTTAATAAAAATAAAAGTCTTTAAGTAGCTAAATCAAAGGAGAAATGGACAGTCTTATTTTCTTTTAAGTGGTCATATTGCTTATTTCAAGCAAAGCTGGTAACATTCCAATGTTCTTTTGATAAGCGTATTAACCGAGACCAAAGACCATGGGAACAAAAAGAAAATGGCATTGCGGGTTATGCAAGTAAGCATTTTTGTTTTCATTTCTGTGCAAGACAAGTGGTATTGCAGGATGATACAGACCAGAACTCATTGTTAATGCGTTTTTTCTAGGAAGTTCTCAGAAAACAAGGGGTCTCTGGAAAATAAGCTTTCAGACAAGGTCAAGGGTAACAACATGGTTCTGGACACTATTCTTCAGGCTAGCAGTCTAGTCTATATTTTTCTCATACACTGGCTGGAAACATTAAAAATAACAGTTTAAATGTCTCAGTTGAAATTTACTGCAAAATGAAAAGTATACTGTCGACCCTGTTAAAAGAACTTGCAGGTACTCTCTCTGCCCTTTAGCCTGTGTGCCACTTTTTGTTGATTTATAGTGATTTTTCTATTGTGAAAAGGTTCTCTCATTGTTACTTTTTGGAAGCTCTACAAAAAGATAAGAAATGGAGAGCACACTTGTGCAGGGCTACACAGAGTATCTAGTGAAATAATTTTAAAGCAAACAGCTGCCAAATATACAAAGTAAACAAAATACGTATGTGGTTTCCCAGGAAAACCTTTAATTTATATTTACTAAAATGCTGCTTAGGAGAACAGAAAACACAATCTATTATATATCCATGTACAAGCTGTTCTAAGTTGATCATTTTCCTTTAATTAAGGCATTTATGAGCTAGGCCATTTTCATCATAACAAATCTTCTGTCCTTTTCTAAGTCAGAATCTTTTGAAAGATAGGAGAGCCTAAGAAAAATGGACTTTATTAAGACAAACACATTCATATTTAACAAATAGGTATTTTGCATAAGCAACTAATCTCCTAGAATTTATCACAATGTGTTATTTCCTGCAAATGGTCCTATAAAGTAGACTTTTTTTTTTTTATACCTCCTTTAAGATGACTGTCTTCAGCTGCATCTTAGAAGAACTGTTCACCGTTCTTTTATCAGTGAGCTTTTAATTTAAAGGCAAAATTCTGGGGGGTTTTAGATATGAAGAAGCATAGCTACAACAAAAGTACAGTGTTTTCTTTCTGATTATAGAACAAGGAGTTTGTGGTGTAAAATTTATATGATTACCTACTACATATTAAATTAGAAATTGATTCTTTGTTCTATGTTTCAGACCATTTTGTTTTGTTCTCTCTAAATTGATATTGTTCAAACTTTTAAAGTAAATTTTTTTAATATCTTTACCTTAAAAACAAAATCAACCCCTCCTTTTGGAATATGTCATGGTTGTACCTCTGTGTACTTGGGCTTTCTTTTTCAAGTGCATGTCAATAAGTAGTGGTCTCCTGACAGATAATCTTCTCCACAACTGTCCTTCAAAGTTGCTGACAGTTACTTTTAATTAAAAGAAAACTTTCTGCACCAATTGAGCTCTTTTGCAAACTGCCTTATATTTTTTTATTCAAGTAAGGTTGCAGCCAGTAGCCACAGAGTTGGAGATTTTTGACATCTAAGATGTCTTTATTCCACTTTTTACTGACCCTTTGAAGAAAAGAGAAACAAACAAGAAAAAGGAATGCGTAGTTAAAGTTAACCTCATTTGAACCTTTAGCTGCAAATACGTGTGGATCATTCTTATATGACCATTTAATACAGAAATTGTAGAGAAGAATGAAACAGATTTATATCAATAATAGAGCAGTTATGTAAGCCTTACCACAGTTGTCTTCATCAAAGGTGTGTAACTGCTTTACTTTCAGATGACTACCTTGAAGATATGTTGCATATTAAAACAGTCTTCCAAGAGCATGGCTTTCAGATTTCAGGCCAGAATACTCTTCCATTATAATTCAAATCATAATCACTGTAATTTATACAGTTGTATCTTTGTTTTGGTAGGGCTGGGACACTCTTCCTGGGAATGATCTTAAATGTAACCATGTCACAAAGGTTTCTACTTGAATCACTACTGTGCAGTGCAATTCTATTCTTATACTGTGCACAACCCTTCTTTACTTGTCACCTTCTGATATAAACTCAAAGGGATGTGTTCTATTTGAACGCTTACGTCTGAGAGGGTCCCCTCTTTCACGTTTGTCTCAAAATTTATTTCTTGCATGGAAATAGCTTCCTCAAGAGCTGGTTACAGAGTACATGGAATGAGAGGGATGTTACCTGCAACATTTGACTGTAAGCAGTGCCTTTTTACCTGTACTGTCAGAAACTCGTTGTGCTTGTTGAATCTTTGCCTCCTCCCATTCTAGCGGACTCTCTAGAAAATTTCCTAATGTTTCATTCATTTTTGGTCTCTTTCATGTTGTTCTGGGATTGGCTGAAGGTATTCTCTCCCTTCCCCTTTGAAAGAGCAGCAGGAGATGGAAAAACCTCGCCCTAGTATCTTCTGTGGGGAGACTATGGGGTGATATTTTCTCACTAAAGTAGGTGGCATGTGTTGTTTGGGTATGTGCTTGCTCTCAGAATTGTTCTTCCTGAGTCTGCTATTGTCATCCTGTTTCTTCAGGCTGACAGTGTTTGCAATGGCAGAGGGCATGTTGTGTGTGTCAGTCTCTAAGCTAAATGCTCATTGGGGTTTGAGGATACTACTGTGAATCTTGGGTTTGGGTCTTGCTCTTGCTTCCTGTTTTCTGTCCCTTGCAAAAAGTCAGAGTATGAGACTTGTCACCCTTAAAAAAAAAAAAATAAATCAGGGAGGGAGAGGGATGTTTTTTCAGGTTCTATGAAATGTTCACAGCACAGCTCCATGAGTTGTCAACACAGTGAGACTGGCAGCAAATTTTGTCAAGAGCCAGGGAAAAAGCTCAGAGGTTTTAAACCAGCATTGCTACTGAACTCCCTGTGTCATCAAATCATGATGTAAATTTTAACGTGTTCTTCAGAGAGAAGGCTACACTACTGTTAACATCTCTATAGAGATATTAACTTTGCATGGATTCTTCTGTAGAAATACCTGTGAAATCCAGTTCTGAATATTTCTTCTATCTCTGTCTTCTCTTGTTCACAAAGACAGCAGCTCTTTTTTTCAAAATACCAGTCTTCATTTTTGCTTAAGAAAGCTACTTGCATAAGAATCTCACTCATTCAGAAATGGTGTGGTTATGGGCACTGTCTCAAGTAGTTTCCCCTGCTAAAAAATTCAGGAAGTCATGCAGTAAAAGTTAACACAGCATATGAATTTTGGTTAGCAGAAATACACCCCTAACTTTTCTTACTTTAAACTGCCAACAGTTTAAAAGAAAAGAAAAAAAAAGGACATTTGCATGTAATCATTAACATTTTTGTTTTCATTTGCCACTGAAAAGGATTCAGGCAAGAAATTATGGGTAGATCTGACCAAACAACAAAAATCTAATTTTGTGGCAACATCTGAAGTTTCAGCACATATGTTCTTTGATGGAGTGAAATGAAATCTACTGAACACATTTTGAAAAAAAAATGAATTGAGTTAAAGTAGAAAGGTGCTTGTATAAATTAGGATGTCTGAAGACCCCTTTCTTTACCTGCCACACAAAATTTTCTTGTCAAACCAGCAGCATCCCTACATTCTAAATTTGATGTAACAACCTTTTCAAAACCTACTCTTTCTTCGAAGTCGAAAATGATTTGATTGCTTTTAATACTAAGACACAACGAATAATTCTTCTAGTTCAGGCTATAATTTACTGTAGTTTTCATTGCAGCTAAATTGCATAAAGTTTTGGTTTTGTTCCCACAACAGTTTTCACATCACATTCTAGTCTGAGGACATCATATGTGTTTAGCATATATACATAGCAACATGCACATATTCCACATAATGTGTCTTTGGTTCCAAGACCTGATATAGGACAGAACATCTGCAACAGCTGTTGCTATTTCTATACGTCATATTTACTCTAAGTAGAGAAATACTGATTGAAGGACTCCCTGAACTGGGCTTTTTGATTTCTTTTTTTTCCTTTGTAAAAAAAATAGGAATGATAACTCTATTCATAAATGGAGAGGAAGATCACATTGCTTTATGAAAATTTGTAGTTTTTAACATGATGCCCCATAACATTACTTTCATGAATGCAAGTTGTTCTGCATGAACATCCATGAATCAAGAGAATATGAAAGAAAAAGACTCTAAGAGTTCATATATAACCATACTGTCCTTTGGTACTTAAGGTGATGAATGTTAAGAGAGCATATTTTTCGTATAGGAGTTTCAAAGAGATTCCTGAAAGGTGTATTTCTTTAAATCTGGCTAACAAAAGAAGAGTAGGTTTAGAAAAACTAGATTATGGTATACATATTGCTCTGGCTACTCGTATGCACTATTTTTAAGTTATTGAGTTATGGCAGCTCTCAGTATATGCACAAAAAATGGAAAAGTGGAGCTGATGGGGTGTTCTGGAGCTGTCCCATCCCTTGATATTAAGAATGTTGAGGTTGATCTTTTATTAAGAGAAATTATTTTGGAGATGCAGAATAACTTGGGGAAACTTAAGTTATAGTGGCATTTTATTACTAAGACCTATTAGGCCTATTCTTTTTTGTCTAAAACTCAGGACAGTTGCAACCATTCTGATATGCCTGTTTCCTGTGATTGTTCATTTTAGAAAGTTAAATTATTTGTCTAGTAAAATATGTTTTTTTTTGAGAATACATGTGGTATTCTTTGCTACCAAATAGCTACTGATGCCCACCCTTGAGGACAGTTTGGAGCCTTTGAAGAGCCTCAGTCTCAGAGAATTTATAAATAACCTTTGTTTTACCGACTTGTATGACTACATATTGCTATATGTCATTGGAAGGTGACATATAATTTTGAAGTTTCATTTCCTTTCAATTAGCAGCTGATTACATTTGATGAGTTACAACATTGTTTCCCCTGTGCAGATTATGAGTCAACACAGTCAATGAGTTGTTAAATCTTCCCATGTACAGAAACAATAGGAAGTGATTAAAGTGGAGCCAATCTGGTCATTACCAAGGAACCTCCCTTATCATTAGAAAGTAAGAAAATTGAATAGCTTGGTATTAACCGGGCTAGATAGACAATTCACTTAAATAGCATCATGTAACAGTAGCCATTTTCCTGAAAAGAGATCTATCTTGAAGGCCATCAAAGAGTCTGATGGAGTAGATTGGTATTGGTAAGAGGTATTTTCTGTCTCTTTTTTTCCATCAATAGCATGCATTCTGTCTGTAAATGTGAATGTTCCCTGCATATATGTTTTGCTGTCCAAATATTGAAATGGGACTATATGATATTTAAATAATCTGAATTTGTGTCTGAAAGGGTCTTTGCCCTGGTAGTATAGATTTAGCCTTGTAATTAATATAACTGGTAAGAACATTTCAGTGACATATAGTGTAGGCAAAGGAGTTCTGCTGTGAGCAGATCATTATCACTGAACTAAACCTTTTTTAGTCTTGATAAGAGGATTTTCTTGGAGTTTAGGCACAGGCCATGGGTTAAAGAAATTTGGCTTCAGATTTCCTGTCTCAGAACCTTATATTTCTTTACAATGATCCTTTCTCTACTTAGCCTTTTGGCTTTTGAGATTGCATGATCGGTGACACATTATTTCACTGAACTCTGTTATGAGGAAGTCTGGGATCAGTGCCCATACACAGCAGAAATATAGGTACCAAGATGGGAAGAGTAATGCAATACTTTTCTCCCTTTTTAACTCAGAGAGATATAGGGAGGGACAGCTGTATTTTTAGATGGGAAAAAAAAAAAAAAAAAGTGGTTGTTCTTAAGTGTCCTGGGGTTATGATGTTGCTATGGTTATTTTTTAAATTAATTTCTTAGATTTGAAATTACCTAGTTTTCCAATCAATAAGGAAAGAATGAGAGGTGGAAAGGAGATGGTTTCACAGTTCAAGTCCTCTTGAGTCACAGTCTCTGGTTTAGTGAAAGCAAAGGGCCATATTTTGCCTTTAAATTACAAAATGTGTGATGGAAAACAGAGTATCACGGTGAGTAGTCTGTCACGGGGAGGTGAGCAATATGACATAATTTCCATCCTATTCTATGCTGTGAAAACTGCCTATGCAGCACTGTGTGTTCAACAGCATGTGGCTGGACTGGGATGGTTATGGTTAAAAAGACTGTTGCTGCATTTTGTAACAGTCTCTTCCTTTTATCATCCAGTAAAAATTCATACAGTGATCTTTTCATAGGTTCTCCTCAATATTTTCAGTTCCACTTGCAGCCACCATACTTTATAAAGAAATTTTCCTCCAGCCATAATTTTACTGCTCTTAATGACATGTTCCTTGGGAAAGATGAACAGCTATTTAAAAAAAGAAAGTTTGGCTCAGGGTGATTAGATTGGATTTCAACTCTTCTGTCTCTATTGTTTGAATTTTTAGAATTATTTGTTTTAATTCCACATCTGGGAAAAATTCTACAGTTTATTTATAAAAATGTCAGATGAAACAATCAATGTGATCCTTTCTAGCTTTGGAGTCTAGAGATATACAGTAACTGACTGGGATTTACTTTAAGTGATTCCTTGTTTAGATTGTCTGCTAATATAAAACATAATAACTGGGATGATTCTACTTCAAGAAACATACTTATGCCACGTGCCCATCTTAAGACTGCTTGGCAGATAGTCGTGGTAGCAGAGAAAATTAAGGAAAAAATTATTTCTAACAACAAAGAAACTCATTGTATAAAATCCTATGTTTCTCCTAGACCAGAAAAATGCTTGTGTGTTTAGTCTAGTGTTTGCATAGGATCTCAACTCCATCAGAATGTGTCTTTAAAGGTTAACTATACTGATTAGCATGGACTGAAAATATGCTTAAAATTAAGTACATGCTTAATAATCTGTGACCTAAGATTTTGCAGGAGCTTTATTTCAGAGTTTAAACTCTAAACCTCTGATTTTGATGGGTTTTAAATGAAAATTTAACATCAGGCAGTTCCTCCATCTGCTGTCATATTTCTACAAACTCAGACATGGAACACATCATATGAAAAAAGTCCCTTACTGTTAGTGTATTTCATAGAAATTATAGATTAAAAGTGTCTGTTCAATCATGAACTTCATGCTTCTACTAGTACGTACTTGCCTTTGGTTTGCATACATATTCTTTCTCATAGAATGCAAGTTAAATAACAGGTACTTTTTTTTTTTTTGTAAGAGCAGCCTAACACATCTAATTTCTGCAATTTCTACCTATGGTTTTCCTCTTAAAGGTAATTTGTTTCCTTTCAAGTAATTACAAATTGTACATTTCCAGTCACATTATGCCAACATCAAGACTGATAACTAACTAGTTTGATTCCACTCTTATCAACATTTTATGAAAATTAGAAGTGAAAACATCATACTGGGGCCTTTAGAGTTGCTTTAAGTTGTTTTGAATAAATAGCAGGGTCTCTTATAGCTCTAATGATTAGAACAGCTAAAAAGATTCCACTGCAAGGTGTAATGCATCTCCATGCTTTCTAAGAACCCTGGAAACCTGTTTGTCCTGTTTGTTTTACTTCTACAGCATGGAGGCTTTCCTAGAGACATGTGTGAATGTTATTTTAGGTTCTTGAATAATTTAAGCTTAACTGGGTTGAAATAACATTTCTCCAGCTAGTGTTTGAAAACAATCCTATTTGGGGAGAAATGTTTCAGTTTGATTTGGCAAATATTGTCTATTCACGGTAATAATTTAGAAAAATTATTTTTACTGTCTTTTTATCTCCATATGAATGAATATATAAATGACCATGTTTGAGTTTTTTCAGTTTTTTGTTTTTTTGGTTTTTTAAAGTCAGTGAGGACACATGATATCTCTTCATAGAAACTCATAGATTCTTTTGAGCTAACTTTTATATAGTGTGAAGATTCATAAGTCTCTCTGCTCAAAAGCAGTTTCAAAGATCATACCTGAAGTAACCAAAATTTCAAATTAAATTTTTCTGTTTGAGAGAGGGAGAAGGTGAAGGAAGCAATGGTAAATGTCTTGATAATGTTTTGAAATTTAAAACCAACCAAACAAAAGAAGAAACAATAGCAACCTGTATTTTCACTCAGATTCATACTAGTTTTCTTTTATAAAATCTCTCTTCTACAGACTTTAAAGCACATTCCCAAATGCTAGTTTTGACCATTTGTCACACAGTATTCATCTGCCCTTTTGCCAGATATCAGGCCAATAAATTCCCCAAAGAAAGCCCAGGATACAACAGCAGCTCTGCGATTTCCAGAGACCCAGAATCTACAGTTCCCTGCTATAAGTGTAAGAAGCTTTCCCTATACATCTGTTATAAGATTGACACAAATAATTTTGTAAACTGTAAAGAAATAAGTGCAATTGCTGCCTTCAGCAAGACTAGGATTTTTTCTTCTTTTTCTTGGAACAAAACCCCAGAAATCTAGCACCCATCTGCAAAATCTTCTAGAAATCTCAGGCAAATTGTCCAGTAATTCAAGATAATTGACTGGAACAGAAAAAAAAAGTGTTCTTGATGCTCAGCTTTATTCCTGAAAATAATGCCAGGCTTTCCTCCAATATCAGACTTTTGCTTGGATAGTCACTAAATAGTTTTTATATTTCTTTGGTGACATACTGGGGTTTTTTTTATATATGTACACAAATAAGGCATGTGAAAGATGCAAACATAGAAAGAAGATAATTAGAATTAACAGATGAAGAGAGTCTGAGAGATGCACAAATGTAGCATCTTTGCCAATAAATCACCAACAGGAATGATTAAACAAGAAAATATAGTATATACCTATTTTCCAGTTCTCTGATAAGCAATATGGTGGGAATAATTCTTTGGCTCTCAAGTTACATTCCATGTTAGTGGGTTAGTAATGGGTCACACATGACTGATTTAACAGAATAAAGGCTAAGATTAGATTACTCTTTTTAATAAAGTGAGCATACTTTAGATGAGAATGTTTTGTCTATTCATCAAAATTATGCATGTGGTGCCAGGCATCCTCTTCTTTTAAATGTACCTCATTGAAAATATAGCAAGTTAAACACAAACCATCTAAGCATGTGGAAGCATATTGGAGCTACTGTGGCTTTTTATATGCCATGAGGGAAGCAGAAGTGCTGCACGTGAAGCTGCCTTCTAGATACCAGTTTCAAATACCAAACTAGTGCCTGCAATATTTTCTAACGTATATGAAAAAATAGAATGCACAATATATATATTCAAGTAGCCAATAGAAAGGAAGGAAAAAACCCTGTTTCCAAGCATAATAAATGAGTCTTTGAGGCTGAGACATAAAGCTGATTGTCAGAAGATCTGATTTCTGATTTTCTGTGTGAATTTTTGTTTGCTTGGGGTTTTTCTTTATGTTTTGGGTTTTTTTTTGTTTTTGTTTTTGCTTTTTTTAAATCTGTCAAATTACTTCTGGTCAAGTGCTAGCTATACCCCAAGACACTCACGCAGTTACCAATTGCACATCATTATCTCTGCAAAAGGTAAAAAATTCTTCAGGAAATCTAACTGCTATTATAATGTGTGAATTTTGAGTTTTTCAGATATTTAGGAAAGCATAAAACTTAAAAATGAGAATGGCAGCTTGTCTGTGAGGCAATGTATTGCCCTTTGATCACCTATGAAATGTGCTTTTTGCCACTTAACCTTCAATTCATGTTTACACTCAGAATTACAGCAGAGTTGAGGTTTGAAGCAACAGTTGAAGGTCATCTTGACCAACTTTGTGTTATATCAGTCACCTAGAACAGACTGCAAAGAACCAAATCCAGATATCTTTTGCATATCCCAAAGGATGAAGACTCCACAGCCTCTCTGGCAATCTGTGCTAATGTTCATTCACCCTCACATAGAGGAACTAACCTATTTTCTACTGTCCATTTGCAAACTGAAATCTAAAAGTGTTGTTTGAAATCTATGGGTAAAGAAGTTTTGATCATACTAGCAGAGGGAAACCCTATTCAGTTTTTTATTGCTCTTTTGAAGTAGTGAATCACTGAGGGATGCCTTTTTATGACCTGTTGTATAGAATGTGTTGCTTGGTGCTTTCCATGAGGTCTAGGGAGAATAAATAAAACTTATTCCTTGACACACACTGATCAAGACCAATGGTTTGGAAACTCTGTCTAATTTTTTAAAAGCCACAGTGGGCTGTGTTGGACGGTTAGGTTCAAAATAGGCAGTTTAGCAGGTAGAACCCTTGAGGGTATGGGTAAGAAGACAATGAGGACCCATCAACAGCTGGAATTAGTCTGGAAGGGAGGAAAGTTAACAGCAACCTTCAAAATAAGTTGGAACAATCAGTGAAAGAATGATGACCTGCTCTGTATGACATATTGCTGGGTAATGTTGCCAGATGAGTTAATAAAGCCATTGCTTAATTAAACCACATCCTTTGCATCATGTCTTCCTGCACAGTCAAGCTGTGTGCTTTCTGGCTTGTATGGTACCATCAATAATAGAGATTCGACAACTAGATCGTCTGTTGGTGGTGCAGGAGTTAAAATAGAATACAGCTCACTTCCTCTTAGCTGTATTTGGCTCTACAGAGCTAACAAGAGTAAAAAATGGTAACAATTTATTTTTATCACTTAAGTGAGTACATTTGGACTAACTGCATATGGAGAACAGATCTACTGAATAAGACTTTTGCCTAGTAACTTTTTCTGACTGTAGCCACATTTAATAATTGTGGTTGAAATGCTGGCTTTACATTTAAAAAAATGTTGACAGAGTATCTTTCACAAATAAGAACATGCTCACATGATTCTAAACATATGCTACACTCCTTTCCCACATCTACATCTGTTTCTTTAATTGATATTCTATTTTAATTATTTTAGCTTATAAATACACACTAGGGCTGATAAACACGTTTTCTATCAGATGGATCTGGAAGGAAAACTGTTACCAGTTTCTTTTTTTTTTTTTTTGTAAAATATTTGTTTCCTGTGGTATTTTTTTAAGCCTTCAAAACGTTGTAATGAAATTACTTCTCTCGTATAAAAATAGGGCAAGGTGCAGAGTGCTTAAATCTTAAATAGCGATATAAAAAGAGTATAAAAGACAGCTCATAGTAGGAGAGTATGTGCTACTGTGCAGTGCATTAATTTTTGCTCAGAAAGAAATAAATTCCGATATTATAGAAAAGCTAAGTCACAAGTTAATTTCAGGGAATTGCAGAAGGACCACAGCAGCAATGACACATTCCGTAGTGTTCTAGCCCTTCTTTATCTCAAGACATATTTGAAACAATCTGCAATCAGAAAAAAACAATCACTAAACATACTAAACCAAACCCTGCCAGTACTGAGGGGTGAATGTCTCTATCTGAAGACCTCTATTTCATAAGGTTATTTGTTTGCATAGTTCCCAGTTCCTCTTCTTTCTCAATTAAATTCATGGTAGGTGGATTAGAGCTTAACCTTTTTTTCAAACAGAGGCAAAGGATTAGTTATTACACCAAATACGGGTCAGAATGGTAAGTGATGTTCCACCCAGTCTGATGCTGATATTCCTAAAGCATTCTTTCTGTGTTGGTCTTATCAGTCAACTCTTTACTTCTATTTACTTTAGCAGTTGCTTTAAAAATTCTTTCCAACATCTGACTAAAATCAAGAGAGGGAAGTAAATGTATCTGCTCTATCTCATTAGTTAACAGAGACATACAAAGATTTGATTTTGGTCAGACAATATTCTATAATTAAGCACAGACCATCATCAATTCTCTACCAGAGTGACCTGGGAGGTTGATATAAATTTTGTGTTTAATGCAACATAATTCAGATAAGTTGAACATTTAGGACCTTTTTTTTTTTTCTGGTGTCTCTGCCAGAACCTGTGGACTCTTACAGCACCAGCAAATTTCCTCTATTTATGCAGATGCCTTTTATATTTTAATTTCAAATGCTGCTACTTCTTTATCCTCAGTTGTTGTTTTAATATTGGTACTGAAAACCATGTAATATTTTTGTTTTAACTTGTTTAATGACTGATTAGTTTTGGCATCTTAAGGGAAACAAAATATCTTGACACAAATATGTGTTGAGAATAGTAGATTGCCTATATTCCCACACTGGATAAGAAAGGCTGGCATATCATGATGGAAAGACATGAACCAAAAAACAGCCCATGTTATAAATTATATCTCATGGATTAAGAAACAACTAATGATATAAATTATAACTATTGAATCTAAATGGGGAATGTCCAATAAATTGTACTTTTTAAGGCCCCAAATCAGCCTTACAGCTGATGTCAGTTCCCTTGGGAATCACATACTTCATCTTTGCTGAAAATAGGTGACTCCAGGCATTCTTTCAGCAAATTGATCCAATTTTGCTCTTTCCTTTTAAAGTGAATTCAGTGATGCTGATGTTGCCCTTCTTTTTACAGCACTGTATGATGTTTAGGATACTTGCTCAGAGAGTAACTTACACTCAGTTCTCTTTCCCAACAGAAACTCTTTGAGACTTCATCTTCTACTTCTTATGCTAGGGCAATTTGTGGATGGCAGGATTTTTCTTTCCATTTGAATATGATTAATTTTGCAGGAATGAACTGATTCAGTGGAGAGGTAGGACATGAAGGGTCAAGGCACCACAGTTCAGAGATAAATGCGATTGTTGAGGGAAAGGTGCCTGGGATTTCAGTCTTCTGTCTGTAAATTACTTCTGTATTTTACATTAAATAGATACCCTGTTGAAAAAAACCAACCAAACAAAAAAACAAACAAACAAAAAAAACAACAAAAAAAACTAAAAAACCCCAAACAAACACACACACACACACACACAAAAACCACCACAAAACAATTCTATTTTTATCTATCTAGTTTTTATCCCAATGTGCATTTTACTGGGCATTTAATAGAAAGGCTAGATTCTGGCAGAGGTTTCTGATTGTTGAGTCCATAAAGTCTTTACCTATGTCGAGATATTGTAGATAGTTTGGTCTCTAAATGATGTGAAAACATACCTTGTGATAGCACATTTAAGCAAGCACTGTTTAATAAAGTGGGAATATTGATCTAGCTGTAGGCTATCATTTCTAGCTCATTTACAGGTTAAAGTCTTGTAGAGACAGATTTCAAGAAGGCCTAATATGTCACATAGAGTAACACTGCAGATGTTACCCAGATCACTGAAGTGCTTTTGGAAGGTTTAGTCATTGCATGAAAATGGCTTTGACTCATCTGCCAGTATAACTTCTGGTTGCACTGCTGTTTAGGGGCACATGAAAGCATTACTGCTAACACAACTGGAATAATACTTATGGGACAAAAAGCAAGTCTTCAGATCCTGTGTGAATTCAGCTTAATCAAGCTGAATTGATAATGGAGACAACCTACAGACAACCTGAAAATGTATTGATGTGTTTAGCAATTTCAAGCACCAATTTCCTGGATTATCTGTACATTTAATTTTCCCTTAAATTTCGTGTAATGTCAGGAATGATAGTAGGAAGTTCTTGCAAATACTAGGTATTCCATTCTCTGGAGTAGTCAGGGAATTAGAGGTAGCTAGATTGTGTTGTCTGTCTTTTCAGCACAGATGTTGGTATCCCCATGAAATAATAAGGTACTTTTCCAGCTAGGTGTGTGAGCTTTTCTTTGGACTGATAAAATATCTCAGGTGCACAAAGCTTCCCTATTAGGTGTTAGCCAGTGCTTCACTGATAAAACAACACTAGAGTCAGGTTAAGGGCTGAGGTATCAGGGCTTTTTTTGAGCCTGTCACATAAATCAGATTCCATCACTGAAACAGAGCTATTTTCTGCAGAATACAGGTGAGATTAGATATGTTTTCAACAGAGGATGTCAATTAATTTCAAGCAGTTGATATAAAAAGATGAATATATTTTAAAAGTATATTGTAGTGGTATTTTTTCATAGTAATTGCAGTTCCAAGTACAAGCATTTTTTTTTTTTTTGTTTACATAGTGAACCCAATATCCTGTTTTCTCCTTGCACATAGCAATTATGTCGGTCAAGTCATTTATCTTTTTTTTTTTTAACCTTTGTCCAATATAAATCCATAATTTGTTCATTTGCATATAAATACTTTCATATATCAAGTTCTGTACTATTTGTCTATTATTTTCCACGATTTTTTTTTATTATTCTGAAGATTTTGTTATGGAAAATGTGGCTGACCCATGCGAAACTTAAGACCTTGTCTGCTCTTTTCCCTCAGCTGCTGGGGAGCATGAGAAATAGATGCAGATAAAGAGGTTATGACATCTTATTTACTTCTCCTCTGTTGTGAGATCATTTTAGCTTTGTCTTTGTGCAGCTTGCTATGTCCAAGAAAGGGACTATTAGACATGCACCACATTTTCACCCTGGTTACATGAAACAAGCAAGGAGAAGGAGCCCCAGCCTTTTCTGGAGAAATTGCTTACATCTGTGTTTAAGATTCTTGGAAAGTTCTTCTACTAAGCTTAGTGGCATTTGGCCTTTCAGCAGTATTAATTTTGGTTAGTTAAGGTTTAGTATCTATTCCTCCTGATTTATGCATAGAAACAAGCCTTTCTGATACACATAGGAGACTCTAGGGGTATGAAAAATGTCACAGCTTTAGTGCTTTCTGCCCTGTATGGCACATGCTCCTGCAAGAGAAACACGAGCAGAAACAGCTCACAAAATGCTGTTCCCAAGAAGCCCTAGGACTTTGTCAAGAATCACTTAGGTTACTCTTAAAAGTGCTAAGCACCTAAGCCATTGCTACTTTAAGTACTGAACTGCACATAATTTAAGAGTTTAATCCCTTTTGATATAAGCATAGCCAAAGAAGAGAAGAAATATGTGCTACTAGAGGATGAGTCGGACCTTGAGCTGTAGTTTCTTGAATGTAACCTCTTTGTCAAGAGTCACAGTTTAAGCAGCTTCCATTAGCAACCACTTATTCCATTTCTCTTCCCTTTGCACTAGTATAAGTGTGATGCTACACTGGGAGCTTAAAATAAAGACACAGTGAGTTGTATATTCTGGTAAATAAGGAGAAATGCTTTTTACTGTGACCTACTTCTAGCTTTTCTGTTGTGTTCTTCATGGTACTACTTAATCATTTCGTAGGTGTTCATTTTGACTGACTTTTGAAAATTTTGCCCATAAGAAGCAGCAAGGAGAGATTAAAATATTAAATATTTTATCCAATATCACACCTGCAAACATGCTGCTGAGGATCTGAACAGATATATTCTTCATTTCAAGGTCAGAGATCAGCTTTCATTGCACATTTAAGTTTTGCATAGGATCTTGCATATCATTTCCACACCAACAGCCAAAAAAATTTGAATCTCTATGAGATAGGTAATTTAAATTTTCACCATATAATGCTAATAGAATGACAACATTAGCTTTCATTTCTGTTCTCACACAGTCACAGAATCACAGATTGGTTGAGGATGGAGGGACTTCTAGAGTTTGTCTAACCCAACTGCTCAAGCACACCCACCTAGAGCAGCCTGCCCAGGACCATGTCCAGAGGGTTTTCTAATACCTCCAAGGGTGGAGCCTTCAAAAGTTCTATTGGCAACTTATTCTAGTGTTCAGTCACTCTCACAGTAAAGAATTTCTTCCTGATGTTGGTGGAAGCTCTTGTGTTTCAGTGTGTGCCCTTTGCCCTGTCACTGGGCACCACTAAAAAGAGCCTTTATGCCCTTCCTTGGGTGGGGAATCTAGCCCTTGCTCTTGTTAAATTTCTTACAACTGGTGATTGTCCGGCTGTCTAGTCTATCCAGATCTCTGTAAGGCTTCTCTCTACCCTCAGGGAGTCCACAGCTCCTCCTAGCTTAGTATCATTGCTATACTCAATGTTCATCTAATTTCTACATACAGATCATTTAAAAAAAAATATTCAAGAACACTAGCCCTGAAATTGAGCCCTGGGGAGTCACAGTGACTGTCTGCCAACCTGATGTAACCCCACTTATTATAACATTTTGAGCCTGATTGCCAGTTGATTGTTCATCCAGCATATTTTGAACTTGTCTAGCTATTGTGTTATTGCTAGATGTTTTTTCCAGAAGGTTACTCTGAGTCAGTATAAAAAGCTTAACTAAAATCCCAAACCACCACACCTACTGACTTCCCTTGGTCAACTAGATGGGCAACCTTGTCATAAAAGAAAATTAAATTGATTAAGCAGGACTTTGCCCTCATGAACACATGCTGGCTACCATCAATGACTGTGTCATCTTCAAATATTTATCAGTAACTCCTGGAATAACTTTCTTCATAATTTTACCAGTCATGGACAGGCCTGTAATTATCACAGTCTTCATTTTTAACCTTATTGAATACTGGGACAACATTTGCCAACTTCCAGTTGACTGGCACCTCTTCGGACTCCCAAGAGTTGAAAAATAATGGAGAGAAGTTGCATGATAACATCAGCCAGCTCTTTCAGTACTCTTGGACAAATCCCATTGGGCCCCATAGACTTATGTGCATCCAGCTCGAGCATCAGGTCTTGAAGAAGTTCAGGGTTGTCTGAGAGTTTATCAACCTTCCAGTCATGGTTTTCCAACACAGGACCCCAGGGGCTCCAGATCTCAATACCAGTGTGAAGACAAAGGCAAAGAAGGCATTAAACATCTCCACTTTGTCTGTGTCTTTATTTGCGAGGTGACTGACCTCATCAAGCATCAGAGCAATGTTATCTCCGATTCTCCTTTTGCTGTTACCATATTAGTAACGCCCTGTTTCTTGTCCTTCACGGGGCTTAATTTTAGTTTTTGGGGGGTGGGTTGGTTGGTTGTGGGGTTTTGTTTGTTTGTTATGTTTTGTTTTTGTTTTTTTTTTTAAATTAGCTAACACACTGAAAAGGTATAATTCTTTTCCTAGACAGCTTTCCTTGCTAGGTCTGATACATTGTCTGCTAGCTTCCAGTTAGAATAATGGGAAGACTGTTTTAGAAAAAATTTTACAATTATTTTCTTTTTAAATATTTGTTGTTTATAAGGTTACATAATAATTACTTTTTATGTTGTTCTATTGTTCTATAATATCAAAAGAAAATAGTAAAGAATTGATTTTTGACTACAAAAATAGCTTGTTCCTAACTTCACAATTGTGTAATCTCACTGGATTGAGTATGCTAGAAAACTGAAGCATAAGCATACATGATCGAAGAGTTCTTAATATCTAAATGGGATGACAATAAGCCAAAGGGAAATAATTCATACCATTGTGACTATGAAAAGTGTTTATATTAATAAGTGTAGGAGTTAACAATTATATAAAACTACTCCTTCAGGTGACCTGGTTACTCCTCACATCTAGTCCTAATAGGAACTTGGTAAAAAAGTTAAGGTTTTTCTTTATTATTTTAGTTACTCAAAATTTTATACTTATTTAATTTGCTTGCATAACTTTACTTGTGATTTTTACATTTTCCCATTTTGATAAAGAACACAACATATGAAAAGTAGCAGAGATGCATAGAATCATTAAGATTGGAAAAGACCTCAAAGGTTGCCAAGTCCAACCTTTGATTGACCATCACCTTGTCAACTAGACCATGGCACTAAATGCCACATCCAGCTGTTTCTTGAACACCTCTGGATATAGTGATTCCACCACTTCCCTAGACAGTCCATTCCAGTGCTTGACCACATTTTCAGTGAAGAAATTCTTCCTGGTGTCCATCCTGAACCTCCCCTGTCAGAGCTCTATGTGTGCTCATCCTGTCACTAGTTGCCTGGGAGAAGAGGCCAACCCCCATCTGTCTACATCTTCCTTTCAGATAGTTGTAGAGAATGATAAAGTCACCCCTGATCTTCGTTTTCTCCAGAATAAACACTCCCAGCTCCCTCAGCCTCTGTTCATATGACATAATGTCTAGTACCTTCACCAGCTCCATTGCCCTTCTCTGGACTTGCACTAGAACCTCAATGACTTGTAGTGAGGGACCCAAAACTGAGCACAAGACTCAAGCTGCAGCCTCACCAGTGCCAAATACAGAGGGACAATCATTTCCCTGGTCTTACTTGCTTACTGCTTGTACTATTATGAAAATGCTTACATGAGTAAACTTTATACACAAGTTATTAAGACCGTTATCAGAAAAAAAAAATTGCAAATACAACTTGTATATAGTTTCAAGAGATTGCTTTCACTTGCAAGGATAATAATACTTTGACCAGGATTTATCTGAGCAGTCTCTACAGAAAATAATTCCTTCTCTTGTGTTAACATTCAGTGAACCTCATATTCACTTAATGTGAGCACAATGGGATCAGCTGTCTTGTCAAGTTAATCTATAACATTAATGCAGTGTTTTATCCCTCTTTCTCAGACTCCATGCACATAAAACATTAATATATATAGTTTTCACCGGAATGTTCTTGTGTCCATCAGTTACAAATGCATGGTTTTATCCCTGGACCAGTGAAGTGCTTCTGTACCTTGTAGTTACTGTCTATGGTTGATTCCTAAATCTTTTACAAAACAGTGGGCAAATTAAAATGTCTCCTATATGTATTCCAAAAGTGGTGTATATATATTATCACTTATGCTGTATTTCTCATTGGTTCTTCCACTAGATGGATGGCATATAAAATGTTTTTGGAAAGATCCTTTCCGAAAACTGTTGTAACAAAGGAATTGATACTTTGATTTGTAGATGGTGATATGTAATCCATAATTTTCATATACTGTTTCAATTTTGTTGTTACTTGTGGGCAGACGTATAAAGAGTCACTACTGGCCTCATGTAAAAAAGGCAATAGACTAGAAAACCTCCTTCTGGTTCTTCTGTTGATTTACTTTGCTATTCTTAGTGAGTTAGTGCCCTTTATGAATGATGTTTATAAAAGCTATGAGTTGCTCATCATGGTACCTGCATGTACAGCACCCCTTACTCTAGGTATCATTTGTAATTTCCAACTCTTGCTGTAGTAGCAGGAGTGACTTCGTAAGTCACATTGCATTTACATTTACATTTTTTCTTATTTTTATGTATTGAAGAACTTGTATATATGTATTTCAAAAAGAAAATGACACTTGGATGAACAGATTAGAAAATAGGGTGCTAGGTTCCCATATCTAGATGCCAAGATAAATGAATGCTATAATATTAACATGATGGGGTGGAAAAAGGCAGTGAAATTTTTATTTCTCCATTGGAGAAGCTCTGTAAAGCAACACCTGAAATTCCTCATTTAATCAGGAATTTTGCCTTAGAAAATATTTTTTTTATTTTACATTTTCTAAACAAAAAAGAATTTGAGTTTCATAATCAAGTTCAGGCCTTTAATAGTTCATAAATGCAAGGAATGATTGGTTTTCACTACAAAAGAGACTTCTGTTATAGTATTTGGCTTTACAAATGTGCAGTTACATTGTTCAGGGCTCAAGCGCTGTATGAAGTCCTGTAGAGTTCTTTTTCAGGCCCTCTGTACAGAGTTTGAGTTTCATCTTTAATTAACAGCCAGCTGTTAGGGCTGCCACTGATTCCTGACCTGTAATTATCCCAGAACCTCATCCTGCTGGCTGGCTTCTCAGAGTCTCCTGATAGGCCTGCCACAAGATTGAAAGTGGCAAAAAAATCCTTTGCAAAGGTACCAAGAGATTTGTATCTTTGCACTACAAATCAATCCAAACATTGAATGCACTGGTCCTGTTCTCCCCTCACCCCCTACACTCATTTTCCGCTTTAACTGGTACTCTGCATTTTAGGTTGTGATTAAGACTAACAATATGAAAGCATTTTGCTTGACCCTGCCTCTAGAAAAAGATCAGTTGGCAAACTAAATGGACAATATCCTTGCTGATGATAGGCATGTTTTTTCCTGACCTATTTGGTTATGTGTTTTAATATGAACTGTGTAAGGTTTCTAATGCAAAGCACTTTTTAAAGTAAGTTGCAACCATCCACACACTTTAAGTATTATAGATTCCAGTTGTCACGAAACATTTACTTCATTGTCAGCTCTATATACTGTATTCCTGAATTTTAAACTACAAAGTACTGCCAACCAGCAAACATGTATTTTTATTCCAGGATGAATGATGATTGCAAGACATGAATTGGTTTCAGTTCTGTATCCCTTTCATCTGAGAAGAGAAGCTTGTTTTTTAAAAACATGCCATGTCCCTCAGGTATGCATTTTAGTAAATACATATGCAAAGGAAAGACTAGAACAATTGCAAGTTTTCACTGCTGCTATTGATAATTATAATAGATATCTCCCTTCAGAGTTGGCCACTATAACTAGATAAATCTATATTTATCCTTCTTTAACTGAGGGAAATAACCTCACATCTGTTAAAAGATTATCACCTGATTAGTACATCTGAGATCAGAAATATTTTCATCAAGCTCAGGTCTCAGCAATGCACACATTGGCTTGCTGTCATGATACACATAGCCAGGGTACTCGTGGGAGGGGGCTGATATGCTCTGCACACTTACATTTTAAGTATTTGGTGAACAGGTCACTAGGATTATGGATTGCAGGAGTGGCAGGAGAACTAGGAGGATGATCTTCCATGCATGTATGTATTTCTCTGTTCACTGGAGAATGAAAAGCAGATTCAAGTTTTTAGAAATTTTCTGATTTTTCTCAACTAAGCTATATGCTTATGACTTTTTAATGTCTCTGATCTTTTTTTGCCAAGCTGCTACATTCAACTTAGCGTTTACTTGCTGAGATGTTAGTGGGAATAAATTGTTGCTAGGTTATGAAATGCATCTTTCAGTATTTCCATAGTCAACAGTTTTGATTTTATCTGATAAACTCAAGTATGGCACAAGGGAGAAACTGTATTATTTACATGGACTGTTGAGAAAATCCTCTTTTAAAAAGAACTGAACTCCAGGATGTAATATTAAGCATTTTTGTAGATAATTACATTAAGTCTGAAAAGATATTCAGCTCAGTTCTACAGCAGCATGGCAGAGACTAAGACAAAAGTCAAACTCAGATCTTATTTAGGGCTTTTGTGGTTTGCTTTTTGTTTTGTAATGGCTCTTACTTACCTTTCATGGTCATATTAATTGTCTTTTTCTAGTCTTGTTTACAGTCTGTATCTGTTACTCAACTACACACTCTAAAAGTAACTTTTGCACAAGAATTTTCTCTTTGCCAATTAAAACAAAAATGACTGTTATTTCCCTATAAAGTTGCCACATAGCAAGCTTTCTACGTTGATTGAAGAAGGAAAGTAATAAGCAGTAGAAACAATGGTTCTGCTACATAGTTCATGAAAAATAGTTATCCACATCATAGAAGAATGGCCAGGCTGTAAGTGAATGCTATTAATATTTGCACCTTGACTCAGAATTTTTCATGCTATTTTCCCTATTCTTGTTGCTAAGAAGGTTACCTCAGTCTAAAACAAGAGGTTCTATTTCAGCTCAAGAACCTGATTGTAAAGCTTTAAAAGTATTTAGGTCTCCAACTATTTTGGTGTCTCTTTTCCAAAGAGATAAAAGGTAGGATCCAAACTATTTTGTGGTTCTTGGTCTAAACTTCCTAGTTTAGGAGCAATAGAAGGATCCTTGCTAAGGTGTAGTCAATAGTAAGGGACAAATACTGGCAAGGCCATTAGTGCAGACTGCTTTTAGAATTAACTATGGATTTGCTCACTATTAGTCATTTTAAGATTAGTCTGATTGTTGATAACTGCTAGAGAGATATACAATAATTCACGCACAAGTGAGATGGGGTCAGCACACATGGGGTCAGAACCACCTTGTGGGGGGTATGTGTATGTGTGTGGAGGGGAGGGAATGGGTCAAACCTCACGGAGATGGGGTGATGTTGTGTCCCTCATGGCAGCCACAGGAGCCCAGAAGGGGAAGCCCCAGAGCAGCTGTCAGTCACAAACAGCCTGGGGAAACACCCCACAGCTCCTGGAGCCACTGGCCCAGGCTTGCATTGGCAGGGACAGTGTGACAGCCCCTCATCCTGGCCTGGGACCCCAGAGTGGCCAGTGGGTCAGAGGGCCTGCCTGGTGGGTTGGTCGTAGAGACCAGAGCAGATAAACCCAAAGGCATGTTTCCCATGTGTCAAGGCCTTGCCATCTTGACATATGAGAACAGATCTTCCACAAAGTTCCAGTGGTAGCTATTCTGATCTGTCTCTCCCTCTTTCTCCTTCTCTCTTCTTGCTCTCTTTGCCTCTCTTTAGTTGCTCCTTCCTCGATGCTTTGGGTGGCTTGGAGCTGGAGGGATTGGATTTTGTATTAATTGTTGTGGATTAGTATATACTGGGTTGGTATTGAGGTGGAGCATTTTGTCTAGCTTATGTAGTGGCGTTTTTAAACTTTTGCCTAATTCCCTTATTTTCTCCCCTAAAATAATAAAAGAACCTCTTGGGACAAGGCAATGGCTTATTCTCTTGATGCTGTCTCAAGATATTAAAGAACCCTATATATATATTCTAAAGTAAAACTCCTGACTGAGCCCTTGAGCCCACAGCTCCAGGGCTGCAGTGTTACAGGCATCCACGACTTCTTTGGTCAACTTGGTCTGGTGTTTCACTATTCTCACAGTAAAAAGTTTCTTTCTAATATTTAATCTAAATCCCCTCTCAATTTAAAATTGTTACTCCTTCTGCACTCTCTTACAAAGAGTCCCTCCCCATCTTTCCTGTAGGCCCCCTTTAAGTACTGGAAGGGTCTATAAAGTCATCATGGAGCCTTTTCTTTTCCAGGCTAAACAAACCCAGCTCTCTCAACCTGTCCTCATAGGGGAGGTCTTCCATCTTCTCTGATCATCTTTGTGGCTGTCTTCTGGACTTGCTCCAAAAGGTCTACATCTTTACTATGTTGGAGACCCCAGAGCTGAATGCAGCACTCCAGGTGGGGTCTCACCATAGCAGAGGGACAAAATCACCTTCCTCTGCCTGCTGCTTTTGGTACAGCCCACGATACAATTAGTTTTCTGGACTGAACGTGCACATTGCCAGGTTGTATTTTTTCATCCACCAGCATCCCCAAATCCTTCTCTGAAGAGCTGGTTTCAACCCACTCATTGCATGGCATGTACTCAGGCTTGGGATATCCCTCACCCATGGTTGTACTTGGCCTTGTTGAACTTCATGAGGTTTGGACAGGCCCACCTGTCAAGGTCCCTCAAGATGGCATCCCTTCCCTCCATCACATGATAGTGTCAGCAAACCTGCTAAGGGTGCACCCAAAGTGTCTATTTCAGAAGGAAATAAATAAGCAAGATACCAGGTATTTTAAAAAGAGGGGGAGAAAGAGTCCTCAATCCACATTTACAAAGTCATTCTTTTAGTTCCCTTAGTTATTCTTCACAGCCACTAACTCTGACTACACAGGATGTCTAAAATGCTTGGCATAGTCAATGGCAACAACCAGGCAGAAACAATTAGCCATGTCATATTTGACTGAGGGTACCTAGCCAGAAAGTAATCCTCAGAAAGGAAGGTACGCATTCACAGGGTGAGAATTCTTACCTCAACTCCCCCTATGTCAGAAATAGTCCTTATCTTGGAGTCATTTACTTACCACAGTGCTTTGTAATAGAATAAAAGAGATGCAATTAAAAGCCTGTCAGGGCAGTGGGAATAACCCAAAGTCTCCAGACATCAAGCCTTAGCTTCTGAATTGAGACAATAGTCTGAAGAAATGGGAAGAGTGTGAAAAGACGAAAAAGAGGAAGACAGTCTTGAGTTCAGGACATTCTTGTCACATTTCACAAAAGAGCAATGGGATTAAATTAGACTATATCAGATATTAGGAAGAAATTCTTCACTGTGAGGGTGGTAAAACACTGGAACAGGTTGCCTAGAGAAGTTGTGGATGTCGTATCCCTGGATATATTTAAGGCCAGATTGGATTTGGTCCTAAGCAACCTGGTTTAGTGGAAAGTATTCTTGCTCATGGCAGTGAGGATGGAACCAGATGATCTTTAAGGTCCATTCCAACCCAAGCCATTTTATGAATAATAATAGGATATCTGTACTGAGTGTATAACTCTTTGCTATTGATATGGTCTAGAAAGGGAATGGAGACTCATTTCTCCTCATGGCAAATGTATGAAGCTGAGTATGGTGGTCACATTATTTCTGTAAATTTAGTCTCAGTATTACATTCATGTTGCTTCACATGAAGGGTTGTGAAAATTACTGTAAATTAAAAGTAAAAAATATAAAGGAAGACTATTTTGATGCTATTGGTAAAAACAAAATAAGCTATCCTCATGCACAATTCTTACAATTGTCTCATGTGTGAACCACAAAAATGTTACCACATACATTCAGAAAATGTACTGCTTTGTGCCAAGTCCAGTGGGAAAGCTGAGGTACAGGGGTTAATGTTGACATAAAGGCCAAATCCTGATTTCTTTGATGTTAAGAGGAAAGTTTTCATTGAGCCCAATGGGATCAAGATTTAGTGTAGAGGTTCTTGTTTCTTTCCAATTAGTGTAGTCTGTTACTCAAACCTACTAAATAGTCTTTACCAGTTCTGAATTGTTGAATAATAAAAAAAAAGTTTAGAACAACCTCTTTTTCTTCTTTCCAAACAAAAATCTCAGATCAAAAGCAAACTGAAACTAGAATCAATAGAAATTAGTTTTAAAATCTTTAATAAAAGAAATAAGAAACATATTCATGAGAATATAAGAAATGTTTTTATTACTTTTTAACCTATAGGTGTCTATGGTAATAATAAATGTGAAATTATGAAAACTCAAAAAGGGGTTTTATAACATATCTTTTTTCATCCCTTCAAGAATATTTTAAGATCTATTAGGTTCTGTAAACAAACAAATATTTTGTCTTTACACTAAAGGATTTTTTAGAAGCAATTTGTAGTTAAGAATCTTTGGTCTATAACTATTTCTTACCCAGGGTACTGGTGATGTAGCCATGTAACCATTAAATAGAAGCAGCAGCTTTAATGCAGATACTCTTTATGTGTCTGACAATTGTTCTACTAGTTTTATGTCTGAGCTGTAGGACATATTTTCTTAAATGTACAAGATAAAACTTTAAATTTTTTTACACTGAAGAAGCAGTTAAAAACAAAAGTAATTTACAGAAAGTCAAAACTGATATGTATTCCAACTTGAAACACAGAAATGGAAAAGAAATCTTTCACATCTTTGTGCCTGGAAGAATACAGCACTTATATAACATTGACTTAGAAATCAATTAGTTTTACATGGTTTTGAAGAGTAAAAAATTCACTTGTAGGTTTGAGGACTCGGGAGATTCTCAGATTTGCCAAAAAAGTCAATTTAAAGTTATTAAAAATATTTATAAGGAAAATAAGCTTACATTATTATCATAGATACATATGCTAAATGCATTACTATGCTTCTAAAAGCTTATTGTTGGAATATTGACAAAAAAATTGCATTTTAAATTACTGTCTTATCTCTTAGCAAATTTGATTTTTGTTTCTTTGATATGAATAAGAATCCTAAAATGACTTATATGCTTATGTATGATATGGGATTTGACATTACATCCCAGGCAGTAATTCACCTAATGAAAAGATTGGGCTGAAGCAGTTCAACGAGCCCTCTATCTCGGCTGGGGTGCTTTCACATTTGCAATTGCATTTTAGAGATCAAATGCATGAAACCCTAAAGAAGCACAAAAAGGTTGACTACTTCAAAGGATTTTTAAATTGAAAAACAAACATAAAACAAAACCCAGTAATTTATACAAATGTCTTAGAACCAGTACAGCTAATTATGTATGGAAAAAAGTGGCACCTACTCAGAGAAACAATTTAGCTTTTAGATTTAAGCTAACACTGCTTAACCATTTGTTATTCTAACTATTCTACTGAGTTTAGGTCTAAAATAGTCCATAATGCATATATATTGCTGAATATATCTGCATAGATTATACACTAAGCATTTAAGTTTATATTTACAATTCAACTTCAGAGTTTCTCGAAAGTAGGTCTATTTGCATTGCTCCTAATTCTGCAGTAGGTGGCAGTGGGTAGTGGAGAATATACAAGAATATACAGTTTAGATGTCATCACATTTTTAAAGGAAGCTTAAAAATGACCAAGTGTTTTCTGCTTTTGAGTTATGTATCTATCAAATGGAAAGGAACTCTTAAACAGAATCTCTCAATTGTCATGGTTAAATAGTAGCTTTGGCAAAGCATTGTGAAAATAAATTCAACTGGTAATGGAGTCAAGTGCAGATGGAAATGCAGCACACTTTTCTGCAAACAAGTGTGAAGTTAAGTCCACTTAAGAAAACATAACTGAAGGCTTAAACTCAGGAGAAGATTCTGCAGGACAGCTTTGTAAATTAGGTGAATGTAGTGAATGCAATTTACAAATAGAAAAAGAAAACTACCATTTCAGTTTTATCCAATTTCCTTTGGAAATTGTTTGTGTTAATTTTCAGTGTTGCACTGGCTTTTGAAAATAGCATTGTAACTGGTGAAACAGAAAACAGTGGAATGGGAGAGGGTTTAGACACGATGGTGGCAGTGTGGAATATTAACAGTTTCAGTAGGTTGATTGTGTGGGAGGATAATTTGTGAAGATTACAACAGAGCTCTGATTTTACATTCCTTGCACACCTGAAATATGGGAGCTTGAGGGTATACAGAATGTGAAGTTGGATGAAAAATTCTGTCCAAGAAGAACATTCTAAGTCTCATTTATTATTGATTCTTGTTTCTTGCTTATCTGAAAACCTAGCTTGGTACATTTATACAGAAAGTGCTCAGTCAGCACTGCCGATTATTCTTACATTTTTACCAGTGTATTTCGAGCTCCAAATAAACCAGCCAAGATTTTAGAAGTGCAAGGCATCCACTAGTTCCCATCTCAAATACTTTGAAGTGACCAGTAATTAGGAGTTCTTGTTTTGATTTGTTTCCTGTTTTAATCTCCAACTTTCGTAATTATGCAGATGGAAGCTATTGAGTGCCCAGTGCTTTGAAAACCCTGGTCAAGCATTCTGCTGGACCTGGACTAGCTAAGGTGAAACCCTTATTGAATCTGTTTATGACTTTTTTGGCCAAACTTTACCTCCAAATTCTTCGCATTGTTAAGTAGTAAGAAAACATTAAGTTGTGCTCAATGTTAGTTCTGTAATCATAAACATTATCCAATAATTAATAGATATTATCTTCTACATGAATTAATAGTTTATACTACAAATAGGTATAAGCAAACCAACAGAAACAGAAGCAAAATGCTGAGTCAAAGTTGATTGGAGTTTTGCTGTTGACTCAGTAATAGAAAAATTTTTCTAATCTCATGTTGCTCATCAACTAATTCTCTGTAAAATTAAAAATAATAGTAGTGCTTTGATAAAACTAATAATGATAAATTGCTTGCAATGTGTTTAAAAAAATAAATTTAAAACATATGCAATATGTATAATAGTCACTTCATGTAAGAAATAGGCATACTTTATTGTGTCTCCAGTTAAAGGAAAGGTTCCAAAGCTAGACCCCAAAGTAACAATAATTTCACTAAAAAAGGCCCATTTTACATGTAAACTAAAAGGAAATCACTGGCCCTGTTAAACCATGGCTGAATATTTTTGTGATTTAATTCTGCATTATCTAGTTTTATGCTGGTAAATTGCTGTTAATAAAATTGAACTACTTCGAGTTTGAAATCATCCATGAAAACTTTGATTGTATTCATGTGTATTGTGTCTTATTCTTTGATATTTTTTTATGTTGATTAAGATGCATGAAACATTGCCTTGATCTCTTCCAAACTGAATACGTCACGGTGATAAACCTTGAGTCATGCTGAACTACCTAAGAAATGTCAAAGTTCTCTTTGAAATTTATCCAGATTTTCCATTTTCTATGTTACTCTTTATGGCTTTTCTTATAGTTTAAGAAATACTGAATTCTTGTTTGATTAAATATGGGTATTTTCTTTTTTTTTTTTTTTTTAATAAGCAATTGGTTACCTTTCAGTACTGCACATTTAATTTCTATTCACATGGTTTAATCATCAGTGTTTCTGCATTATAATTTTTTCCATGACTATTCTTTCTGTGGATAATTGTAAATGTTTAGCAAGTTTTTAAATCGGGAAGTTTTAAATCGGATTTTTTAGGCATCCAGGAGTTCCTCTTTCTTTCATAGACAATGCTTCAAATATCTCCAATTTTTTCTAAGCAACATAAGGAGGAATATAAAAGGCATAGTATAATGTTTTTGAGTGTAAGTCAAATAATCAAGTATGAAATTCAGATATATTAAAAAAAATTAGAAAAATAGAAAAAAAATGATGCTCTAATACAATGCAGTTTAGATTTTTCAAGAAAAAACATTGTAACTGATGATATACATTTTTAGTAGATTAATGTAAACAAATAGACTAGGGACATGGTACTTTTTGTTCTATTTATTCCTAAACTGACAACATCTTTGTGATTGTGCAGCAGAGTGCAGATAAAAACTCTTCAGGACACACGAGTTGTGCTTGTTGTGTCAATGACCATTAGCTGCACATCCAGTCTAGATTGGACTTGAAGGCAAGGTATGACTTAATTTACCTCTGCACAAACAAACAAGCAGAAAGAGTTAAAGCCCGAGAACATCTCAGCAATGGTAAGGGAGTGCCTAGAGGCTAAAAGTTCTGAACTGGCCTCCTGCAAGTCACAAGTGTTTTGCACCTTTTATGTTTTGAAGCTTTTCTGCTCTGACATGTGTAGAATTCTCTGTGGAATTTTGAGTACCCAAATATTTCTCTCAGTGCCTTTCTGCTGTGCTTTCTTGGTCTGCCAGAGATAAGACACCATGTGTCAGGTTCCCTGGTGAGATAAAATGAGACCACAGCTGAATTTGGCCTAATCACTGACTCCATGAAATGGCCATTAGGGTGACCCTGAACAATAAAATATGTCAGCTTTAGAAGGTGAGTCTCCATCCTCAGTTTAGCAGGTGCTGAACAATAGTTATCTACATTAACAGCATGGCTTTGACAGACTCTGACTGAATGTCATAAATGTAGAGATCTGCAGATGAAAATATCTAAGGAAATTATTAACTATGAGAAGAGCTTCATTTTTTGCAAACCTGCAATAAGCTTAAAGCTGGGCATGATGAATGATGTAGAAAATGTGAGTAGGAGGTGGCATGTTCTGGAACAGAAAGTTCTCCAGCATACTTCCCCACCTCCCTACGCGATCTCAGGTTTTAAATGTGTATGAGAATATGTGGCTACTTGTCTGGTATTGGAAAGATAGTTGTGGCTTAATATTAGCACCAATTTTCCCTTTTTCCTAAAATTCTAAGGGATAAGACTGCGGTGTAATTTTTCTTTTCTTTCTTTCCTCTTCCCCCATCAAAACTTGATAAATTACAATGAAGATTACTGAGGACACAATTTACTGGCATAATATAAACAGTAGCATACTTTTGTGAAACGCTAAATGGAGGTATAGGATGCTGCTCCCCCCTGAAAAACAGACAGTACTTACATATTAAGCTTCGTAGTAAAGATAATATTAAGAAAAAGAGTGCAAATGAACTTTTGTTAATGTGATTAATTTCTCTATGCACTGTTTCAGTTTCCCATAAAATATCTCCAACTACCCTTCCTGAATCTAAAATATTTACATTATAATATAAAACCCCAATTTTCTTGAAAATCAAAATTATTCACAGTTGCCTTCCTAACCTATCATATCTCTGTCTTGTTCATTCTTGACACTGACTGGCGAGTAATTGTTTTTCTTCTTGCTATTCCACATAGTTCCTCAGCTAAGTCCTCCTATAAGTATTTGATATTTAACGGAGTAAAGAAAACAGTAGTAACTTGATTGTTCAATGAACAGAGATTGCCCAGAGATAAACTGTTACATGAATAAAAGGGAACAGGATAAAAAGTAGTGTTAACATATGGTATGAAAATTTAACTCTGACTAGTGGAAGTTTTTAACTTCTTATAAAATCAAAGACCTGAATGAAGTTTCTAAACTGAAGTGACATCTTGCAGATCCAGTCCAATATCTAAAGAATCCCAGAAGCCTAATCCAGTGCAGAGAATAAGAACAGGTTGAGCTAGCCTAGTAAAATTTAAAAAAACCCTCTATAGTTCTGAGGCTCAGTATGTCTTACTACATTGTCGGTTTGAGGCCAAAGTGTGCATTGATTTCTTGCAATCTGACAGAGGTCTATGACTTGTTCTTTTGTCCTTCTTCAAAACTTCAGTCTTCCTGAATGATATTATAAAAGTTTATATATCAGCCAATTCTAACCTCTTAACATGCTTTTAATAGCTGCCAGAGGTAGCATGTCTCTTCCACTACTTGTCACTTCTTGTTTCTACTTACTGTAGTTGCCAATTTCCAGCTGACAGCATGGCCAAGAGGAGAATTTGCTACCCTTGCTTCCTATTTTGTTTCATATTTTTTTCTGACTTTCTCGCTCATTGCTTTTTAAGCATCTTTGCTATGGAATAGGGATATTTTTAATTGTTGAAGAAATATTCAGTCAGTAAACACTTTGACCGGGAATCCATAAACCATTTTGGTTCTGTATTCTAATTCAGAAGATGATCTGTCAGAATTAATTGAGAATGTCTTAATGTAATCCAGTCCAGTTCATTAGGCAAACACTTAAATTATTAATTTAAATACTGGGTAGTTCAACAGCATTTATGACAGTAACAAACACTAACGTATTTTAATTTTTAAATTCCTCCTCTGTATCTAAGTTGATGTTCTGCTATAGCTATCACTGTTTGACATAAATAGTTTTCACCTTGCTAATATTTAAGCTTTTTGGAGTTTGCTAAAATATTTTGTTCAGGAAAGGTTTATGAAACAAAAATATAGTTTTAAAGCACATAATTCTTAAAATTAATCAAGCCTAGAATGTAACTTTCATTCTTGCAACTCTATTTTGGATCAAGTAGAATTACACCAGAAATGAACTTGAACCAGAAATTTTAGTGTCATGCCATTTTATTAATTTATAGAACACTTAAATTAATGCATAATTATTTAGTATAAATCTAGTACTTTAATACTAGCCATCACCATTTTGTTAGTCTTGAGAAAAAATTTTTTTTGATAAAATGAACTAGTCCCTCTCCCATTTTTATTTGCCTCTGTATTCTAGAACACAGAGATTCCCTGAAGAAGAAATAAATGGTGAAAGGGGGAATACAAGGAATAAAGAGGGAAATCGATTAAAAGGAGAGGAGAAGAAACAAAATGGGTAGTGGTGGCTGTGAGCTGATGACATAGTAAGTCTTAAAAAGGCTGCATTCCTTCAACACGTCGTAGACTGACAGAATACTTTGGGTTGCAAGGAAGCTTTAAGTCATCTAGTCCAAGCTCCCTTCAATAAACAGGGCCATTTTCAACTACAGCAGGTTGCTCAGAGCCCCATCCAACCTGGCCTTGAATGTTTCCAGGGATGGGGCATTTACAATCTCTCTGGATAACCTGTTTCTGTTACACCACTCTCATTGTAAAACATTTCTTCCTTGCGTCTAATCTCAATCTATCCTCTTTCGGTTTTCAGTCTTCAGTTTAACATGCTCTACTCAAAAGTCTGTCCCCATATTTCTTATAAGCCCCCTTCAGGTAACTGGAAGGCCACAATAAGGTCACCCTGTAGACTTCCTTTCTCCAGGTTGAACAATCCCACCATTCTCAGCCTGTCCTTGTAGCAGAGGTACTCCATCCCTCTAATCATCTTTGTGGCCTCCCCTGGACTCACTCCAACAGGTCGATGTCTTTCCTGTGCTTAGGACCCTAAAGCTGGGTGCAGCACTTCAGTGGGGGTTCTCACCAGAGCGGAGTAGAGAAGCAGAATCCCCTCCCTTGACCTGCTGGTTGTACTGCTTTTGGTGCAGCGCAGGATACAATTGGCTTTCTGGTCTGTGAAGGCACATTGCCAGTGAATGCCCAGCTTTTCATCCACCAACATCCCAAGGCCTTCTCTGCAGTGCTGCTCTAAGCCTGTCTTGATACCAGGGATTACCCTGAGTCAGGTGCAGGACCTTCCATGTGGCTTTTTTTTGAATCTTATGAGATTCCAATGGGCCTACTTCTGGAGTTTGTCCAGATCTTTCTAGATGGCATCCCATTCCTCAGGTGTGTCAACCACACTGCTCAGCTTGGAGTCGTCTGTTAATTTGCTGAGAATACACTTGATCCCACTGTCTGTGTCACTGATGAATATATTAAACAGTAGTGGGCACAATTCCTGCTTTCTGCTCTCTGAATTGCCTACCTTGACAACCTTAGTAATGTTTGTGTACAGAGTTTTGAGTGATTGTTCCATTTATAGGCACCTTAAAACCATAGCTGCCTGTGTGGAAGTGAGAGTGGAGCCTCTGGGGCAGATATATCTACTTGTGAAAACATAGATTCAGTGACTAAAGGAGTGACAAGTATCTTTGCCTGGTATTCCAGGGCCATGTGCCATACCAGGCTCAGAACTGACAAAGGGTATTCTCTTCACATAAAACAAGTAGAAGGTGGGAGGCATGCTGCAGTAATTTCTAAAGTATGTTAACTGATGGGCCCAAAGGACCTGTTGTAAAGCTATAGCCTTGCTATATGTCACTTTTACTGTGGGAATTTTAATACAGACTTTGTTATTTAAATTATTTTTATTGCAAGAACGTAACTTTGCATTCAGTTGTAATCCTTTGCACTCAGTTTCTCTTATAACCTAAATGTATTTAAAGGCTATGTCCAGTTTCTAGGCTTCATTTTACTAATTTGAAATGTTTTTAAGTTATTTGGGTCTAGTTTTTATTTTTTTAGATGATAATAGTATAGTCAAGTATGGCATAGTGTATGCTTAGCAAACTTAATGATTGAGTGTGGCTTACATTTTTCTCTATTCTCTCTGTGGAATATTAAAAATATTTGTTAAGTGGTAAGTTTTTGCCATTTTTCAAATTGCAGGTTATTTGTAGAAACATTTTGTTATGAGAAGCAAGGTCCTTACCCCTGTTATATTTTCTGTTGTTGGAAGGAAAATAACTACCTGAAAAGAGAAAGCTTCACTTAATAGATGGTATTCACAGAATTAACAAAAAGACCATTCAAGCTGAATGTTGTATTGCAAATAGGGCAAGATCAGTAAGCAATATGGAAGAGGTGGATTTTAAAAACCCTTCCAAACAGAAATTATATGGCACTGGGGAAGGCACAGAAATGGAATGTAGTTTCACAGATACCTCAGAAAGCACTGGAAGTAGAAAGGTCTAATCAACTGGGCAGAAGCAGTTAGCAGCAGCTCAGCATTTAGTTGACAAACAGACATACCAGGTCCCATCCCCTTCGTGTGAGGATCACTCCATTGACCTCTGGCTTGCACTCCTCCCTTTGGATCCAGCCTCATGCACACTGCCTGAACTCAAACTTGCTGATTTCTGCATACCTGCAGAGTCCATGTGCCAGGACTGCTCAAGAGCACACAACATGTGAGGCCCAGCAGCAGGACACAGGTGGCAGGGCTCTGCCACTCTCAGAGATGTCTCTCTAAGTAGGGTGCACACAGAACAAAGCTTGGCAAAGGCTTACCACCCCAGAGGCTGATACTGCAAGGTCCTCTAGTGGCACTTGATCCAGCTCACACGCAAATATGTACACACACAAGCATGAAAGCACCCTTAACCAGGTGGCTTAGCACAAGTGTATGTACAGCTATTATGTGACCTGTCAAGCATATATTTTTTGCCTTTTTATTTTTGCCATTTTATGTGAGTCACATATTTAGATTAAAAATTTACAATATTGTATCTCATTTGGCAAAAATAATTAAGGGAGAAAAAATTGAACAAAAAATATTGTGAGATTAAAATTTTGGGGTTTTGATCAACTGATTTGTTTGATTCCAGTATTGCAAATGGGGTATAAAGTTACTGTGGAAGCCTTCTTAGACAAGGTCTTTTTATTTAAGCCTTATATTACTAGTGTAATAATGCCATGTTTTACATGCCCACTTAATACTTTTGCAATTCTCAGATAAGATTTCTGCCAAAGAAATATAAATATTTTTCTTTTATCACCTTTTAGTCTGTGTAGCAAAAGCAATCCATAGCTACATCTGTAATTTCTATTTTCTCTTGAAACGTAAGTGTTTAATGGGGAGAGGGCTAAAGAGACTTTATTTTCTATCTTTCCCCCATTAACTATGTCTTCCCTTTCCTTTTAGCAATGGTGCTATTGACCTTCATATGTCAAATATGTCTTCCCCTCAAAATTTGAATGGTATCAGAGAGGAAAACAGACAAAGTCACTAAGATGGCAGTGGGAGCTTAACCATCTTTCTTAAAGATTTGATACTTCTGAACAAAGAGAACAAGTTCAACTCTGTAACTTCAATTAGTATTAAAAAACATTAACACTGAACTGCAAATAGATTGAACACTATGAACAATCCATGATTCAAATGTTTTTCATGCTTTTCAGCGTACGTGGGCTCTGTATTTGAGTCAAAAAACACACAAAGTATGACAACATTGACTCATTAAAAGAATTATAGTTTTTCATATTTGCTGTCAAAAAATTTCCTGAGGAAGATTTCCCCACCCAGTCAAAGGAAGTAAAGTACATGGACTGCACTAGAATTTATGTATTCCCAAATTCCATTGCTGTTTGGAAAAAAAATTCTATCATTCAATAATATTTTTGAGTTCTAAATTTAAAAATAAAAATAACACAAGTTTTTGTTTTTCTTATTATACTATTACAGTATCATTATAATTTTTGAGTTACAGGATCTAGAATTTGAATAGTGAAGTCTGGAAATCTGAATATCCTCATCAGAACTTTGCTTCTTCCCCTTCGGACTGTTCAGAGCATAGGACATGATAAGCACATTATCACACTGGCTTTGTCTCACAGTAGTCTGCAAATATTATATAACCATCATAAGAAATGTATAAACAAGTTGTTGTCATGCATTGTTAGCTCTGTAGATGAATATGTGTAAGCTGAGGGAGGGCAGTTACATTACTTTGCTGTGGTTGCATAGCACATCAGTGTCAATCTTCGGAACAGAACTGAACAGTCTTTGGTCTTAAGCACATTATCTGCCACTTTCTTTGCAAAAAAGACCAGTGTTTCTTAAGGCACTAGTGTGCGTGCTATTATTGCTTTATATCACTTCAGTTCTGAGTTGTCTGATGTATTGAATAACGAAATTAAGGCTTCTGAAGGATGGCTGAACCACAAAATGTCCCCTGGGGTGAGTTTATTTTTAATAGGGATTTTTTTGGGGGGATGGAGGAGCAGAAGAAAAGGAAAGAAAGACCTTCACTTAAAACAAACAAAACAACACAAACAAACACAAAAATGAAAAATATTTTCTGCAATAGAGCCAAGATCATCCTTTCCTCCCTCCCACTTCCCCTTCCTCCGCTTGGGGGGGGGGGGGGCG
>JAWWEE010000158.1:12320784-12351092 GCA_035221455.1 Xenops minutus
TTTCCGTAACAAATGCATGTGATCTGTATGTTTCACTTGCTTGATTCAAGTATAAAGTTTGCAACTGGCTCAGTTGTTACTCCTGCTGACAGGGAAAAGGTTCTTTTGGGGGAGGCAGGGGGATGAAGCTCAACTCAATTCAGGTTGCTGAAAGGAAATGAAAAGGACAATTTGAAAACCACAAATACAGGGATGAAAGATTACAGATACTGAACAGTAACTGTCCATGGTAAATTGTTTATTGGAGTATCTGTATTAGGTGATGTTTGTAGTCTCAACATGTAGTGTGATGGAAAACACAGATTATGGCAATGAAAGTAGAACAACAATAGAGTCTGATTCTTTGTTTTCACTTTTCAAAGGCTTTTTTTGCTTCTTCCCTTCTTC
Source organism: Xenops minutus (assembly GCA_035221455.1). Classification (NCBI taxonomy): domain Eukaryota; kingdom Metazoa; phylum Chordata; class Aves; order Passeriformes; family Furnariidae; genus Xenops; species Xenops minutus. The sequence goes on from JAWWEE010000158.1 coordinate 12,321,172, forward strand.
CCCCCCCTTTTTTTTCTTTTTTTTTTGTTTTTTTTTTCTTTTTTTTTTTTGATAAGGCCCAGGAAATTGTTAGCAACATGCTGGTGGGAACCTATGGAAAAGAATACATGCTGTATCAATGGTTTGGTTCTTATCCCAAGAGCTGTGTTGGTGGGTGTGGGAATAGCGTGCTTTCAGTGTGAGCTGCTGCAATGAGATAGCATTGAGAAACCAGGGCAGAGAACAGCACAGATTTAGTCTAGGGAACCACGGGCTTTATCCAACAGTAATGTGTGTAAAGACAGACAATGTAACACTACACTGGGTTTAACAACAAAGAACTGTAAAAGGATTTGATAGTAAGGGTTTGGCAGAAAAGATGAATGTATCTGCACAGTGCAGTAAGTATTTTTTTAAAGGTATTTAAGTGATATAACTTAAAAAGACAGTATTTAAAGCTTTTATAATAGACATTATTTTAGAGTAGGATCATTTGACAACAGGGAAGGTTTATTGAGTAAAGGACCTAAGAGGGTATTTTGTTGCGATAAGGGAATAAGAAGCAAGAAATGGCACACATGGAAAAGCAGAACTGACAGAGTTTTTTTACAAAGGTCTGTTTATTTATTGCATTTGATTTCTGAATACATTTATGGCCAACACCACTGGAAAATCACTAAAAAATTGTTCATCTATATCACCCAGGATGTATATGTCTATTTTGTTTTGATATTTGAACGGTAACAAGTTTTGGCTGCAATGTGAGCAAGACCCTACATTTTCCTTGGAGCTGCTTGGGCTTAAAATGAGCATATGGCTTTATGAAGCCTATATGGTAACAGGGTAAATATTGATACAGCATATGCATGCTGGCTGTCTTTCAGAACAAAACAGCATTCCTTTGTTTGTATTGCAGCTGTCATGACCAGTGAAACTTAAAATAAGCTTTGAAAATCCTCAGTGTGCCACTTCTGGCATATTTGGCCAAAGATGTAAGCGATCAAGTGATCCTGTGTGTCAGTAGCAGTTCTGCTGTGGAAGAGGTTATTGAGTAGGAAATTCAATAAGGAACTGTCTTTTGCCCTTTTTTAGCACAGGAAAATATTCTGGCAAGACAGGTATAAAAATCAATTAGGAATGTGGGCAAATTTTCATGTTTAGTATTTGATAGTTGCTGGACAGAGCTTTTTGAAGATCCCAGCAAAGGCATCCCTGTCTGAAAAAATCACACAAATAGATGCTTAGGTTAGCAATAAGTAGAACTCTGTTCCATAGTTAGTAAAAATTTCTGTTTAACTGAGAACAATATGTAGCTAACCTTCTCTGCAGTGCATGCACCTGTCTCTGAACTTAGAAAACCAAATGTCTTTTATGTGTTTGTGACCGGTATGGTTTCCATTAGGGAATGAACAGGAGCATCTAAATCCATTGCAATGCTCTTAGATGGAAAGATGCCCTTAGGAATCCCTCCTGTACAATTATGTGGTTAACATTTTGGAATGTTAGTGAATAGCTACCACTCTGTCAGTACTTTTAGATTAATATTGTATAAAATGCTAACCGCATTGTCAGTCTCCAGAACAGCACATTTTGCATATCTGATGTTCCAGAATAATATGACATCCTTCTGACCCCAAAACAGCTTGAAGGTCTTTAGTCAGCTTGCCCAGCACTTGAATGCTGTATCATTTATCAGGTGAGATACTTGTAAACAAGAAATGGAAAGATTCTGAAGGTCCATTACAAATTTAAAAGACAAAGATCACAAATTTTAAAAAGGCTAACGTGATTAATAGAACTGGTTTTGTCTACATTTTCACAACAAAACAGAATTAAGAGTATTAAGTTTTTCACATTGTCTTGTATGCATTTTAAAATGCATCTTATGGAGATATTCTGTTAATTCCCTGTGAATAAACAGACTACATGATGTATGTCTACATTTCCATAGCTTCTTGTTGGACATTCACTGCTTGTCAGCAGGCAGAACAGAAGCTAAATAAAATTAATGAAAGAAAATGCTTTCTGAATGGGGGAAAAGAAGGGTTAGAGGCAAGATTAGGGTGAGTAGTCTTCTTAACAACATATTTCCATTTATTTCACTCTAATATCTTCTTTTTTTCTAACTGCATACACTTCAAAGATAATATAAAATTGGAATTACGAATATCACTGCTTTGTAGTGAATGTATTGCAAGATTCTTAAATAATTAAATTATTACAGTTCTTAAAATGGAGTGTAATTAGTCATTAATGAGCAAAATCTGTTGCTATGTAGAGTTGATATACTCCATGCAGACTATCCTTAACTTTTACATGATTTGATTTAATTTCTGAATGCATATGTGTGGTAAAAATCAACTGTTGTATATCTCATAAGATAATCACTAAATTAGCTAGTAAGTTACATAACATATCAAATATTTAATTTTTGTATAATAAATTATAGATTTGTCAGTGACTCAGTTTTCTGCTTCTGTTTAATGAGAAGCTTGGTTTAGAAGCATGGTAAAGGAAGGTTTGATACTAACAGGGATAAATACATTTAAAAATGATAGGCCTGGCATATGAAGATGATAGCTTTTCACTCATAATCTCTCAATTCAAATTCATACCACACCACTTCTGAGTGAACAACTTGGTCATCTAACAGCCATTGGGTAAACAAATACATTTTACTGCATCTTGTTCTAGTGGGATAATACTGAGTATTAGAGGCTGTTTTCTCAAATGGAACTAGCAGCCAGAGGCTTACCTTTGAAAGTGTATCAGCAGAAAGGGTAAGGAAGGAATGGACCGTGATGCACTGGGAGGAGATCAAGGCAGATGCACAGTGAAGACACTGCTAGAAATTCACATTTCTGCTCTTGGATTAAATTCCCTAGTACTAAGCTAAGCAGGTGTCCCATTAGAATCAACGAGCAACTCCCACTCTTAAAAAACTTTAGCGTTATGTACCTTGCAGGATTAAGCCAACCAATAATGGAAACTTCTTTCAGTTGTTAAAAACAATTTTTAATGAACAGCAGCAGCAGCAAGATAAGAATAGGATCATAAACTATTTCATTAGGAAAACACACATTTTTCCAATGTTGGCACTTCTGCAAAATACAGGTAATCTTAGCTAAATAAATACCAGGTGCTTAAAACTGTGGTTAACCTGAATAAATTGTAGGAGTTTGCTCCACAAGCCAGTCATTAAAAGCTCTATGGTGTACAGCAGAGACTTCAGTGAGCTAATTAAGGCTTTGCAAAGATGAAGAGCTTTTTAGACCGGTATCTATATTTTGTTGGGTTTTATCTCAGTTTCTTTATTGTCTGCGGGTCAAATCCTTTTCCTAGTGAAGTGCTGAACCTTTGCTTTAGTCACTCATGCAAATTAGTTACAGAAATGAAATGCTGATCTTAAGACTACACCATTTAATCGTTGCAAAAACTCTCTGAGCCTTTAGTGAAATACATAGTGTATGCTATGAAAATACAAATACTTCACACTCAGATGACTGTGTTTGATGTAATCATATGCTCTCTGTAGTTTCATAGGTCATGGCTCAATCTCAGTGTCACTAGGCAGAGAATGAGGCTAGTGTTGCTGAAACATTCTTCTTACTTTTTATTGAAATTGGGATAACGTTAGGGTACAGTGCACAGCAAATATTTCTCACCAGAGGTAAAGGAGAAACGTGTGATTTGTTTTCCTTTGTTCCTCTTTCCTGAAATACAGGAGATTTAATTTAAAGGCAAGACTTTTAATTTGTTTGGAGTTTTTTGTTTTTAACTGCGAGGGTGATCACACACTTGCACAAGTTGCCCAGAGGTGTTGTGGAGTCTCTGTCCTTGGAGATGTTCAAAACAGAATTAGACAGAGACCTTTTACAGTTGACTCTTTTCTGCATAGGATGGTATAGAGGTGACTTCCAAGCTCAGCTCTTCTCTGGTTCTCCAGTTAGAATGAACATTTGTGAAATCAGTGAAGATAGAAGTGATTAGGATGTATTTTATTTTGCTAAAGGCAACCATCTGACTAAGGGACTGAACATTTTAAAATGTTAACATAAGTTCAGCTTTATCAGTGAAGAGGAGAGAATAATGCTCAACACTTCATCATTCCAAAATGCCCTTGGTGGGACATGCTGACCAGACACAGTGGTTCATACACTTCATCATAAGCAAACAAAGGAGAAATTCAGAAAAATGAAGAAAGAGAAGAACATCAAAACTTCTACAACAAAAACATATTAAAATTTCTGAAAGAAGTTTAGACCAGATAACAAAGAGATTATTTGATATATAAAAATCATGTATAGAATTATATGAGCAATTTTGGAAAATTCAAGAACTTGCATAAATAGAAGCCAGGCAGTGTAATGAAAGGATAAAAATACAGGTTAAAGAAAAGACTGCTTCAATAAATTAATATTTTGCCTTGGAAAAGGGACACTCAGAATGCCAAGATAGCTTTTGTGTTCTACCTTTCTGTAGTATTATTTAGTATTACAGAGTATGGGAAAAACAGAGTAAGGTCTGATTTGTGAGTGCTCCTTATGTTGTGATTTGAATCGTTCTCCTTATGTGTTTTATGCTTCCTAACTTCCATAATCTTCTTTATGCTAGAACTTTCCTGCTATAAAAGAGGGTAATACAGTCTACTTGATCTAAAGGACCTTTTTTCTTTGATTGGAATGTGCTACCAAGTCCATCCTTCCTCTAAGAATTTGGGATTTTGTGTAAGGGATGAAAGTATATGGTGGTCATATTTTCTGGATAAATTTCTTCTTTTTTCAGTGGAGGTAAAACTGTTATGCCGCTAGTTTTGCCTGTATTGTATTGTTGCTTCAACTGCAGTCAAAATCATGTAGAATAGCAAATGGAATTCCTTTCAATATGTTATTGAACATAATTATTGTTAATGAATCAATTCAGTTTTAAAGCTTTTCCAAAGGCTCCAATGAAAGTCACTGTAAATGTGCAAAACATTATCATTCAAGTATTTAGTAATGATTGCAACTTCAGTAAAAAATCTTCAAACTCTTAGAAACTGGCAAATTAGTTATTTTTGGGCAGTGTTTGCAAAACACACACACTCTAAAATGACTTGGTTTTAAATTTATGTTAAACTGGTAGTAAAAATACATATGGTTACTTTCACTGCTGAAGATGTGCTGCTGTGTGTGTTGATCATCCTTTAGTGCATTTTGAATGATAGTTAGTCTGTGGGGACCAGTGAAGACCTCCAATTAATTATTACTGGAGAACATGAAATCATAAACAAAATTCCTTGTAATAAATTTTTAAAATGAGATTGCATGTTTTATTTACGGTACTGGTCCATTTTGGGGCTTTAAATCTATGAACGAAAACAAACATGCTTTTTATCAAACTGAAATAAAAAATATCAATAGTATTTCTTTCTTATCAAAGTAGGACACAATATATGAACTGGACTTCTAAATAACTGCAGGGAGAGAAGCAAGGGAAGAAGAAGAAAAGATTTACTTTTCTCTAATTCACAGAAAGAGATTGAGAATATATATAAAAAGTATGGAAAACAGCAAATGCTTCCAAATATAGTGAAGTTTATTAATCTTTCAGGTATCTCATATGATGGAATTATTTTATAGGAAGTATTTATTAAAAAATAGGTAATAAATAAGAACTCTCATAATTGTCACGTTTACAGCAGAAATTGTTTTTAGTTTAGACAGAGGAGCAGTAACACTGAGGATATGCAATAGTTTCTAATATGTTTTCTGACAAAATCCTGCCACAAACACAAAGCTAAAGGTACTTCTTGTCCCATAGGGAGCACAGCTGAAATTATAAAACATAGAAGGAAATATGATCAAGTGATAAAATAAGAGCTGATAATCACCCAAATCTTTCAGTAGAGTCTTGTATTTTTTTTATTTTATTCTCGCTCTCATTTGTCTTTTAGATTCAGTTTCTGTCTGGAAAATGCAAAGTACACAGTAGATATGCTGCAGTTTAATGGATAAATATTAATAGATGAGATTACGGTCTTCTTTCATGGAATGGTGTGGAAATTGTGCAGTCTGTTTGGTTTTTCCTTGCCATTGAAAATCTTCTCCTGCCTGCCTACTACAAACAATATTCCTTCTTTCTTATATTCCATCAAGAGAATTTACTTGTCCCTGGACCCAGTCAAACTGTTCACTTTCTTCAAGATTCTGACTATAACTAATTAACCTACACCTTCATAAGATGGGGATATCTCAACATGGTTTCTGGCTCTGAGAGTTGTGTGACGACACCATGATATCAAAATGTGGTTTAAGCAAAAAAAGCTTTATCAGAATGATAAGTGCCTATTGAAGACAGCAGATAATTTGAAGAGTTTAATCCAAATCTACAGTTCTTTCAACCAGGAAATTGCTGGTCCAAGTGGATCCAGTAATTCTACATCAAAGGGTTATTTGGGCTCTTTTTTCTAATGACATCAATTTGTGCACTAGCCAGATAGACAGTTATGTCCATGACCTATATTGCTGCCTCTCTCTTTATTCATATGGAATTATAAAGTTGTAGCATAGTGCGAGGGCAATGCTGTGTCTCGGCTGAGTTTTCTTAATTCCTTTAATGTCCCTGTGATACAGTTCTGTCTAATTTTTGCAATGCTTTCTCCCTCATTAGAAAATAGATCATCAAGCCATTTCCCAATTTCTCATAACTTTCTTCTAGGTGCTGCCTTACTCTCATGTATGCAGCTGTGACTACCTATGTCACCCTGTATTTTAGTCTTGTAGTTCCTGGATCGCAATCAGGAGGAGTGCACGGTCTAGAAATCAAATTTTGTCAAGTCTCTCTGATGATGTGATAAGCATTACAGGAACTCCTCCTATGAAATCTTTACTCATCATTACCAGTCTTTTTCTGATCCTCCAGCTAATGATTTTACATTTTTTTCTAGGAAAGAGAGAGGAGTAGGCCACATGCAACCTTATTACTAAGTGGCTGCACCACGCTTTGCAGTCATCAACCTGATCATCTTTTTCATATCTGTAAAAGATGCATGCATGTTTCTAGTCATAGATGATATTTTTTGGATCCCAGCATCACCTGAACTTCCACACATGTGTCACTGCCATTTTCCACAAAGTGCTGTGAAAGTGCATGAAAAAGTGCAACAGAAGTACTAATTCAGAATCTGAAGAGGAACTGCCAACAAGCCAAGTTAATCAACATTCAGACCTTTAATAGATAGAAATTCAAATGTCCAGTTAGGAAAGAAAAAAAAAACAGGCAAAATGCTCTTATCTCTGGATCTGAAAAGTAGGGCCTTTGATGTACTCACTCTCAGTTTACTCTGTGTTTTTGTTAACAAAGGGATTTGTAGAATAGAATTGCTATCAATCACTATTTAAGCATAAGGTTGCTGGTCAACATTTGCATGATAATATATGGAAGGCTTTACAAACTTTTGATCATCACCACATTATTACCAAAAGAAATTCCATTTTGAATTGAAGCTTGTATTTCATGAGTAGTATAAAATAGTGGAAAGGCCCCCATATAAAAAGAAGTGGTAATGAGCTCAAGCCTGAACATAGTCAGGGTCATCTTAGATAACTTTAGTTTTCTGAAGGTTGCTTCTCTCACACAAACTACTCTTCTGGGTTCCTTTTATGGCCAAGAGAGGTGAAATAGGTACCTACAGACAGGAAGAAATTCCATCTGTATTAGACAGCTGAGTTAGGAATAAATGACTCTACAACTGAATCAAAACCCTAACATTTTAATGTCTAAAGATACTTAAGGTGTCTATGGAAGGTAGATAAACTATATTGATTTGAAAGTGACAGAAGAGAGATTTTGGACTCTGTATCCTTGAAGATTGTCAAAAGCTAACTGTATGAGTCCTGAGAAATCTGATTTGCCTTTGAACTCAACCCTCTCTTGAGCAGGTGGTGTGATTAGATGGCCTCCATAGGGCCTTCCTAACCTAAATAATTTTACAGTTCAATTAATTCCACCCTAGTGCTTAATTTCCATTCTTCCTTGGATAATTACAAAACCTATGAGTTAAGTAATAATACCTGCTCACGTCCTCTTCTGTGCTTTTGCTTTAAAAATTTAGAGTTTAGAGTTACCCTACTCACAATGGATAATTGTTTTAGTTATTCTCTTGTATCATATCAATGTCTAAAGAATTTTAAGAAATATGTCTGTGGAAAGTAACTGAAAGAGGGTAAGCTTCATTTGCTGAGTAATCTACTCACCTACACTCAAACAGTATTTCAACAAAATCTAAAAATTGGAAGTCTAATGGAAAATTTTCTAGAGGTCTGTTTAGGTAATAATATTCTTGTGGAATAAAAGCACTTTTGTTAAAAATATACACTGTTCCTACTTTTCTCCTTTAATGTTGCTTTTCCAGTACGTACCATCTCTCTCTTTTTTTTTTTTTTCTCAAACTATTTAGGAATAATGTCCCTCATATGTTGCTTCTGCTTTGTTCAGTTGGTTGTGTATCTTTTCGCTTTAATGCTTGGTTAGTGTTTTTGCAACACTCATCTACAAGAACTTCTGAACTTTTCTCAACATTCATGGGGCAAGTAACCTCTTTAGCTATCAGGTCATTATCATCCAAGGTCCATTGATGTAGTTTCACTCTGGTGTTCTTCTCCTTTGACCAAACTTTTCCCAACCTTAATGTGTATCCTTACTTGCTCTGAGGACATGACAATAATTCAGCTGCTCTTCCTCCTTAATCTAGTTTTCTTCTTTCTTTGTGATCTCTGCTACTCAAAGTCTAAAGAAATTATGTCGCCATTCTCACAAACTTCCAACAGAACAAAACTGGATGACATGTCAACCTTTGAGTGTTTATTGTCTTTAATGATTAAGAAAGCTTGTAAGCAGGCTGCTGAGATACTGGTAGCCCTAAATATCATATAAAACTTCTCAGTATTGAATCTTTCAGGTCAGTGTTTTCTGTACTGCATTTTCAGTGTTTTCTGATTTAGTAGCTGAAGATGAAATTTTTGGCTATAGCTACAGCACCAAGGATACCCTACATGAGCATACAAATGTGCATAAATAAGGATTGTAATCTGAGTTTTAGTAAAGTGGTTTAGATTAGGCGGAGGAGTTGTACTATTGTGTCTGAAGAGGACTGATACACCGAGATAGATACATAGCATGTGTGAGAAACCACAGGGTAGGTGGTAGCATGTGATGAACTGGCCTCCCAGATAGTCAGCTCCTCAGACTCTTTCATTGTCACAGAAAAGCGGGCACATGAAGTCACTAACTTTTATTATCTTTCTCATGCAGGGAAGTAACTATTCTTCACACTCTTGTTAAACCTCTGTGTTACAGAAGCATGTTTTCTCCTCTGCCACCTGTCAAATGGTCCATTCAGACCTAACCCTCTAGACCTTTGCTAGTGAGAGTGAAGATGGTGTCAAGTCAAAACTTCAGCAGTTTCAAAAAATTTCAGTGTATAAAATATGCTTTCTCATTGTATGTTTCCAACGTGTTTCCAAAATTTATATTCAGAATAATTAATGTTAAAGAGCTTCCACAACAATTTTAATATGAATTCTTTAATTTATAAGGTTGTGGATGGTGGAAGAAATAACAAGATGAAAAAAGCTATTCCTTTGTAGCAAACGTTTGTTTTATAAAAGTAAACTAATAAAATATTCCTGAAGTACTTAGCCATCAGTATTTGAAGACCTGTGGCAGCATCTGAAAGACAAAAAAAGAAATAATTGATTAGTGGATTTTTTTTGATCTTCTCAGGGATCAAAGGGACAAATACTGTCTACAGGGATGAAAGGGTGGAGAACTGCTCTCTGTACTGCCTCAGTTATCTGGTTATTCATACACTCTTGCTACATGTTAGCAGTGCTTGTACCTGACCCTCTGTCATGCTCGAGGGGAAAAAAAAACAAACAACCAAACAAAAAAAAACACCGCACAAGTAGGCATACTCTACTATTGTACTGCAATTCTGAAGGGTTTCTCAATAATCAAAAATGTAATTTAAAGTCTGTAAACCAATCTGTTTCTCAGTTTGTAAGCAGCATTGACTTTAATTGTCTGTAATATAATTGTGGCTTTTTTTGTTACAACATTTATCTCTTGTGTGTTCTCTGTAGGTGTTACTGGTTTGTTTTGGTGTATTCCTTTAGAAGACATATTCACCAACTGTTGTATTTCAGAATCTTTTTGGTTTCCTTTTGAAGGTCTCAGTTCCTAATTAAATTCACCGTTCTGTGTATTCACATATACTACATTAGCGTGAATATATGTACCAAGTGGTGCTTTTACTATAACTTAACTCCATCTACGTTAATTTAGAAGTTATTGGGTTATAATATAGCTTTGGATAATCTTGCATTTTGGCAGGTATTTTTTAACAATGGTAGTTATCAGCAGAGAGGAGGAGTGGTCTCTGGGCACTATCAGACCTCCTGGGAAGATCACTGAGAAAAATGAGCACATTCTCAGGTTTGCTGTCTAAGAATCTATGGCCCTTCCTGAAAACTGGTGGAATTCCAAAGCTGAGAAAAATCAGTTGACTAGGCCAACCTTTTCAGCTGTATTTTCACACAGCATGTTCAGTCTGTCTGATCTGACGTTGTATTTATGTTCTTTGAAGTATGTGTAGACTCTTGTAAAGATGGCCAAAACCCCACATTTGAAAAGACACTTTGTTCTACTTTTAGCAATATTTCAGCTCCAGCACCACTGTCACAAAACCTTTTTCAAATCATGTCCAGGCTATTCAGTAGGTAACATCTGACTTTCACAGCTGTTTTATAGTTGAATTTTTAGGATATTTCACAAATGCATGTCAGTCATTTGGTACCTTTTCTCATATCTAAGTCAGAGGCTGGAGCCTGAAACTAAGAGAATAAGGACAGTCATTCCTACTGACTTTTGACTACAGTGCACTGTCTGCTAGTGTGGAAGACCTCTGGTACCTTTGTCAGTAGCCCAACAGCTGAACAGAATGAATGGAAAACAGTCAGACAGCTACATGTCATGTAGAGATCCTGGTATATCTGGAGCATCTTTATAAATGAAGCATAGTGAGGACAAATGTATTCACATTCAGTTTAATGAGGATTCCCCAAAAAAGGTAATCCTCACCCCTTATGGTGCCTCACCATGTTACAGTTTGTTTTCATTTATGAGTCATTGAAGGACATTATATTTATGCCATTTTATTTTATACATTCTCCATACTGAATGAGATCATAAGGGAGATGAGGCTTGATGAAGGCCTGAGTTACACCACAATGCCAGTCTTCTCCATCAGTTTTCTTATAGTTACTCTTAGTTCTGAAATAGACATATTCTCCTTCCTCTGATCAAAGATTTGAGACTTTTGAAAATAGTTTATTCCTTCTTATATAAATCCTTTGCTTGATGGCTGAGCCACGAGCCAGAAAAGCTATTCTTGACATGTGTTCTGCACAGACTCTGCTTATTCTGCATAGAAACTGCCTGAACAGCTGTTTGATGCAGATTGCCAGATCGCCTCATAAAACAACTTGGTAGCTGGAAGTCAGGAGAAGTCCTAAATGACCCTGGATTAGAACAGCTTTAGCAGATCTCATTTAAAAAAAAAAAAAAAAAAAAAAAACACCCCAACAAAAACCGTTACCTATTCCTTTAACTATTTTATTCATAGATAAAGAGAGCAATAGCTAAAGGTCTGGTCAAAAAGATTTCCTAGCTTACCTGACCACATGCAGGGTTTTTCGAAATATCCTCTTTTTATGGAGTCTGGAATGGAGGTGTGTCAGGTAAAGCTCATATTTGACAGTAGAAAAGTGCTCTTCACCAGAAGGATGGTCAGACACTGGAACAGGACCACTGCCCAGGGGAATGGTCATGCCATCAAGCCAGTCAGAGTTCAAGGAGTGTGAGGACAATGGTCTTAGTCATATGGTTTAATTTTATGTAGTCTTCTGAGGAGAGGGAGTTGGACTTGATGGTCTATCCATATAGATCACTTCCAACTCAAGATATTCTGTGATTCTAAGATGAAAAAAATAAGTAAACCCATCACACAGAAACTTTGCATAGTCATTTGTTCCTTATCTACTTATTCTGAATGTTCTGCTACCATTTAACTGTGGGCTGATTGTCTCCAGAGTGCTTAATTTCTTTTCTCATGTCCACCAGTAGTGTCCACTTATCCTTCAAAAAATAACTTTACTATGGATATAAATATACATCTCGTTTCCACTGAATTAAATTGTTTATTAAAGGTTCTTGTCATTGTTCAATTATATCTTTCTCCTAGAAATGAAAATCTGTCCCATCTCCTTTTTCTGCATAGGGCATAACTAACTATAAAGAGAACAAGATTTAAAGTACTTTTATTTAGGAGATAGTCCCTTCTCCTGTTGGTAAGTTTTATTTTGACATTTTCTGGGTTTTCCTCCTCCACCTGTCAAAAGTTGAATAACAGGCTTTGAATTTGGCCTGTGAAGAACTGAGTGGATGGAGAAAACAGCTGTAAGTTTTGAAGCAAATCATAAGGGGTTAACAAGAGATGTGAAAAAGAGAAACTGCCCAACTCAAGTGAAATTTTGTAGGAAGGATTTGAAAAAAAAAAATAGATTAAATATGATTTATTAAGTTCAGATAGCTGAAATCCACTTTTCCAAACCAAAATATTTTTAATCTAACATTCAGATAAAATTCAAACATTAGTATTATATTATTACTATTATTCAAACAATGTATTATATTCAGAAGCAGAGTGCAACATTTGGGTGCATGCTGTTTTTTAAATGTCATTTATTTTTATGTTTTATTGTAATATTTTGCTTTATTATGCAAACCCTTGAAACCTGCATAGCAATAAGGCACAGTTTTTATTATTCTCTAATTACAGACAAAAAAATAGAGCAACCCATCTTAAGAGGAATGTTATTATTCCTAACTGAGCTCTAAACTATTTGTCATTGGTCAGAAAAAAATGTAGCTGCTGTGCACTCTTGACCTTTCAGCGGTAGCTTACTGTCTAAGTTGTTTAGTCACTGAAAATATTTATGCAAGGGATAGGCGTGGAATAGAGGCTGAACAGAAACTTTGTGAGGGGATAAGGGTAAATCTCATTCTTTCTTGGAAGAATTTGTCAAGTAAGGAAAAATTCAGATTTATTTCATCCTCTTTAGCAATCTGAAGCTCTCCTTTTCCACCTTCCTCTCTGGTCTTTTTAAGCATGCAAACAACACATATCACATTCAGTGTTCTTAGCAAGGTCTTCATCCTTTGTTGACTAGGTAGGATAGCTCTAATTCTAAGCCTCTGCTGATACATAGGAGAATTTTCTGGTTTATTTAGAATTCACATTCCTCCTGCTGTAGCTTGTTAAGCTCCACCTGTAAACTTTTTGTGGTTTGCGTTTTCAGTCTTTAAACAAACATCACAATGAACTTCATATTTCTGAGCCCTGTAAAAGTCTCTGTAGGATGCACAGCAATTTGCCCTTAATTAGAACTTTTAATAGAAATGTCAGATGGGGATGCAGCTCCCTAAAACATGATAGTAAAGTAACATTTTTTTAAACTGTCATATTTCTCAGCAGCAGTCTCTTATGATGCTGAAAGGCCACATCACCAGGAAAAGAAAGGAACTCCAATGTTACTCTCAGAGTTAACTTAAAAACAACCTTTTTATTTATTACTTTTTTCTGGGTTTGGGTTAAAGCTGTAACTTTTAGGAAGTAACAATAATTATAATTACTACATATTAAACAAAATGTTCCAAATAACCTTCTTGCATTTTTAATAGTAATGCTTTCAAAGTGCTACACCAGTAACTATCATAGTCAAATATGTATTTAAGTACATATGCAAGAGTCAAATAAACCTTTCTTACATAATCATTGCAAGTTAAATGGGATTATTTAAGTAAGAACAGAGGTCTTAAAAAAATAGAAGAAAGATACTTTCTTTCTTGTTTAAATCTGTTTCTGGGGCCAATTGAAACTCTACCATTTTCCTGTTGTGATAGTCTATGAAACTTTGAGAATTTCCATTGCAATAAAGGAGCTACTTGTGAAAGGAGATAGCACCCAGTGTGAGAGCACAGGACTCAGTAATCCTCTATGGCTACTCTGGTTTACTTTACAGGGACCACAAGGGCATCATATGCATTACTGGTTGCAGAGGATGGCCATGCAACATAGATGAAAAACCACAATTGGGATTACTCTAATTTTTGGATATTACAATTTACATAGATATTTGCATCTGAACAACATATTCTGATGCCGTATTTAATCTGTGGAGAAAAATAAGTCCTTTCAGAGAGTGATTAATTTCATCTGAAGGAACACTGAAAATAGGTGAGATGATTCATAGCCTGGGGAAGGCCTGTATGTCTCCATTGACTGTAGAGACAATACAGCTAGCCTTAGCTCAAGAATTGACACATGCAACGTGAACATCTAAGCTTAGATGAGATGAACCCCAGTTTAAAGGAGGACCTCACCTTTTTGCCTAGAGCTACTTGGACTGAACTTCCATTACTTTCCTCAAATAAAAGCTCTGGTTTGCAGTGAATGTAATGAATGCATTTGGGAAAAAAAGGTATGCAACAGGTAAGAGCTATGATTGCTACAAGTGAATTACATGAAAGTAAGTTCCTCTAACATGAACAGATATCTCTCTGGTATCGCTGTGATAGGAACTCTGGAGGACTAATAGTAGTGATTATGGAGATAAGTAGAAGTGATGATAATGTGTGACAATTTCTTTGAAATAACTGATTTGAAATAGTGATTATTGTAACAATAACCTAAATCATCTGTGTTGGTTGTACTGGATGTTACCAGTGGTTAGGGTACAACCCACAGTGGAAATACAAAACTGTTTCATTTGCTCCTTTTACACATGCAACATTTGTGGACAGGTAGAAGCATCTGTCATAGGTCTTTCTCCTGTACTCCAGTATTTTGAGTTACAGTGTGGTAAACAGAATGAACATCTGGAATTAAGTCTGCTTCACTTACTAAATATGAGTCAGAGGTCGGAATAGAAAGAACACTATAAAATAATATTTTAGTAAACTTCAGTAGCAGTTCTGGGTTCTTGGTAATTCATATGAATTAGCAATACCTTAATTCAGGCACTGCAACAGTACTGCACTGCAGGTACACTGTGATGAGTTGTGAATCAGTACCAGATTCATTAATCTAGAGGTATAAATATAAATGTCTATGCCTAGAGAATTAAGAAATTGAATTTATTGTTTGTTTGTGTGTGTAGAACAGATGAAACACCAGAGCCACTAAAAAGGGAAGGATAGAAATGTAAAGAGGATGATCTTATCAGTCAGTATCTTTAATAAACGTTCATTTCCAAAATACTGCCTTTGAAACAAATGCAGCTTCACCACAAATTTTAAGTCTGACTGATGTGTGGCCCCTGACTTAGGCACAGAACTACTTGCTTGCAGATGCTTGAGAAAAGAAAGTGTGGTGAAGATAGAATCAGAAGGTAGAAAAAGTAGGTTGGTTAAAGATTAAATGGTGTATTTCAACATTTTAAACAAAGTACGTAATTAAACATGTTACACATCAGGAAATCAAGCTGCTTTGTAAACACTTTTTATCTCATGTAACATCTAACTTTTATTTTATGTAACTGGTAATAAATATATTTTAGCTCTTTCATTTCAGCTCTTAATACATTCTATAGCTCAGGTTACCTAAAACTGAAGTTAATTTCTTTGAAAGCTTCTTATTTTAAACCCATTCAACTTCAATAATTTCCTTTTTAATAAAAGCTAGTTCGGGCTATCTACAAAGAACAAACTTTATGCAATCCTTGCATGCAATGTTCGTTATGTTAAAAATTTAAAGAAAAGCTAAAAATAATTTTTCTTAAATTTGAAAAGATTTTTTAAAATGCGCATGATAAAAATATGCAGGTAAGGACACTTTAAAACAAAATGAGCACAACAGCTTGATTCTCAAATGTAATAATATTCTGAGAATTTAAAAATCCTCTAAGTGGGTATCAATTATATTTGTACTCATTTTCATTTGCTACCTTACAGTAGTTTTAGGTTAACTTCATAACTTAAGGTCTTTTTTGTACCTGTCTGCCAGTCTTTTAGCTTTTTCCTCTCACTGTGTGATGTCATCTGGCAGGGAACATAGGGAAATACTCAGGTGTTTGTGTAATTAAGCAAATCATGCACATATATTTAGCATTTGTATATTGATAGGCATTAAAATGGGAAAACTTGGAAATACATTATGCTGCATAAAACATCTGAATAACTTCTATTACGTTGTAAAACCCAGGAAACTTTCATTGCCTAAGAAAAATGGGACATGTCTCTCAATAACATTAGTAAATTACCTGCTTTTTTGTTGTTGTAGATTGATTTTTATTTATGCAGTCATACAGTCCAATTTTCAGTCCAAGCTTCCAGCTTTTACATCTGTAATCCTATCTTATTTTTTCCTGTCAATTTATTAGTGGTGTGAGGTTGTGGACACAATTCTCTGCGGGTGAAAAATTGCACCTACTAAAGAGTAGGTTTGAGAATCAAGCTTCTATATGCATTGATTACTGTAGAGCACAATGTGGTATAATAGGTGAGAACGAACTGTGGTTGTAAAGATCAATTCCATTGTAGGTACAAAAGCCTATTTTATGTACATTAAAGAGCCTTGATTATTTAAAGGCATTTGCGCTGTTGGTTATTTTACACAGGTTATTTACACTGTTGATTAAATTGCTTGCAAAGCAGTCAGATTTCCATACACAAGTAGTCTAACAGAAATATTATGCAGCCAGCAATTTGCCAGTTGTCTGTTGACAAAGACAGAGAGTAAGCCACTTACTACTGTTTTTATACAATGAATCATTTTTGTAAAAATGGAGCAGTCTAATGAAAATTCAAAATGTATTGCTTTTCCCAATTCAAACAGGAATCCAAGCACTTCATATACTCTGCAAATAAGCCTCATTTGCCACAGGGTATCAACTAACAAGCAATTTCAGTTCTACATGCAGATTTTAAATAAAATTCTCCAAATTTAAACAGGTAGTTTAATTTTACTTCCATAAACAGATACTTTCAAAATATTTAGACATCTGTATATAATACTGTTTAAACTGTTTGTTCTAAAACATAAATAACTATCTCAGTGTTTGAGTTACCACCTGATGTCTTTCTCATTTAAGGGGAAAGCATAAAAAATAATTGGGATAACTAGAGTCAGGAACAATGCTTACACAGTATGTCAGCATCTTTTATTGTGTCTTAATTGTAAGACCACTTAGAGGGGAACTGTGGGTAAACTGGCTCTGCAGAAGAGGTGAAATGCCTGGTCTCAGGGAAGTTCCTGATAGCTTTGCTTAGGGTTTCACCAGTGCTTCTGTGCTCAGCTAACGTAACCCAGAGCAGTGCAGTTTTCTGTGGAGAAAGGAGTCTCAGATCTGGAAACAGAAGGGTTCCTGCCCCTCTGCATGCCACAGTGCTTGCCAGGGTACCGCAGGTCACACCCATCTGTAGGCTGACCCCTGCTAATGCTTTTACAGCATGCTGGACATTGATGCTTTAGAGCCATAGCCGTCTCTACAAATGTGTAAGATCCTTTGAACTTCTGGTCTGCACTGTTCTTGGAGAGCCCTTTGGGGTGATTGTCTTCCCTACTTACCACTGTCACCACATCATGCCATTTCCATGGCATGTTCCACGGCACACGTCTATGTGGTGCATGTCTGGTTTGTTGCATGTAGTGTGCACATCTGTCACATTCCATACTTAGATAGTTGATTTATTGCAAGCTGAAAATATTTTCTAATAGGTATATATTTGTACCTAAAATGATATTCTCTGTTCTGAATTATATATTTAGAGAGTAGTCCAGCACTCTGCAAAGTTAATGGATCAGGTCTTGATCATGAACATTTTTGTAAAGTGCCAGTTAGCAGAAACATTAAAGATAATTCAGATTTCTAGCATATTTATGTATCAGTGAATTGGAAAAAGTGTAAGGTATATTAAGAATATAAACTCATAAATGTGTAGAATTTTCTTGTTTGATTTTATCTACTTCCAGAAGAAAAAAGATCTGTCTGGAATAAAATTGTATACTCAAACCTATTATTTTTAAATTTTCTTTAATGTGCTTTCTGTAATTTACTATACATCATGAGAAATCATTATTTCCGTTTCAGAAGGCCTTTCTCACAGTATGAGAGAATAAAAAGACTTTGAATAGTGTTTGTAAGATATGTGAAATATGATTGAAAGTTCAGAGAAATTGGTATAAGCATTCAGACATAGATGTAATTGAAACTGCTTTTGAATCATTAATGGTAATTGACTGGATTATCAGCTCTATGTATCTTTAAAAAAAAAAAAAAACCAATAACATACATTCAGCTTATTCAGCAGCAGTTCATTTTAAATATAGGGAACTTTCTTCATCACTGTCATGACATTCTTGTAGTCTTTGTTAAAATTTTCACTGAAATGGAACACAGTATATATAGTATGGAATAAATGTATAAAATGCATACAGTAAATATCATAGAATCATCATCACAGGATGGCCTGTGTTGGAATAGGACCTTAAAGACTATCTGTCTCTTCCAACTCCTCTGCCATGGGCAGGTACAACTTTCACTAGACCAGGTTGCTCAGAACCTCATCCAACCTGACCTTGAATGCTTCTTGGGATGGGGCATCCTCAGCTTCTCTGGGCAACCTGTTCCAGTGGCTCACCACCCTCACAGTAAAGAACTTTTATCTATTATTTAGTCTAAAACTGCCCTCTTTCATTTTGAAGCCATTCCCCTTTGTCATGTCACAACACACTTGTGTAAATATTCTCTCCATCTTTCTCCCTTCAGGAACTGGAAGGCTGCAATAAGGTCACTCTGATGTCTTCAATATTGAGATAATAATATATAATATAATAATATATAGTGTGTATATATACAGAGAGATTATGTATTTATCCTCAGAAAGATTAGCTCATGGCTAAAGTAATTTTGATTTCATGATCTTTTAATGACTTGTAAGAAATAAAAGAGTATCTATTCACAGGGATAGCTATAGGCCTCCACAAAATTCTGGAGAATGAAAAGTACTTGCTAAGCAATGAATCTCAGTCAAACACAGTCTGTGACCAGAGCTGTGTTCCTGCCCAAAAAATCAATTAAACGTGTGCTTAAGGTAAATGGATTGCCTAGTATTTTTCTGGGTCGACTTCCATCTAGAGAGTTACTACTGTGGATGAACAGCAAGTTTTGTTTCTTGGCAAGGGTTGAATTGCAGTTCAACTATCTGCAAACTTGAAAACAGTCTTTTTAAAAGAAATTAGGTCTCATCTTTGGGTTTGGGTTTTTTGTTTGTTTTTTTGTTGTTTTTTTTGAGGTTTTTTAATTATTTTCATGAGAAAGAATTAAGATTTGGTCTTTCTTTTCTGAAAAAAAAAAGTAATCAATAGATTTCTTTTTTAATTTTATTTTATTAAACACATTACATACTGATTGTTGTTCTTCACTCTATGGGTTAAGCCAAGGTATAGAGACATTTCTATTTATGTACATAACACACACACCACATATATGAGATATATTAGCATAGGCTATCATAAATTAAAAATGATAGCTGCTATTTTTTTCTACTCTTTTAGGTTGTAGTTAGACTGGTAATATTTCAGAAATAAAAATAAAGAAAGTTGTGTATTTGTGATTTATTAATAGGATTCTTCAGATCCTGCACCCTGGAATACCACGTTCCTTTGACCACACTAAGTCAACTTTTAGAGATATTTGTATACCTTGAGAACAGTTCATTTTGTGGGCAGTGGGTGGTGTGTGTCATTGAAAGATTGAAAACTGGTTAACTCTGTGTTGTTCTGTATATATATGTAACCCTATTTCAGAAGGTTGAATGCTTTCTGTATTATTGACTTTGATCCCTATAATCATCACTAAAATGGCTTAAAAAGGAAAAAGAAAATCTGCTTGAAAGATTTTAAAAGATAATTTTGAAACAAAAAGTACATAATCAGCCTTAATTTCTTTCTATAGTTAAAAAAAAAAATCACAAAAACACTCTTACTTGTGCTTTCAAGGTTAAATCAGGACAGCAAATATTTTCTGAAACATATTTATTCTAGTATATATATATATTTCAATTATTCTTTTTAATTTTAGGAAGTCAGATTATTCCTGCTCAGTTCTTTTCTAGGATTTTGCAATGCTGCAGGAAGCCATATAATTCCAAGCCAATAATTTGAGAGGAAATTGTTATTCTTTTGATGTCTAGTTTGAAAATATTTATCACTCTTCTATTGAAGTGAGATACGTATTTTCCTTTAACCCAGGGTGTGTATGTGTCTTTCAGTTGACTTTACCTGAGCTACTAGCAATAAGGATAGAATATCACAATTAAAATTTGACGTCTGTCAATGTTTGTAGTGGTTCCACACAAAACTGAGTAGGGTGAGAAATCCTGAATTTCTAGTTATGTTCAGGTGACTCATATGGTTTCCCAAACATCTATAGATGTGCTAGAGTGGTGCTCTTTTATTGCATGCAAATAGAAATCTTTCATTTAACAGAATCAAAAAATAGGTATTATATCTCTGTCCCTGAGACTGTGGGGCAATATGACCCTCTTATTATGCCAGCCAGTTTGAGAGGTGCCTGTGTGTACCTACAGCCAGTGCAGCTTGTGGCCATTGCAGAGAGCAGATACAGCTGCTTGAAGGGCAGTGACACAAACGTGGATGACTGAAATGGTCCAGGGTAAAACTAACCTATTTCACAATTTATTTTTAATCCAGGTCATGTCTGAGACTGATTGATGGATCCATCTATATGTGTATTGGATATATGTAAGAGGAAATGTGTATGTACTTATATGGATTTTATATGTGCTAGTGCTTATATGAAAAGTTTTATGTTGAAAGATAAACACTGCTGGCTTCCACAGAAATATGCCTTCAGCATCTCTGGAAAGAGTTTAGGGCCTGCAAGAGTTTAGTTCATCCTGATGTTTACTGACCAACATAATGAGAAGCCATCTATAAGTCAGTGTTTCAAAGCTGTTGTCCTTTATGGGAAAACAGCAACTACTTCATATGTTGTAAGGCACAGAGGGAAAAACAAAACAAAAGAAAAAACCAAGCTGAAACAAACAAACAAAAAAACAGCCCAATCCAAACATCAAAATAATTTTAACTGAATGGCCACATGTAAGTCCAGATTTAAAAACTGCATTAGTCCACTGAATCCTTTAACAGGACTTTTGTGATCCATTCAAAGAGGTCCCTCAGCTAACTATAAAAAGAAATTTCTAAGCAGATACAAAAGCTGTGAGAGTCTGTAGATACTCTGTTTCCCCTTCAAGCTCTCCAAGCAAACTCAAAGCCTAGACAGTTTTTCTTCAAAGTCTCCATCTGGGAAAATAAGGTCTTGAAAAAATTTTGTCTCCTTTTGTTATAGCCAGACAGATATTTTTTAAACTTAGAAAAGATTGTCAAGCTTCATTTAAATCCTTTGGGAAGATAAAAGAAAACACAGAGTAAAGGCAGAAATAGTCATAGGAAAAACTAACAAACAGTGGTGGCACTCTTACTTAATAGTAGTCATGCTGGTAGTATAGCCATCAGAGTGTGAAACAAAGGGTTTTCCAAACTTGCTGTTGTTGCTGACAATGAGACTGACATTTATTTGCTCATATTTTTCTATGCTATATCTTTACAAATCTTTTCCAAACTTTGCTACATCCTCTGGACTTCTGAAAATCACCATGATTCCGGATTTTTTTTTTTTTTCATTTTAAACCTTTTCAACCACATATAACTTTAAAATGTGTTTGAGTTTTACATATTCCAGGCCAAGAGCCAAACAGCCATTCTTCCTTTAATTGGTATGCTGTTCAGCAAAAAGACCTTGTCAATCAGAGTAGATGCTGTACTGTAAACAGGGTAGAAGAATCTGAACATAAATTGACAGGGTTAAAACATGCAGAGAGCCTGAAGGATGTATGAGTGCAAACTGCACTGAGAAATATTAGAGACAGGTCAGAAGGGGAACACTCCACTGACACCTGCTAGTCCCAGTTTCAGCAAGTCATTCAGAACAAGCACCTGAACATAAATTCCATGTTTCATCTTGGTATGGAAAACCCCAAAATCCTATTGATGAGGTTTTACAAAGCCAAACCCCTGACTTTCTTGGTTTATTTTCTCTGAGGGAAAAAAAAAAAAAAAAAAAAGGAAAAGCTTGAAGTGTGGAAACTACTGTCTAGTATAAACAGGTGAATATACAGTTATAAGTATAAAGTCAGGAAGCCAGACATGCAACACAGAAGTGGAAGTGTTTTGAGAAGATGAGATAATACATTCAACAACTTAATTGAAAATCAATGTTTTTGTCACTACAGAACAAGAGCTTTTCAGCTAATATACTGTGAATTAATCTGACTACTCATCCTATGATAGTGTATGAATCCTTTCCATGCCTTTAGAGTTAAAGTTTTAAGTTACATGTTCTACACAAACTGTCTTGGCACAAATCAGCATTTCTGTATTTTGAGGAAAGATAGGGGGGTTAAATTTTCTTGGCAGGAGAGTGCGAAGTAATATTTGGATTTTATCCCAAGGATGTGCAGTGGCAACAATAAGGAAAGATGCAATGGCAACAGCTTTTAGGACATCAAGTGTCAGCAGCACAAACAGCAGCAGTGTGAGCAGACTGTGCTGATGGTGCTTCTTTCTTCTTCTGCCATTAGAAGGTTGGCATGTGCCAACAGTTATCACAAAGTGGAATCCAAATTGCCGTAGTTATTTCCAGCCCTAAATTTCAGAAAGAGTTGCCCAGTATTGACAGACACTGGAACACATCTTTCTGGTCACTAGCTCAGAGCCACAGTGTCCTGGATCGACACAGAAGCAAGGACTTCAGTGGAATGACATCAATTAATGCCAGCTAGTGATCTGACCCATGCTGTATGATCTTCTACTCTAATGCCTCAAGAGACACAAATTAGCTCCTCTTCCTGCCACAGTCAGAGAATAGCATGGTGATAGCTGAGCTAAATCTAACTCTCTGTCTTAAACATAAAGCTTCAAGCTGTGAAAGGCAAAAAGGAAAAAGGTGTGCAGAATGAGAGCTAAAATAGGTAGGGAACATCCTCTTTCTGTGGAAAGGTTTTTTGTTTGGTTGTTTGTTTTTTTTTTTTGGGGGGGAAGGAAAAAAAAGTAATAATAATCTTGGCTATCATTTTGCTTGAAAAAAATTACTAAAATATTGAACAGGGTGGTTGAAATCAACAAATAATTTTTCTTTGCTAAATATTGCATAGCTCTTCTCTGAAGAGTCTTGAGAAACTTGTCTTCTATTACTGATTTTGTAGAAAACATAACGTTATTCTTTTGTTATTTTAAATAATAGAATATCAAATCTGATCAAATGTTTCTCACCCATAGCGTTATAAACTTTTATGACTTCTTTTGACCTACATGATGCTTAGGTAAATAAACCCAAAGACAACCAAGATACTGCAATTTAACTAAATATTTCAAAGTAAAGTGAAATATTTAACAATATTGTAAGAAAGAGAAAAACAGACATTTTTTTCTTAGTTCTTTATTGAAAACTGCATTTCTGAGCCTCATGTTTGCTTGGTTTTTTTGTTTTTGTTTTTTTTTCTTCATGTAAATACTCTCATCAGTGGAATTACTATTGTGTTTAATCTGATTCTTCTCAGTGACCCGCATAAGCTGCAGAAAACATCAGTGCACAAAACTCCTTATATATAATTTCCTCCTGTAGTCAGTTATGCATGTTGACAGATTGGCCCCTTTTAAACTAGTGGAACTTGACTAAGAAAACACAGCACTGCAAAAATGTAAAGTAACATTTTGGAAATAGGAATATTTGCAGTTCTGTGATGGCACTACTCAGACACATCCCATTTTTCATAGCCAGGAGTAATTAAGTAGGTACCTCTCCTACTGATTTGATTTTTGTTTTGTTTTGTTTTTATTAATCTCTATTCAGAAGCTTCTTTTTAAGAAATATCTTCTTTACTAGAATTACATTATTTCTACCAGATCCAAGCATCCCAGATTTTATCACAGGTGAAGGATGAAGTAACAAGATTGGCACCCTAATGGATAATGGATCTCACCAATATAAAATGGCTTTTGCAATAGCCTGTAACGCAGTCAGTGGTTGTAGATGAAGTTTTAAAATCTACAGGCTAATATGAAACCCTCAAATATCAGCAAAGTAAGAATGTTTCTATAAGCCCTCTAAATGCCTTTGTATGGCTCACAGGAATTATTCTGACACTCTGAATTTTTTGGTAAAAAATATATCTGTAACATTTATAAAACCTTAAAGTGTATATTAATTTGGAGCCAAAACTGATAGATTCAGATACAGGTAATATATATTACATATGCAGGCCCGTGGGTGATTGTTTTGTAAAGCAAGAAGCTGCATACTCAAGCAAAAGCAAAACAAGGAATTCATTCACCAGTTCCAATGGGCAGACAGGTTCAGCCAGTCACTGAAGAGAAGAGCAGGGCTCCATCACATGCAGTGGTGACTTGGGAAGACAAACATCCTCACTATGAACATCTTCCCCTTCCTCCTTCTTCCCACTGCTTTTTATACTGAGTACAGTGTCATGTGCTATGGGATAACCCTTGGGTCAGTTGTCCCAGCTGTGCCTCCTCCCCATTCCTTGTGCACCCTCAGCCTCTTCGCTGGAGGTTGGTATGAGAGGCAGAAAAGGCTTTGACTGTGTAAATGCTGCTCAGCAAGAATGAAAACATCTTTATAGTATCAACCCTGTTTTCAGCACAAATCCAAAACACAACCCTGCTCTAGCTAAATGAAGATAATTTGCTCTACTCCAGCAGAAACCAGGACAAGAGGTGAGCTGCAAATCTGTCATTGTGAGAGTAATGAATAGTTTTGGGTTTTTTTATTTAGTGCCTCTCCAATCTCAATTATTAGTAACTCAAAAAAGAGAAAGGAGATATAGTAAAACTTAAGCTTACGTCCACATCTGTTCACAACAAAAATCTTTCAGTATTTAAAAGAAAAATCAAGAATTATAGAGGAATAAAACAAAAGGAAATTATAGCGCAGCAGCACACCTCAAAAACATCACTCAGTCTTTTTAAGAAAGCTCAGCTCAAGCTCAATACAAAAGGTTCTCTTGCCCAAAGTAATTAACCTTTCACATGGGTTTGGAGAGTGGGAAGGAGTAGGACAGTCAGCACACAATAGCAGCAGGAAAAACAGGAAGACATTCCTAAGCAGTGATGATTGGAGAGAGTGAAACTTCACTGTTCAGTGGGCTTTTGGTTCAGAATTCAAAAGAAAGCTCTGTCCAGGTCCAGACCTAGTTTCTAACCTGGGCACCTTTTTTTGGAGCTGCAGTAAGTTGATGCAATTACAGAGGATTGAACATGAGAGATGATATATTTGAATAGTCTTTATATCATTTTATCATCTAACTTATTTTTTATGTTATTTCCACAAGCAATACTGTACATACAGACAGTCCCCCTTAAAAAAAAGTTAAAAAAAAAAGTAAGGAACTCATGCCTGACTGACCTTTTTCTTACCTACTCTAACGACACAAGAATCTGATGCAAATCTCACATTTGCACTAACCAAATCAACACTAAATGCTCTGTGAAGTGAATTGAATGTGTATTTTGTAGCTGAATACAGCTTTCTTTGAGTTTTTTTGGGGGTACATTGCCTTTGGCTAGACTGAGCACAAGTCTTGATGGTTGCGAGGGCATTTTGTGATTCAGAAGTTCCCTTTGAAGACAGTGTCTAGTCTGTCCACTTCTAAGCAAACAGAAATTAAAAAAAAACAGGGCACACTACATTGAAACCATGAATGTAGCTCACCTCTGAAACAGAGAAAAGTTTATATGGCATTGGCTGCTGCAATAACCTTTCTGTGATGTTTGGAATGCAAATGTGAGTTTAACAAGACAAGTATTTTGCTTCCTCAAAAAATGGGAAATCATACCTGACCTTCCACAAAAGTCTCTAAAGCCATTTTAACATGTAAACTGACCTTAGAGACAGTGGTACTTTGTGATTACATACTCACTGCATTACACTCATTCCTCTAATGCAGCATAGGAAGTGGCATTCAAAAACTAGAATAACAAGAACATACACACTGAACAGCATTCCTCCGAGTAGTAGTGACCCCTGATGAGTGTATGTCTGTCCAGGCTGTCAACACTTCTGGTTGTCTTTCAGATCAAAAAAGAGGAACATAGGGGGTTCAATACCCTGGGGAGTTGTGCTTCTAAATGCATGTGCTGTACATCTGCATAGCTTTGCAGCATGTGAAATAGGAAAGTCTGACATACCAACCAGTGCTGAGGGCAGGGCATGGGGAGGAGGAGAGGAATTTGTCAGATGTGGTTCTTTCTTTTTCAAACAACAAAAATTCATGCCTGAATATTTTACCAAACAGCCTCCTTCAGTAAGTATGCTAGATTTCTAGTAAAGTGAGACAAAAAATGTACATTTGGATGTTAACTGTCAAATTGCACTAATTCCCTTCACATATAATTTGAATATAATTTTTTGGACCAATTGATGCCATTATTTGTAACAACATGACTAACCTTATGTTTTTGCCTTTGCAGTATCAGCTTTGGAGTTTGTTAAAATGGAGATACCCTTATTAGAGACATTTATCTTTTATTTTCAAACAGACTGAAAATTAGTGAAATTACAATTGTGTTGAAAACCCACCAGATATTCTTAAAAAGTTATTGTTTAGAATAGAGGTGTATTTTTGATTGCCAAATTAATTAAATAGGGACCTGTTTGACTGTTGGTTTTTTATGGGCTAGAAGCACCTCACAGAAATAGAAGAGGGAATCTTTGGTTATGTATGCATGGACAATTCAACCTTCTCAATTATTTCCAATAAGTATGAATATCTCTATGTAAAAGGCTCTATGTTTATAATAACTAACGTTAGTACTTCAGCTGAGTCCTTTATGCTGGAATCCTGACATTATTATCAAAGAAGGTCTTCTTACTATTTTAGGAGATACATTAGATACAGGAAGGTGACCAGTCTTTGGTTATCATCATGTACAATTCTTTATTTCTCTAGTTAAAAATACGCCATTTAGGTGCAATGAGATTGGATAAGGTGCAGCATTGTTGTTTCGATCAAAGTGAGGTTTAAAGTGCTTTCTCAGGTCATGTTTTGCTGTTACATTCAGTGACTCAATAAAATCTGAAACCACATCTTTAACTGGTGTTGATACATTAAGGATTTCTTCAAATTTTTGCCACTATTTGTCATCCACAAAAATTACTTGTTTTTTCACTGCTCTGGCACATCTCCAGTTAGGAAAATACAAGCTTAAAGTGATATTTTATAACACCATAAGTGCTTTTAGCATCATTACACACAGGATCTTTCATTTCACATGTTAACCCCAATGAAATTCTCACACTTTAACAATTGCTATGGGTCAGTAACAATCAATGAGTATTGTGATTTTCATTATGAATCTCATACCTCCATGCTAAGCACAACTATTTTTAGACTAATTACATTCTAGAATTGTAAACACATTTAGGTTTAATATTATTTGGTACCAGATATGTGGTGATCCCTTACACAGCCCTGATAACTGTTTTTGCATGTGGTTTGGCTAATCTAACTGGGAACTGTGAACTCAAAGAAGGGTTTGAAATAGGTAGCAAGGCAAAGTCATGGAGTCTCAAATGATTCTAAGAAAAATACTTTTCTTTTAGTTGATTACTTCTTGGGTCCTAATGAAAAGGCCTAGACAGAAGTAGCAGGTTTTTTGCCTTCAGTTTACCCAGTGTAAAGGAAATGGAGACAAGAAAAAGCAAATTGGTTGTACTGTAATTCTTGGATTTAAATTTGCTGAGCAACTTTTGCAGCTTAGCCAGTTTGTGCTTGTTTGGTTGTTTGTTTTTTTCGCCCCATAGGACTACATGGTTGATTCCCCTCCCTACATAGTATTACTGTCTTTTCAGGTTGTTTCATCAAGAAAGCATTCATAACTTTTTGTTTTCTGAATTTGGGGACAGAATTTCCACTTCTAATAGCTTAGAAAATTTAATTTAATTGTTTTTATAGCTAAACTGATCTTATTAATCACATACTAGAATCTTCTACCATGTCTCCAACTTTCTTTGTGCAGCTCCAATATCCTAAAATATTCCTGTGAAGAGATTATCACCTAAAATATACTGAACTAGAAAAATTTTGTGGAAAACTCTGAAAGTTGATTATCTCAAGTTTTATCCCATTTGGCATAAATGCTCTATGTGGTACAAGTTCACTTTCTGGTTAAAAAAAGTTAAGAGAACCAACCCGTGTGGGTTTTATTATTAATAATATATCTGGCATTGCTTAATAAATGCAGATTTTTGTGAATTATTATAATTCTGTCAAAACCTGCATTGTTTTAGTATAACTAAAATTTTATAAGAACTTTTTTTGAACCATTCCCAATTAATGTCAGCATGAACTACTACTATAAGGATATCTAGGAAGATGTACCAGCAACAGTGGGTACCTCAACAGCCGATATTTTTTCAGGCAGTAATGCTTGTTAAGCTGAGCAGTGGGAATGATGAGTCTGCAGGCCCAAGGAGGTTAATGTTGACAATGAGAAATTATTATTTTTGACAAGAATACCAAAGAGTTTCAAGATGAGTTTTCTAATTCAAAGCAGATTATGACTTAAATTTTATTACTGACTGTCAAGCATAGCTGTAAAGCATATAAAAGTGTGATATAAAGAAAGATCATTTTATTATAATACGAGACAAAGCAGGGATTGAATGATGACCTTTTTGTGGGTTTTTTTTCAGTTACCCACAGGAAGAAGGAGGCCAAGTCCTCAGCATCTTATAGAGGGAGATGGGGGAAGAAAACATCCGGAGAGGACACTTTCCTACAGATAAAAAAAATGACAGGGGGAAAAAAAAAGGCACAATATGATTTTAATGAAGTCAACATTTGCGGATGTCTGTGGGTACTGGTGTGTGACTTCCGTGTCTTTCTTGTAGATATAGTGTAATACTATGGGGGTGGGACAGTGCGCCTCAATAACCTTCCAGCGAGCAGTTCTCTGGCTGACTCATAATCACAGTTACAAGGGATTTTTTTGTTTGGTCTTTAGATGAGATATTTTCTCCTCTGGTCTGTTGGTATGTGTTGCAGTCTTGATCTTAGAGATGCTGGTCTTCGTCAGAACTATTATTCAGACTGTGCTTCTCTGATGAAAGACCAAAAATATTTATTAGAAGCAGCTCCACCTCCCATTTGTTTAATGTGTGGCTGTGACAATAGCTAGTAATATCAGATTCTGCTGAGAATTAACAACCTTCTCTCTTGACCAGGGCTCAAGAGTTTCTTTGACTCTATTTATCACATTCACTGAAATAAAGGCAGTTCTGATCAAAACAAGTGAACTGAAATTACCTAGGACTGCATGAATGTGTAAATCTATAACCAAATTTCATTACTGATCTTAGCTGTAGAACAGCAGGAAAGCAGGATCTCTTGCTAAAACAACTTTAGTAGCTGTTACAAGGCAAAGAAAAACTTTGCTGCTTAGTCGCTTGCTGAATTTATCTTTACATGAGAGAAAAGTTAGCTGTGCTTTTCTGTGGGTGGATATGACCCAGTAAAAGTTGCAAGAAATCAGGTACATAACACAAAAGAGTGTTAGAATTTCCTTGAATGGACACAATGATTAAATTGGATGCATTAGAAATTGTGCTGACACCTTTTGATTCCACTGCATTACTCTGCTGGAGATGCCATATATTTTCTTTTTTTTTCCTTTTCCTTTTCCTTTTCCTTTTCCTTTTCCTTTTCCTTTTCCTTTTCCTTTTCCTTTTCCTTTTCCT